>JAKCOX010000045.1:1352500-1790000 GCA_022605575.1 Laterallus jamaicensis coturniculus | reverse complement strand
CACAGCACATTCAGCTTGCAACTGTATTCATATCTTTTTCCCTTAAAATGTGCTTAAATATTGTAAGATAATTCGGTTAGAATTTATTATTATTTAAAAGCACAATATTTTTCTATGCAGATTAATACAATAATCTCTATACTATATAAGCAGAAAGATATGCAGAAAGGTTTACATTACTTATAAACATACAGCTATTTCTTTGCAAATGAAACTTCCTCTTTTGTGGTTAAATTAAAAAGTAGTATAATTTCAGGTTTATAATGCAAATATTGTTTAAGCTGAAAGCATTCGGTATTTTGCTTGCAATATTTTTTAGGGCTAGTTTAAAATGTGTAGCTTTAAAAAGTTTTATGGAATTATAGAGAGTGAGCAGCTGTTTCCACATTTTTAAGGCACAGAAGTTAGAGTTCTGACTGCCACATTACTCAGAAAGAACTGAGACTACAAAATCCATTTCATTTAATCTCATTATTGAATAAACAGCTCTGTAGTGATGCCTATTTGTACTTGTTTCTCTAATAAAAATGCAACTGTAGCTCTCAACACAAATTAGTTTTAATTATTTAAATTATATGAATTTGTCAAACATAAATAATCTAACACCTGTTTTGCCTTTTCATTTTTTGAAAAAAATGTTTTGTGAAAACTAATAGAGGATGATAGTGGGGAATAACAAAGGTAGGTCTATGTATTTATTACAATTCTATTAATTAAAAAAAATGCAAGTGTGAGTTGATTACTATCTAGCAGGGTGAAGAAGCAGTCTGTTTCATTACTGTGCAAGGACACGAGAGAAAACGGCAAAACAGACGGATGTGTCACATACACTGGGTCAATGCAACTCACTTTTCCTATGCTCATCTCTGAGAATTTGTGACAGTGATTTACTCTATAGCAATTCATCTTCCGAATACAATGATAGCATTATAAAATAATAAGTGGTATAGCTTTTGAGATGCTTAATCAAGTCACCGAAAGCTGCCACGACGGTCACCAATATGTGCGAAACAAGCCTTGTCAGGCAAAGGAAAAGACAAAACTGAGATTCCCTGCTTTCTGTTTTCGTAACTTCATTTCAGGAGATATGCCTGACCGTACATGAAGAGTACCATGGGTGTCAGAAGGGTAAAATGTGGTTTAAAAATAAATTGTTAGCTTATTCTGAAAATGAAGATCTGTTTGTTTTCTACAGAGAATAGTTACAATCATATTTGTTGTTTCTGTTTCATGCCACATTTTGTTTTAAAATTTGCTATATAAAATTCTGGATATCATAACGCATTGCACTGAATTCATTTATCATTTGGTTGAGGAGGGAAATTAAACATGTAATCCAGTTGTGGTTGGTTGGTGGTGATGGCCTCATATGACACTTCAAGCAGTGATAATTTGTATGACTTTCTGTATATTAAACCATACTTTGATATTGATTCTGTTTGTGGTGTATTAACTGTTATCTTTTCTTGGTAAAGGAAATGTGCTAAGCAGATAGTTATTGTTCTAAATCAACAAGGCAATTTTAGAGTCACACAAAGCTGTTGAAATCTACCACTCAGTAGTTTGTCTGCCAGATTAATCATCTTTATTGCCCCTTCTGGAGGTGTCTCTCTTCCTTCGTGCAAAATATTTCCAGCAGGCAGGCTTATCGTGAAGACTTATGACACTCCAAGGATATGATTATGTGACCATCACAGTTAATATTGTGTCTTACATATCAATAACATAGCCCAGGCTTTCAGAGCTTTCTCTTTTTTTTTTTTTTTAAATGCAAATTACAGAAAATGTTTTCTAAAACATTTTATTATATTTCAAAGTGCATTTTCTCTCAAAATGTTCGTATGATTATTTTGTACTAACTCTACTCCCTTCTCTGTGCAGTTAATTTTAAACATTAATACTCAAGTTTTTGCATATCAGTCTTTTTAGACCCCTTGTTTAAAGCATTTTATTATTGCTAAACTATCAGTAAATATACTACAAGATATGTACTGTGGGACTGCTGATTTTTTTATGTCATTGGAACTCAACTAAAAATCAGTAGCTAGAATATAATCATGTCTCTAGTGTTGCAAAGAATTACAGTTTGCAATTACTCAAGAAAAATCTGGATTCTATTTCTGACTTGTTATTTTTATAATAATTTTAATGAATTTATAAGTGGAAACTATATTAATTGTAATGTCATTTAGGAAGAAAAAAACCAACAAACAAACCCCAAAAGGACACCACAACAAGCCCACATGCAATAAAGCAGGATGTTTTCAAAAATCCCCCTGTAAATCTGAGGACACTTCTGTTTTCATTGTTAATCTGACCACAGTTTTAGGAAGAAAAACCAATAATTTTCACAGAAAAACTTTTTTTGCATTTATTATTTGAGTGGAACTTTGGTCTTCATTTTTAATGGGCTGTTCTAAAAACATAATTTTTCTACAACCCAGTTAGCTATTTTGTAATCTAGATACATAAATTAATGTAAGTAAAGTTACAGTATTATCTTTGCTGATGTTGCATTCAGTGATGCAAAGTATCTCAATAAGCCTTCATGCTTCTAAAGACACTATGATGACAATTAAAAAGTATATCAAGATAATAAGATCTAATATCAGTATCTTTGTAACAATAGCAGGTTGTGCCTCAGTTTTTAAATATATTTCCCTGAATAAGAGTTCTTTGTTCCTTAATCTGATTTGTTGGGGGGAAATAACACTAATGTTTTAATCTATTGTATTGATACAAAGTAAACATTACTATAAAATTAATTGCTTGCTTTCTCTTCTAAAAGCTCACTGGGCAGTGCATCAGATTCCAGACTTTTGAAACCCAGTGAAATTTTGTAGTAGTCTTACCTAGCATCAGTAATTCCTTGCATAATGTATTATTCCTCTTTCCACAACTAGAGGGTGTAAGTCACATCATCCAAACATTTTTACTATATACTGTGCATGCTAATTTTAAATTCAGATTGGAGCTTTGGGTATTACTTAGCTTGAAAACAGAAAATATAAGCAAAAAAGGCTATATTTGAGAACTTTTTTTACATGGTAGTTGACAGAAACATCAGCAATAATGTTTCTTATCCTCCATGTCTGTTTATATGCATGTTTTAATCATACAGATACCTGTAAGCCAGTATAGCTAGCAGTAGTAAACAGTTTTCCGTCCAATTTGTATAAACTTGGTCTAATTTACAGCTTTCCTTCATTTGAGCTAGAATAGTCAGTGTCCTGATATAACATCTTCAAACTTGATATAGCCACACAGACACACCTAAATGCAAGCCATTGCAGACTGCAAGATGTGGAGGATAAGAATGAAGAAGTGGTAACTGTGATTTTACAAAAGACACAAGATTGCATAAATATGTCATATAAAAAGGTTTACAAAAAGAAGCTGACATTTTATCTTTGCTTATAATACTTTGAAAAAAAAAGTGTGTTTCCAATGAATTCTTATACACTGCCAGTAAACTCAAACTTCAGAGAAATTTGTTCTGTTGAAAAATTTCCTATCAGTGGACATCACTTGCTGTACAGTGAAAAGAAGGGGAAATTTTGAAGGAATGGTGTTCCTAATTGGACCAGATTACTTACTGGGAGCCAATTCGATTGCATGTGACTAATGCATTAATTTTTATCATTATTATAGGTTATCAAGACAAGCAATGGAGTGTCATCACTGAGAATAATTTTAAGTCAGAAATTGGATTATTTTTTGCTCCCAGCATCAGCAGGACTAGTAGGGCTCATGACATCAATAGGTTCAGGTGTCTGCTCTTTTGCTATATAGATTTGACTATGTTATTTTCAAGCAGAACTCCTAATGAAAACTACTAATTCCAGTTTTAACTGAAGATGAATATTTCTATATAAATATAAAAATTTAAATCTTTAATTGACATTTAAACAAAACACAAATAGATATTAAAAAAGGACTCAGCAATGAATCCATAGTCCAAATTTACTCACATACAGGGAAGTATATCACTTTATCTGCAGATTCACATGACAATAACATCAATCACTGGTTAACCATAAATTCACACAAATTTCTTGTGGTTTGGTGGAGACGTTTAGAAGGGTCTAAACTACTCTGCAGTGGTTACCAAAACCAGTAGCAGTTGAAGTGATTGATTCTAGCCCAGATGATTGAATCTATAGGTATAAAAGCTAGCAGAAATATTTATGGTGCTCTTATTTTCCCAGACTAAAGCTTTTTTTTTAGAGAAGGAAAAAAAGAAGTATTATAGAAAACTTGTCCAAGGGAAGTAAAGTGCCCAGCCTTGCCTAATTTGGTTTCCAGTGAAACAAATGAAAATTTTTGCTCTTGTGACAGCACTGGAAAGCAAAACAATGACTTCTAGAAACAGTGAGGTTTTATTTTGTTAAATTGAACTGGTATAGTTGAAGTTGCAGCTTACTTTCATCAATATTTAAAAGAGGGAGTACTATTTTAGAATATATAGTTTGGAATGATTCACTGTGTCAACCAAGCCTGTTCAAAGTTCAACATTAATAGCTGCACATTCCTCACCAGGGTTAACCTTAGGTAGAGATACCAAGGGTTAGACTTGAAAAGACTTTGTTTATAGAGGAGGGCATACTCCAGAGAAGAAACACTTTCCAGATTCAAAAACTACTGAAATAAAATAAATATGGTTATTAGCCTTTTTGGTTAAAGTAATAAAACCCAGTTACTATTTCAGTTTAGATTCTAAATATCGTACATCTAAAAATCACTGACCAAGACCTAACAATTTTTCTTCTTTAAAACTCCAACTCTTCCAAAGATAGTTAAGTCATCAGTAGCTGTAAAGGATATTGTCAGTTATATTTTCAATATATATTCTCCTTTTAAGCAGTTTTCTTGTACTGTATTTCATATTCTAGTCCTTCAAAATAAAGAAAAAAATGAGTTTGCCCTATATAATGCTTTTATAGATGGTGTTAAAACATTGAATGCATATGACATGTGTAGTCCTAATACTGCATTGTAGAATGTAATCCCAATTTTTCTTGCTTTTAATGTGAGATAAATTGACTGATCTAATTTGTGTTTTCCCCTTTCAAAATCTGTGACTCAGAAATAAGGAGTTATTTAATATGATAAAGGTGAATTTACAAGGTTGGTTAATTTTTAAGAACATTTTGTAGGAAATGAAATTACCTAGTGGGCTAATATTTACCTTATTATTTTTAGAAATACAGTTGTGTCTGTTTTTGAACTTTGCATCCATTTCTGCCTATTATCAAAACATATTTGCTTAATATCAAAATGAGTATAAAAGGGAACAAAAAGTAAAGAAAAAACAAAATCGTTCCTGTTGTGGTAAATTTTGATAGCCAGGGTTATCTGTCTTGTCTGATAGATAGAACAAGCACAGTGAGCCAAATAAAATACCACACAGGTTTGTGAATTAAAGAGCAAGTAAAAAAACCGAGGTAGCAGTGCTTTCAGTGTGTATGTATGTATCTGTGTATGTATATATATATGTTTATGGTTGCAGCAGAGAACACTTGCCTGGACTCCACATCATTATATCAAATCCAAAATATCCCCCACCCCCAAAAAAAAATCAAACTTAATGAATTGTAATTTTGATACAGCTTTGTTTTATAAGAATTTTTCTGTCCAGTTCACCTGAAATATGCACTTTCTACAGAGGTATTCAGAAAACTGGAACCAACAGGGTAAGTTAACAACTTCTATATCCTTCCTCAGAGAAGCAGTAGAGAGATCATACATGCATGCTACATATAATCTGGCCTTTCTGTACAACTGTATTATAAAAATGTATATCATTTTAATTTCAGTGTTTCTGAACGTAAGTGAATATTTTAATTGCAAGGTGCACTGCTACCATAAAAATCCAATTTTCAAAAGGTTGCAACATGTTATAATCACGAATTTTTACAAACAATCACAACTACTGAATCACTTGGTGCAGTGTATTACAGTGTTATAGCCTTTGTGCTGCCCAGGGTGAGGAGAGGCAGACAAAACCAAGCAAGTTTACTTAAACACATTGTGTCAGGATTCATTCTGTCTGCAGCAAAAAAAGAAACACTCAGCTAGCACTGATTTTGATGGAACTAGAAACTAACTTCTAGGAAATGAATCCAGCAATTTATTCCTTCTTGGAGTCTTCTTCAATCATAATTTTCTCCATGTGGATACAGCACCAGACAAGTTTCATCAGCACAAAGTCCAGGCATGAGGCTATATTTACACAGGTAGGCATATCTGTTTTGAAAGTATGTTTTATGAGACCTGAAACCAATGCCCACTTAGACATACGAGTCTAAGGAAGCACAGCTTTCTTTCAGCTTCATGGATTTTACAGCTAAAAAACAGCCATCTACTTGCCTACATGCAGTATGTGCTTCCTTTTCCTGTCCTCTCTCTGTCTTCCAAGGAGTAAAAAATGTAATCCATCTAGGCTTCCACTTGCAAAGCTATCATCATTTAACAGATTCTTATGTCTAAAGGATTTTATATAGTGCCATTATATATATTTATTTTGGGTTTTTATTCAGTATGATAAAATACATAACTGGAAATATTTTCATATTGAGAGATTGAATTTTTTTAGGCTGTCAAAGGAAGGTACTGCCATTAGTTTCTGCATAAATTCTGGTTTCACATACAGTATATGCATATGTATTCTTTAGGTAAAGGACAATTCCATAGACAGCCATAATGTGTGAGCCAAGTACCCAGGCTTCATCTTTTACAGTGGTGCATATGTCCATAACTAGTAGGCCATCTCTTCCCCGTTAAAATTTTATGGGAAAAAATCTCAGTTTTGCTAAAACTCAGTGATAAGTTTTCTGTGAAGCCAAGATTTTAATATGAGCTTCTACTGGGTTCTACTGGCTTCTACATTTTAACATGACCTTCTACTGGACATATATTTTTAATAATTATTCCAGACATCTAAATAGCAATTAGAAAATTCTGACATGACTATATGTTCCATTTTACACAGACTATCACATGGCCTTTCCTTGCCCTATCTGTATAGTCCACATGCTTTGTTAGAAATAACTTCAGCCAAATTTCTGTCCAACCACTCCCATTTTGAATTCCACTTCTTAATTTCCTCTTTCCTGGTCAGATTTAAAATGCATTTAATGATTTTGGGAAGTTAAAACACCCAGAAAAATACAGTATTAAGTTCCACAGTCATTTTCCTTAACCTGGGACAAAGGAGATACATACATGAAAAGCTTTCACTTGCATTCACCAGAGATTAGCCTGAACTCTGGCATTCATTGCTGCAAAACTTGAACTGTATATAGGCCATGATTCTTATTATATCACGGACTACACAAACATATTAGTAATATTAAATATTAGCCATTAAATCAAAGTGGGTTTGGAAAGGTAAAGAAAGATGAGGAAAGTGCAAGTGCTATGTGAAAGAAGGTATGTAGTCTAGAAGGTGTTAAGTCAACCATAGTATTTCTAATAGAGAATACCATCAAAATTATATAACAATTCTTCAATATAAAAGTGTTTGCAGCAACGATGTTCTTGGTAACTACCCTCTGTGAAACTGGGGTGGCATGGGAGGAAACAAAATTTCTGGAAATATGATCTGAAGAAAATGAAGCCTCTCCCCGTTAAAACCCCTCCTTGAAGAATATGAAACTATTGTCACCTTTCAAACCAATGATATTTTTTCTATCATGTATTATTATTACTATAATATATACCCTAATTAAATTGATATTAATGGATTTAAAGACTTATCTTGATAATTACTTGTAAAAAAGCTATTTATTTGTTTACAGCACTATTGTCTCAACAAACACTATTCTCCTTGCATAAGTCAGTTCTACTGAGTTTAGAAAGGCCTCTGTGTAGGCATCAGCATAATTTGGCCCTACAGAGGGATAATGTTATAAAATTGAAACTGTTACCAATATGATCCTTTTTTTTGCCATAGTGCCCATATTGCATCATGTGCTCTGCACACAGGTAAGGAATTGTCATCTGGGATTTGTCTCAATAAGATGAGTGGAGTTTGCCTTTCAGTGAGACCCTTTAGAGATCAAAGCAAAGGACATGTATAAAAGACATATGAAAGAAAATCTTACTTCAGTGCCACAATATTCCTTCTAGGCCATATTCCATAATCAATTTGAATAAATTCATTGATAAATTCATTGATAAATTCATGGATAAATTCATACAGTTCAGCCTGGCAGAGATTACAGCTTTAATTAGGAGGAATGGTTACACTATGGGGAAATAGGCTACAACTGGAAGTGCACTTGGACGAAATACCTTATATTTTCAGTTGTGGAAATTGTTTATAGCTCCTGCTTATAAGTCTCATTTATAAAACCCCCAAATTCTCTGACATTTCGCATTGTACAAGTAGCCTTTATCAAGGCAATACTCTGATGCCTTGTACAGGAAATACTGTTACTCCAGTTTGTATGCTTTCTCATGCAGAAGTCTAGAACCCAGCTCCAATACCCACACCCCCCACACCCTCCGGCTTGGGTATGTAAGATGTTGGTACGAAGTGTATCTAAGTAGTACCAAGTGTCTATATTGAGTGTATCTAACTTTAAATGAGGTGTATCCCTTATATTTAGATGCCATTGGATAGTTTTCTATCATCATCTATCACTGTAGTTTGGAGATATCTCAATTTAAAGCTACTCGCTTTTCCATTTTCATTACATAGCAGTGGAAAATAATTATTTGATAACACAATAGTTCTCACCTTTGTCATAAGGGCCTTTGTATTATTTTCTACTACCCATATTTTTACAATAGATCTATCCAACCAAAATATTTTGGTCATTATGTGTTCAAGAATTTACGAATAAATGTAACTGGTGTGATATAACAGCATCAAAAACTGTTTAGCTTTTTTTTTTTTCATTTTAAATAGAGTTCCCAGTTTTGAACACCTTCATAAGGCTATAGACTGAAAATTACTTAAACTGGCATTTACGTAGTTCTGAATTCTGTTTTAGTGGTTTACATGAATCACCACTACCACTGTGGTGGTGAAGTTTAAGTATTCCCCTTGTACGCCTTTCCACCAAAAGAAAAAAACAAATCTACAACCAAAACAGTCCTATTCAGAACTGCTAGGGAGGCAGAACATTCCCATTGTTTACCTAGCTATCAGAAATCATCATACCAGATGGAGAGAAATCATGGAGCAAGTACAAAAGCAGAATAAAAAAAACCTATGGTTTGCTGTACTCCTAGCAGTAAGCTCTGAGCACACGGTAATACACATAATGGCATTGATGCAGCCTAAGTAGTGGGTAAAACCCAGCTGTTTGTAGTTCTAGCAGAATTATATGAAATCAATTGCAAAAAAAAATCCCACACTCAGACCAATAAAAAGGAAGCAAAATCACATTAATTTTGCTTCCAACCAGCATTTATAAAATGCATTAAGAACTTTTGAACTCTAACACAATCATAAAATTTTAAATGCCTGATGAAATAATAATTTTCTGGGAGAGTGTTATGAAGTATATTGGAGGGCAGTTATGTGAAAAAATAACTTGTCTTATTTTAGAAGAAATGAGTCAGTATTTACTGACATTTTACGTTCAGTAATATTACATGTAATATGACATATTTACCAAGATAAAGATCTTCCTCCCTGTACCTGTTAGGTTTCTGAATTTTTATCAGTCATATAGATGGGATTATATCAAATCACTGCCTTTGAAGATTTTGCTTTAGCAGGCTAACAGGAAACTTTCATTTCAGAACGTGGAATGGAGATTTCTGTTTCTTTTGTTTGTTTGTTCCTGTACCTTAGAAATTACCTAATGTATCTAAGTTTGAACCCTGCAGTTAAATTAGTAGTAGTTGCTCGCTCTGCTTTTCACTACTTACGTTACATCACCAAGATAAACTAAATTATAAACCTTCACATTCATGAGACATTTAAGGGATATAAAGATAGGATGTATTATGCTAAAAAGCCAAAAAAATGGTTTACTCTTATCTTTTTTTTGTTTTCTTTCTGAAGGCAGAAAATGACCCAGTATTTAAGGTCTTCTGGACTTGGCACCAACTCTTTTACTGATAGAACAAATTAAGTGTTTTCCCAGGCTGTATGCAAAATATAATACATACAGGATATACAGAAGTTAAATCAAAATTAGCCATATGGCACCAACAGTCAGACAAGTTACAGAGCACACATACAGCTTTCTGCCACAGCTAGAGTGATAACAGAGGCAAGTTTTGGAATAGGTTGTCACAAAAGAGATTAGACAAGCTGAAGAGTGGGACATTGCATGAGATTTGGGCTAGGTGCAATGAGTCTAGAAATATTTTTTTTTAAAAAAGAGCTACTTCAGCAAAAAAATAACAAAACTAAACAAAAACCTGTAGAATTTTGTGTAGCCTTTGAAATCTAGTTGTCTTTAAGTGCTTCCCAATTTAATTTTAAACCACATCAGCCACAGCTGCTGCTGAGACTTCCCAGTCTAAACACCTTAGAAAGTCCCACTGGAGCCACTTCTACACTCTGAAGAGTAGATAGTTTTCCTGTTCTAAATATTGGCTACCAACTGATGCATTCGTCCAGAAAGGAGGAGGGTTGGGTTCACTGTTTTTCCCTTCATCCCTGAGGAGGCTGAATGTATATCATACTGCAAGAATCATCAGATAATCACCAGGGGATTGCAATCATGGTGTGCCACACCAGCAAATGAAGCAATGCTGTCATACAAGAAATGCCATTCCTTGATGAGAGCAGAATCTAAGACTCTGCTACCCACCCAATTATTAGATAATATAATTCTTTTATCTTTCTCTATCTCTCCATGGTCATGAGTATTACATTTTTCATTTGTACATTAAACCCCCCCCGACTTTTCTACCTAGATGAGTCCTGCTAGTGATTGACACACTCTAGAAAATATGGGCTAAACTCAGTTTTACTGAACTTGTGGACAAGTGCATTATATCATATTTTATAGAAATGATGTCTATCAACATTACTAACGCACTACATTCTCTAATTAAGTATTTTAATGAATAAGCTTGCTAATCCTCAACCTCTATGATCAGGAGTACATTTCATGGTAACTGTAGTGCCTTGCTGAAAACCCAGTAGCTTGCCTCCATTCTCTGCCTGATTCCCTAATGCAGACTTGCTACTAGCAAATTTTTTAAATTAAATTTTCGCATTTCTAGCTTAAGAACCCTTATGCTTTCCTCTCGGAGGCCTTCCCTTAAGTCTTCTAGTCAGTAATTTTTCATGATACTTGATCTAAATTTTCCTTTGAATTTGATTCCTCCAATTTTCATAGCTTGTTATCTCATTGACAGCTTGAATATAGGAAAGAAAGTGAACAGATGGTCTCAGACTGGTGCTAATCAATTAGAAGTGAATGCAGGTTCAATGACTGAAAGAAAAAAAAAAGAAAAGAATTACCTGTTTCCTTATCCATATGCATCAATAATTCCCATTGGTGGTGAATTAGAACTTCAAGAAGCCACACAACAAACAGCAAACTTACATTAAGCCATGTAAGTGAACTGATTACCGTTTAGTCTCAGTCAAATAGCAGAAAGTTTTGTCTCTCAAGTACAGGCATGCATTCGGAAAAACACAAACTTAATCCAAAAAGTATAAAGGGTGTCCTTTCAAAATATTTCCCATTATGCACATTCCCAGAGATTTGTCTGGGATTAAAAGAGTCTAAATATTCCCATAAAACCATATACAAGTCACTAGTTTTAGCTAACATAAGGAAAGCATCTTTGCTGGCTCATATTTTTACCCAATATTGCATTGGCTTAATCAAATAGGTGGTTTACAAGCTAATTAGGTTAAACTAATCAAAATTTATCTGGAAGATGACATGCCAAATTTTTGCTGATTCCTGATTCAAAGCAGGATTTAAGACCATCCACATAAGAGACAACAGATAAATGTATTTTATGCTAACTTGACTTTAGCGAATGTGAAGAACATGCTTCTGCTCCTTTCATCCAAGGTCTACAAGCCATTTCAACAGACAGGAGATTCCAGACTACTATAAGCAAGTGTAAGCCTTAGTGATAATCTGATTTGGGAACAAGAAGTGTTTCTTGTTTTGTGAGCCAGTTTTCAGTCTTAGGATCTAGTTTGAAAGGTACCTAGGCAATTACAGGTTGAAGTATATGCTTCATTTTTGGAAATACATGCCATTATACTTAGTATCTTTGAGATCACACTTAGGTATCCATTTACATCGTCAGACACCTAAATAATCTTTACAAATCCATCTTTTAAAGCTGATGTTTCTGGTTTTGCGGACAAAGCTAAATTAGAGTCCCTTTTCCCCAGAATCCCATTCCTCCATCTTTTCATCCAAAATTTACAGTCCCTCCCTGTGGTGGATTAACCCTGGCTGGAGGCCAGAGGCCCAAAGCCACTCTATCACTCCCCCTCCTCAACTGTACAGGTGAAGGAAGATACAATGAAAGGCTCATGGTTTGAAATAAGGACTTGCGATAAGATTGCTCAGATATGACTGTCACAGGCAAAAGAGACTCAACATAAAAATGTAAAAATCATCTAATCTATTACCAAGCAAAACAGAGTAGAAAAATGAGAATTAATATCAAATCTTAAAACACCTGTGTGTGTCTCCCCACCTTCTTCCTGAACTCAATTTTACTCCTGAATTCTCTACATCCTACCCTGCAGTGGCACAGAGGGATGAGGAATGGGGGTTTTGGTCAGTTCATCACATGTCATCTCAGGAGCTCCTTCCTCCTCAGAGGAAGGATTCCTCACACTCTTCCCCTTCTCCAGTGTGGGGTCCCTCTCATGTGAGACAGTCCTCCACGAATTTCTCCTAATGCAAGTCTTTCACATAGGCTTCAGTTCTTCACAAATAGCTCCAGTATGAGTCTCTTCCACTGGGTGCAGAATTTCTGAACCAGACTGCTCCAATGTGGGTCCCCCCCAGGGTCACAAGTCCTACAAGCAAACCTGCTCTGGCATTGGTTTCTCTCTGCAAGAGATGCAGATCCTTCCGGGATCTGGTTCCAGCATGGACTTCCCATGGGGTCACAGCCTCCTTTAGGTGTCTCCATCTACTCCAGCATGGCTGCAGCTGGAATCTCTGCTCCCCATTATCTTCCATGGGCTGCAGGGGGGCAACCTGCTTCATCATGCTCTTCATGGGCTGCAGGGGAATCTGTCTGGAGCACCTCCTCTCCCCTTCTTCACTGACCTTTGTGTCTACAAAATTTCTTATATTTCACTCCACTCCATGGCTGCAAAAGCTGCTGCTGGTTTTTTACCTTCTTGAATATGTTACCTCTCAGGTGCTACCACCATTTCTCTTTGGTTTGTCCTTGCCCAGTGGTGGGTTCATCTTGGAGCCATCTGATATTGACTTTATCAGACCTAGGGAGAGCTTCTTACAAACTCTCACAGAAGCCACCCTCCTCACTACCAAAACCTTGCCATGCATACCCAGAGTGTACCTCATCAAGAAATGAATCACAGAATTGTTGACATTGGAAGGGATTGCTTGAGAAAACTGAGTACAACCCCACTGCTCAGACATGGTTAACTAAAGCAGGTTGTCTTTCTGAACGTTTTGAGATTCCTGACTGCTCAATTCCCCAGGCTCTGGATGTCCCTCTGAATGGTAGCACCCCCATCTAGTATGTTATAACCATTCCTCTTGTGTTTATATCAAACCTAATCAGGAAAAGCCCTTCCTCATCACCCAGGTCATTAATGAAGATGTTAAATAGTGTTGGTAACAGCATTTGACTCTTGGGGTATGCTGCCAGTGACTGGACTCTCACTAGAGTTGATATCACTGATGACAATCCTTTGGGCTTGGCTGTTCAATTTTCAATCCATCTCACTGTCTGCTTATCCGTATTTCATCAGTTTGTCTATGAGGTTAATATGGAAGACAGTGTTAAAAGCTTTACAAAAGTCAAGATAAACAACAATCCACTGTTCTTCCCTCATGTATCATACTAGTTACAACATAGTAGAAGCCTATTGGGTTGGACAAATGTGATCTCCCCTTCATAAAGCCATTCCGACTACCCAAATCACTTTCTTTTCCTTCATGTGTCTAGAAACTACTTCCAGGATTAATTACTCTATCACTTTCCCAGAGGCTGAGGTGAAGTTGACCTGCCTGTACTTCCCTAGATCCTTCTGCTTGAGGATCAGAGTGAAATTTGTTCTCCTCCAGTCTTTTAGGAGCATCTCCCAGTCCCCGTGACCTTTCAAAGACAATTTAAAGTGTCCTTGAAGTGACATTGGTCAACTTAAGACTTGTGAACGCATTACATCAGGCCCCAGTTTAAGTGTTCCCAACCTGATGCACCTCCACTGAGGGAAAGTGTGCCTTGCCTCAGACACATCCTCTAATCTCAAGGACTTGTATTCTTAAAGGCCAGTCTTACCTGTAAGACTGAGATAAAGGCATTGAGCAGCTCAGACTTTTCTGTTTCCTTTGTCACAGAGCCCCTGCCCCACTCATCAGTGGACACACATTTTTTCCTAGTCTTCTGTTTGCTGTTTATGTCCTTTATTGTTGCCCTTCACATCACTTGCCAGATTCATGTCCAGATGGGCTTTGGCTTTCCTAACCCCATCCTTTCATGATTGGACAGTATCTCTATAGTCTTCCTAGGTCATATGCCCCATCCCCATCTTTCACCTCTTGTAAGCATCCTTTTTATCTCAAGGAGTTCAGTCAGGAACTCCTTGCTCATCCACATGGAAGTTTCCTGCCACTTTTGCTTGTTTTCCTGTTTGTTGGAATTATTCAGCTTGGAGTGATACTTGAATATCAATCAGCTCTCATGAATCACTCTTCAGGATTGTGTCCTATAGGATTCTTTCAAAAACCTCTCTCACAGGATCACAGAAAGGATGAGGCAAGAAGAAACCTCTGGAAGCTGGCTTGGCCCAAAACCCTGATCAAGCAGGGCCATCTAAAGCCAGTTTCACTGGGTCATGTCCAGCTGGGTTTTTCAAGGATAGGAGCTTCAGAAACACACTAGGCAACCTGTACCTATGCTTGGTCACCCTCACAGAAAAAAGTGTTTCCTGATGTTCAGACAGAACCTCCTGTGTTGCGTTTTGTGCCCATTGCCTCTTGTCCCGTCACTGGTCACCACTGAAAAGAGCCTGTCTCTCTTGTCTTTACACCCTCCGTTCAGGTATTGGGAATCAGGCATGGATTGATAAGATTCCCCCTCCAAGCCTCCTTGTCTCCAGGCTAAACAGTACCACTGCTCTCAGCCTGTCTTTGCAGGGCAGATGCCTCCAGTCCTTTCATCACCTTTGTAACCCTTCACTAGACTCTTGCCAGTACCTGCATTTCTCTCTGATACTGTTGAGCCCAGAACTGGACACAGCTGTCCAGGTATGGCTTCACCATTTCTGAGTACAGGAGAAGGATCACCTCCACTGACTTACTGGCAACACTCCTTCTAATGCAGACCAGGATACTGTTGGGCTCCTTGGTCATGACAGCACACTGCTGGCTCATGCTCAACTTGTTTTCTATCAGGACCCCTGGTTCTTTTTCTACATAGCTGCTTTCCAGCTGGCTGGTCCCAACGGGAACTGTTCCACAAGGTTATTCTCTCCTTTGCCTGCCCACCCTGTTCACCACTTGTTATTATGGAGGACACAATCAATAAAAATCTGGCATGCCCACTTCCAGCCAAATTTTGACTAATTTAACTGAATTGTACATGGAACAGCCTGAATTACCCATATTGTGCGATACTAAAAGGAATACACTGTCTTACCACCACCACTAATATGAGACTCTTATTTCTAATTTTCATTCTTTCAAATTTTCTTTTGACTCACCATCACTTGATGCTGGTCTGAGGGCCCAGAATGAAAAATGATACATGGAAAACAGTTGAACTAGAGGCTCTATTCCTTAGTTTCTGGTGTGATAGTTGACAATACCTGCTGCAAAACACTAACTGGCTGCAAACCAGATTAGCCAAGTGGCCAACAGGTCAGCTGGTGTTATTTACTGATGTAAATTACTCCACAATTTCCAGGAAGTAATCACACACCACCTGTTTGAAATCTTGGTCCTTTACAGTTTTGTTTGTATTACTTATCTTTGCCAATCACAAGAAAGAATATTAGAAATTAATAATAGCAAAAAAATATAATTCCAGTAAAATTTGGCATAATACAGAGGATTAAAACTGTATAAAACATTAAAACATTTGCATCTGGAAAAGAAATCGGAAAGGCAGAAGGACCTGCACACTTGTTGCTTGAATAAACTTCGTGTCACATTGTTTTGTGGGACAACTGTTCATAGTTTGGTCCTTTTCCTATGCCTATTTGTGTTCTTTTTTTAAAGACATATGTGACTGCTTTGCTACTGCCCAAATAAGCAGCACAGTTAGAGCCAGCTGGCTGCAGAATGCCCAAATTTTGGGCCTTAATTTTGCTTCCTTCTGACTTTTATCCCTTTTTTAAATTTCATGTACACATCGGTTAGCTTTCTTGTCAGTTATTTTTTCCTCTCCTTTGTTTTTAAACACACATTGATTAACCCCTTTAACACTTTTACCTTTTTAGAAGGTTATAAGTCCTTTTATCCCTGCGTAGCTGTCATTCTTTGAAACAAACTTTTGAGGGTTTGAGCTGAAATCCATTCTCATGCAACTGTCAATACCAGTATCTCTTCTCTAAGACAGGAAGAGGATAAGAAGCTGTTATAGAAAACATAAAGGACAGGGACCTAGTGCTGTCTGATTCCAACCTCCTGCAAAAAAAAAAAAAAAGGAAAATCAGTAGAAAATTTTTTATAGATTTGACACACTTAAACCATTCCTTCATTACTCTTCATTGGTAGAAACATTCAGGTGCTTGAAATGCTAAGTACTGCCATAGTCTTTGTGCTAAAATAATTCTTTCAGGAAAACCATGGTTTTGCTAGATCTGGGTTTGTTTGAAGAGGCATTTTGTTTCAAAATATAATGCAGTATTTGACATACATTTTCAGTTTTTGCATTGGATTCCGAGACATTTGTTGTGTAAACCTGATTGTTACAGTGTCTGATTAATGCAGTATAAGTTTTCATTTTTCTTTATTACTCTAGTTAAATTCCTGCCAAATACCACTGTAGTTTTTTCTTCAGTAAACATGTTGAAGGAAAAGATTTCATGATGCATCTTTCCTCCCAAGGGATGATTTCATCTCGTAGTATTTTAGTTCATTATCCCTGTGGTCATATTAGCTTTTTTCATATATCTTCTGCTGTATCCAGATTTGATGGCATTGAATTCCAATCATTTTTCCTGGAATAATTAAAATTCTGTAGTGAAACCAGAGTTTGAAGTGTCAGGACACAAAAATCTATTTTAAATAAAGTATACTACTTAATAAAAGACTTTTTTCTTACTGTTGGATTATAAACAAAATTTTAAAAGTTGACTTTGGCAGTGTATGACAGAATCTCAAATTTCCCACAAAATTAAAATGTCCTTTGTAAGAAATCACAGTAGTAATAAGAAATTAGTATCTGCTATAGATTGAATGTTCTTTAATAATAACTATAGATGTGTTTTACAGTTTTGCTTAAAACCCAGAAAGGAAGCATGTATGGACTTCATAGTTCTGAATGTTTTGTGGTGGGTTAGGGGTGGAGGGTCTTTTTGAGGGGTGGGGGAAGGGAGGTGGAGGTGTTTGTGATTCAGGTTTTTTTCTTTGAGAAGGAAATGTAAGTTTCATTTAATCTTAACCATTTTAAAGACGGCTTTCCAGTAAACACATGGCCAGTATTTTCTGGAGGTATGAGTGGAAATTAAAAAATAATTAAAATATCGTTAGACACTCACATTAGTAGCTGTTTCTCTAAAGGTCTTTGAATGTGTGCTACATTACCAACCAGCATCATTCAAGCTACATGATACAAAGGAAAAAGAAGTTCTCTAATACTCTATCTTCTACAGTAACATATAGCTGTTTTATCAACTTCGACACCCTGAAGTTACATATAAAGCAAAAATTTATCTTCTTCAGAAAAGAAATCTGCAGAAACCAACATGCATATTTGGGGCATGCTTAGGCTAGCCAGAAAGAGAGCACAAACGGAAGAGCATATTTTCAGTTTCACACTGTTAAATTTCCTAACTTTAAGCCCTGAAAAGGCACGTACCACAATTTTAGCTAATTCCAGAAGCTACTCACTTGTCATGGTCTTGTTCTATAGAGCTGCCAAGAAGTGTATCACCTACTTTCTTATACGCCTATTTTCTAAAGCAGTAGCACAAGGGTTAGACCACCTGTTTCAGTACCTACTGGGATTTGAAACTTCTACTTTCTAAGAAAATATTGCTAAACACAAGGATAGTGAGTATTCTAAGACAGGAACTTCCCTGCTTTATTTAATGTTTAAGTTATTTTGTAAGGCGCTCAATGACACAGAAATTCACTTCTTGCTTCTCTCCCCAGCAGTTGCTTTACTTTATTTTTTCCTCCTTTTACACATCAAGCATTTAATTAGACTGTGCAAACTAGAGCACTTTCAAAAGAAATTTAGAATACATTTCACTACTTATTTTTCTATAGCTTCCTGACTAGCGTAATCAATTAAAAACACAGAGCTACAACAGAGGAGGCAGAGAATAAAACAGAATTTAGATCTTTTGCAGCCTCACTAAGTCCATCATCTGTTGAATTAAATGGTAAAGAAGGAATAAATTTAGTCATACATTCTGCTCTGGTTTTGTGCAGAAACAGTTGTCTTTTCACCAGGCAATTTTCAGATTACTTCAGCGTGTGAGATAAGGAAAGATACAACTCAGCTGACATGAGCTACACATTAGAGAGAGAGATCAAGCTTCTGTGGTGTAAAGCTAGATGCAAAAATATAGGCACCTGACCAACTGTTGGCCAAAATTAAAAACCTAGATACCTCCAGGACATAAAAACTAAATAAAGAAAACATAGGCATCTTCAGAAATTACCAAAATTTCACTCTTTGAAGGTGCCAAAATAAATATTTTGAGAATTTAAACTTTAGTTTCAGTACTAGATGTCTGTAAAGTGTTGCAAAAGGACTGTTGTGGTATAACCCAGCTAGCAGCTAGAACAACCACAGAGCTGTTTGCTTATTCCCCATACACAGTGGGATAGGGGAGAGAATTGAAAAGAAAAAAAGGTAAGACTGGTGGGTTGAGATAAAGACAGTTTAAAAGGACAGAACAGGAAGATAGTAGTAATAATAATACAAAACAAGGGATACACATCACAACTGTCCATCAAACAAAGTTAATGCTCAGTTAGTTCCTTAGCCATATCACCTGCAACCCAACCAAGTCCCAGTTATATATAACATGGGATATGTCTTTGACAAATTTGACTCATCTCTCCTGGCTGTATCTTCTTCCAGCTTCTCAGGTGCACAACACTTTCTTTTTGGCAGGGCAGTATGAGAAGCTGAAAAGTCCCTGACTGCTTAGCAGAAATGAAAAACATCAGTGTGTTATCAACATTACTCTCATCCTAAATCCAAAGTCTAACACTATACCAGCTGCTAGGAAGAAAATGAACTTCATCCATACTGAAGCCAGGACAGGTGTGTATTTAGGTAATGTCACAGTTTTGCTTAGCTGTGCTGCTGAGATGGCTTCTGCAAGCAGCAGCTAGAAGCTCTCTGCAGGTCCCAGAAAGTAAACATCAGCCAATTCAAAGCCAAAGTTGCTGCTGACCGAGGCCAAGCCAATCAGCAATGGTCACAGCGCCTCTGCAAATCACATAAAGGAGAAAAAACCTGCAGACAGGTGCATTTTGCCACCAGAGAAGGGAGTGAGAAGATGTAACAAGCCATACAGACATCAAGGCCAGGCCCAAAGGAGGCAGGGGGGAAGAATGAGACCCTCCAGGTGCCAGAGAGAGAGAGAAATTCCCCTGTAACCCATGGAGAAGAACACAGCCCATGGATAAGGGCAGTTTACTGACAAAAATCACTGTGAATGTAGAACAACAATGGCCAGTTACACTCATGCCCAGTACTAACACAGAGCACCTTATTGGCCCAACAACTACAGAATGTTGCCTGACAGCAAGGACAGACAGACCAACCCACCCAACATCCCAGCCACACTCAGCCTTTCCCCGAGGCACCAATCCCCTACCTTTCCCCAACCAGTTGCTTTTATGGGGAAATGGTGTCAGGTGATGTGGAAAAGAGCCTAGGCTAACTCAGCTCACATGTGCTTGTTGCTTGTGGGGGAATTAACTCTGGCCTGGCCAGAACCAGGACAAGTGTTTAAATCTTTATACGGATTTGAGCTGATTACTGATAGAAAAACTACATGTAATTTCAAGCAGACTCATGCAAGACTCTAGGCTACATATAATAACATTAACTTTTCTGTAAGCAGTAGTCCTAATTCTCTTCTACAGTTGCACAGCACTATGATTCAAATTATCATTTGGTTGTAAAATGGTACTCCACACTGAGACTGGATGTCCTTGCTAAGCATTGGTACAAATGTAGTAAGGCTGAGCTGCCACTGTGAAAATTGTTTATCCTCAGTAGATGGGAAACATATCTGAGTCAGAAAGAATCTTGGGAGCTGAGTAATTCAGGGCAGCACACAAAGAGAAATTGCTGTGATGATGCATTATGTGTGGGTAGAAAAAATATGAGACTACTGAGACAATTTGCTCAGCATGGACATGAACTTGCATAGCTTAAGGAAGCAACAGCAGAAGGAAAGCAACTCCACTGGAATAAAATAAAAAAATCCTTTTTGGGTTTTTGTGGTTTCATAGTATTGTTTGTTCCACAGTGGACTAATAATTTCTTCAGGGTTTTTAATTTCATTTTAAAAAATACAGTTGTATAATTCATAGGTAAAAGCACAGATGGTTGTATAATCCTTCCAAATGCTAGATAAAATTATGAAATATAAATGGAAAATACTGAAACTGTACACTTAGACATAATATTTATTTAACATTATTAGTTGTACTTAATATTTTGTTCCAAATTACCTCAAATCTTTATTATTCAAGCTTTATAAATCAAGCTTAAACACAATGGGATAGGGTTTTAAAACCTAATTTTGGGAGCAGATTTCTTTCTTTTTTTGATAACTGATACGCTCTTTCACCAGACTAGAGATAAGAGTCAAGCTTTTCAGCGTTAACATGATTCTGGAAATAGCAAACTTCAGGGAGGGTAGCTTAATAAGTTAAATTAATAACTCTACTTTTGCATGTAGTTTTTGTGATGAGACAACTGGTGTGAAAACACTAGGTTTCTTAAAGACCAAAAGTGTCTGAAGTCAACCATGCAAACCAGACCTTCAAAACAAAAAGGGAGATGATAAAGACTTCTGATGCAGGTCTAGAAACAAGCAGAAGTCTTCAGAACTGCAAAGGAGACTGACTAAATCCCTTCCTTAATATACTTCCTGAAAACATGCAAGAAATGGGTGACATCAAGGAATGAAATAATGGAAATAGGATGAAATTTAAAAGTACAGTATGCCCAATGGGGTGCAGTAAGGGTTACACCAAGAATTTGACATAAACTGGATAAGCTTCAGCAGGAAATGTATGGAAAAGAAGGCAACCTTATTAGTGGATCAGAAGACACTAAGTCAGGAATAGAAAACAGCTGAGAAAAAGGTAAGTGTGATACAAGAATATGCAGGGAGAAATGCTTCCATTAGAAAACTGGAAATATTATCACTCTGCACAATACCTCTCTGGAATATGGTGTACTACTCCAATGATTCATATTAAAGGAAAAAAATAATCATATGTGTAAGTAAAGGTAAGTACTACTGGGGTAACCAAAGGAATAGAAAGTATTAAGAGAAGTATAGTGTTTGTAAATACAAAAGTGAGTTAAACAGAAGGGGGAAAGAGTTATTTAAGCTAAAGAATAAAAGATTGCAAACCGCTCATGAATATGCTGAGTCTGAACACTGAAACGCTTCCACCTGTCAGAATGGTAGTTGAATGGCCTTTCATTACAGCTAGGAGGACAAAACTCTAAAGTGGTTACTACTTCAGTCAAGACCATTGAAAGCACCATTCAGTTGTTTCCACACAAGAAAATAAACTCAGTGTTTGGGGAGATTCATCCCTATTCAAAGTTGTAAATTTCTTGGATCTTCAGACAAAATACTGATCTGATGCAGCCTTGAATAGATTTCTATATCATGTCTCCTGGCAAAGTAGCTTTCCTGATCACTGCAAGTCTTTCATTGCTTTGAACACCTTTCTTCAGGAAATCTTTATTTAGTCTGAATTATTTACAAACTCTTTGACAAGCTTCTTTTGAAATGCCTTCCACTGTCCTACTTCAATAACATGATGTGTTGAGATAATAAATTCAGGTTATCAGGGTTCTCTGAAGCATCAGGTTTGTTTACAATGCTGTGGAAAGGTGTTGACCAAACAAGGTAAATGCGAAGACATCACAGAATCACAGAATCACAGAATCTTAGGGGTTGGAAGGGACCTCAAGAGATCATCGGGTCCAACCCCCCTTCCAAAGCAGGCTCCCGATCTCATATTACATAGATAGGCGTCCAGACGAGACTTGAATATCTCCAGAGAAGGAGACTCAACCACCTCCCTGGGCAGCCTATTCCAGTGCTCTGTCACCCTCACTGTGAAAAAGTTCTTCCGCATGTTGGTGCGGAACGTCCTGTGCTCCAGCTTACAGCCATTGCCCCTTGTCCTATCCCCACAGACCACTGAAAAGGGGCTGGCCAATTCCCCCTGCAACCCATGCCTAAGATATTTATAAACACTAATTAGATTCCCCCCTCAGTCTTCTTTTTTCCAGGCTGAACAGACCCAGCTCACTCAGCCTTTCCTCATAGGGCAGATGTTCCAGACCCCTAATCAACTTTGTCGCCCTTCTCTGGACTCTCTCCAGAAGGTCCCTGTCTTTTTTATACCGGGGAGCCCAGAACTGGACACAGTATTCCAGGTGGGGCCTGACCAACGCAGAGTAGAGGGGGAGGATCACTTCTTTTGACCTGCTGGACAAACTCTTCCTGATACACCCCAGGATCCCATTGGCTCTCTTGGCCACCAGGGCACACTGCTGGCTCATAGCCAACCTGTCATCAACCAGGACCCCCAGGTCCTTCTCCACAGAGCTCTTTTCCAACAGGTCATTCCCCAGAAATAGGGGGATAACATGATAGGACAGTGGAAACTTTGAAGGTTGTTAATGAAATTGAGAAACCTAGGTATTTAAATAGTGAAATATACTTCTAAATTCATACTACAGTGCTCACAGAAATGCAGCATTTATAGCAAGACTCCAGTAGAGGAAGGATTTCTAAACCAAAAATAACCCAGATAAAAACTACTACTAATCTACAAGGTCATCTCTTTTGTGAAAATAATGTTTGACCGTGCAGGGAGTAAAAAGCCAAACAAAGAATAATGTATTTCTATTAATTTCACTTTTGAATTATGCATTTCTGACTTTTTTAGCATCTCATTTGAGAAGCACATTTATAATTGATAGGGAAAGTTTGATTATTTTCCTGTGCTATCATATACTTTAAAATAATTGAGCCTAGAGGTGCAGAAGGAAGCTGCATTCTTCTTAATTGGGTTCATCTGAACTTTTTACAATCTACTCTGAGAAAATTTAATTGATAATTAACAACGCTTCAGATCATCTACTTGTGAGACTTTAAAAATACATGAAAAGCTGACAACTCATTGACTGAATGAAAAACAGTGTACACAATTAAATATAAAGAAAATCTTGATTGCCTAAATCAAAGCTTACTGTGTTGCACAGATGAATTAAATCTGTTACATGAAGACTCCTTTTAATGTCCAAATTGGTTTTTAAATAGCAAATATATTAACCCTCAAACTCTTCAGTGCCACACCACCTCTCCCTTTCAGGGACCAAAGGGGAGCATGCAGTTTGCTATAGCAGGTCATATATAGTTGTTGTCTTCTGTGAATCAGAGCTTTCAGCTGCTGATTTCTGGTACCAGGAAGTAGGAAGTTATAGATGTTACAACACTTAAGCACACGTTTTCCTGTCGAACTCCCGGCAGAGGTTCTTCAAGGAGTATGTCCCTTGTTCATCAGATTCACTGGATCTGATTTCCCAATACACTTTGCATCTAAATAGTTAGTGGATTTATTTCAATGTTGATAATGTGTCCATCTGTTGCCTATATGCTGATGATAACGAGACTCTGTACAGCCCCAGGAGGCAAGCTTAGCAGACTTCCATCTCTATTTCCTGTCTAGAAGGTGCAGCAAAACTGCAACAAACTCTGTGGCAGTCAGTATTTGAACTGTAACTGTCAATAAACTGGTGAGGATTCTTAGGTTAAATTTTAGTCTGGAGGCCATGTGTTTACTTTAAGCCTCAAAAGAGAAGAAACACATAATTATGTTGAATACATACAAGAAATGCAGTTTCTTGTTTGTGTGTGTGTGCACACCCGTATTGGAAATCCAATTAAAGACATGTTCTCCACTGGTTCATCTATAGGGAAGTTGAGGATAATCTTATATAAACATGTGCAGTTCTTGGAAGGTTTTTTCAAAACAGTTACTTTTCTCTTGCCATAATGAACTCCAAAGATAGAAGGATATTGGTAAGAGACAGTAGCTGACATAGATGGGATAAAATAATAAACAAAGGCCTGTGCTTGACAGGTGTTGAATAATTTTTACTTCAGTAGCAAAAGGTTCAACACAAAAGACCTTAAAATATTTCACATCATTGAATACCACCAAACAAACAGGCAAGCAAGCCATAAATCCTGCAGTAAAGAGACAGGAAGTGTCCATGTTTTTTTGGAAAGAGCAGATTTTAAGTTTTGAACAAGAAAGTGTATTTCTTCATTCCAGCTAATCTCTGACTCTTTTTTTATGACTTTAAGTTTTTGGACATAGAGGTGGACCTTTTGAGACAGCCACAAGGTTGGCAGCAGTATCAGCCTCTCAATACATATTCTTGTGTGGCCAGTTCCTGGGTGTCACTTCTCCAGAACAATTTAAATTACATGAAAGAACAATATCATTGTCATGAACAGCTTGGTAAAGTAACTGTAGAATTTTTTCTATTTTCTTCTTTCCTTAGCATAACTTCACTGCATATCATGTTTAACTTGGGATAATGCAAATCAGTTATAAATGGAAATAATTTATAAAAAAGGACCATTGACCAATAAATTATGCAGGCAAAATATACGTGTGTGTGTATATATATATATAAAACACTTAAAAAGTGTAATACTCATCTGTTTCCTGGAAGCCAGTTACAGTAAAACACTTGCTAATGGAGAAAAACCTATAAAACTTCACTGGAATTATGTAAGGGCTTTGAGGCCATTCCTATGTCTACATTTCATATGCAACTCACTGTGACTTCTAAGGACCTCTAACATGCAGGTTAGGCATAGGCAACTTCTTTAGTGTCAGGCTGTGGCCCCAAATCTTAAGTCATTCTGGAGATGTTTAGCCTAAATAGTCAGGGCTTGTTTAGCAACTGCATCCTATGTTTCAAAAAATCCAAGATGTAATGCTGAGGATGACAAAAAAGGGTGAGACTTTAATCAGACTCTAGATTTTTTCTGTTTTTACCAATGCTAGTGAGCTGTGGATCTGATCTTTCCCGAGTGAGAAACTTGAATACAATTGTAAATGAAGGCTTAGAAATATCAATAGTCCTGAAATAAATAGTGGATTACTTAAGAATGATTACATTAGCTTTCTTATGAACTATTTGCACAGAGCAGTTTCAGGGTCTGTCTAATATTAGTAATTATTTCTAGTGGGATTGGCAAAAAAAGGGGGATTAAACATATGAGGATTGTTTCAATTATGCCTTTGGTTCTTATTTTCAACTTTCATGCTTCTGTTAGGGTGTGGAAACAAGGAGACTATCCTTTAGCATTACTCATTCAAATTCCCATTAGAATAGAAACAGTTGTTTTTGTTTTTTGTGTTCTTTCCCCTTACTTTGGGGAGATAATTTGGGTGAGAAAATGAATTAGATTCCCTCTGCTGTTTATTTAATTTATTGGTTTTCCCAAACAAAACCGCTGTGGTGGTGTGACCCTGGCTGGAGGCCAGACAACCATCAAAGTCGCTCTATCACTCCCCTTTTCCGCTGGACAGGGGACAAAATATATATTGAGAGGCTTAGGAGTTCAGATAAGGACAAGGAGAGATCATTCCACTATTAACATAATGGGCAAAACAGACTCAACAGAGGATAAAGGAAAGAAAACTCTCTAATTTATTGCACTACACTGCACACACAGTGAAACCAGAGTCAGATAAAGGGAAGTAAGACCAGATCTTACAGCACCTTTCCGATCACTCCCTTCTTAGCAGACTTCACTTTAGTCATGATTTTGCTCCCTTCTTCTCCCCTCATTGTGGCACGGGAGGGGCAGGGAATCGGAGTTTTCAGTTTTGGTCAGTTGTTTTTCTTCTTAGTTGGAGTAGGCATTCCTCACATGTTTCCCCTGGCACTGTGTGGGGTCCTATCCATGGGAGACAGTCCTTCATGAACTTCTCCAACATCAGTCCTTTCCCATGGGGCTTCAGCTCTTCACCAGCTGCCCCAGCATGGCTCACTTCTATGGGATGCAGTCATAAATCATAGAATGTATCTCACTCTCTCAGGTCCAGACTGCGCCAACCTGGTCCCCCAAGGAGCCACAAGACCCTCCCCCAGAAAACTTGCTCCAGCATGTCTGTCTCTCTCTCGTTCGTCTCTCTGTCTCTATCTCTCTCCATGGGCTGCAAGTGCTGGCAGATACTTGCTCCAACACAGGACACAGCAGCTCCTGTATGTCTCCTCCTGCTCCAATGTGGAGCCTCTCCACGGGCTACAGGTGAAGTCTTGTCCTTTTCCATGGGCTGCAGTGGGACAGCTGCTCCACCATTGGTTTCTCCACAGGCTGCAGGGGCATCTTTCTCTCTGGCACCTGGGGCACCTCCCCCTTTCACTGACCTTGGCATCTGCACAGTTTCTTACATCTTCTCACTCCCTTCTCTGGTGGCAAAAAGTGGCTGATAGCCTTTTTTTTCTTCTTAAATATGATTTCTGTAGGCACTATGTCTGTCACTGATGGGCTCAGCCTTGGTCAACGACTCTGGCCTTGAGTTGGCTGGTGTTTACTCTCTCAGACCTGCAGAAAGTTTCTAGTTACTTCTTGTAGAAACCACTGCTGCAGTGCCCCCCTTCTCCACCAGAACCCAGCTACACAAAAATATAACCACCAAAGCTACTTCAGATACCTAGAGGAAAATCAGAGATTTTTTTCAAAAGACCCAGGGCAAATTAGTTACTTATACTGAATTTCAGTGGTATGCTCATAGTGAAGAGACTTTTCCATCTCTTAATCTCTTACAGAAGATGTGTGTGTGTATGCATGCATATGTGTCTCTGTTATTGATAGACACGAGGAAAAAAACCCACAACAATTTAAAATTAGGATTAAGTATAAAAGTAGTATATGTATCTCTCAACAAACCGATTAGGTGATAAATATTTAGCAGAATAGCACAATGAAATGAACAGCTGTTTCTGAAGAAGTGCAAATAATATTCTCTCTGATTGTAGACATTGTAGCTGAGCAGGGAAGAGAAGTTGTAAATCTATTAGTGAAGCACTGCTTGCCTTCATTTCTGTTTAATATTTCTTAAAGCTATAAATTGTATTATGTTAATGTAATGTACAGTCCAAGTGATAAAGGCAGCTAATGTGATTACCTCTCACTGCTATAAACCTTTCAGCACAGCTGCAGACATATCAGTATTCAACTGTTTCTCATGATGATGAGGGTATTACACGGAACTGATCACATGTTGAAGGCATCATCTGGTTCTTCTTATATGCCAAACATTCTTATATGCCAAAACATGTAAGTAGTTACTAGAAATGAAGTTCAAAGTAGTACTCTCACTTCTAATTTTGTGGTAAGGCCTAGCAGACCAGAGATCTTTCTTTAAACTAAGTATGTAGAGCAGAAACCTAATGCACTATTCTAAATATTCACATGTGGAACTATTATCACAGGTCAGATCAGAGAAATTGCAGTTTTGCTGATATAGCTGCTCTCCTAAAATAAACAACAGTTTACCGAAAATGCTGGAGAATCTCAATTTTCTTGTGGTCATATGACAGTCATTCTGTTCAGTATTCCCCTTTCATCATTCTGAGGTGACTTTACCTCATCTGTTCAACTTTACATTATAATTTAATTCTGGAATTCTTTTTGAGAATTCTAATTCAAGATAGATTTCTAGTTCATGAATAGAAGTATTAAATTCAGAAGAGCTAGAACAAAACTTTGATTCTAAGGTCAAGGCATTAACTCTTTTATTGGAACTTGGAATCCAAAACCTCATCTTTTCTGGTGGGATAGATTTATTCATTCCCTTCCAGGAAACTTGAACTAAATAAGAAGAGATGGAAAAAATTATCCTCAAAGAGAGGCAGCCAAACTGTCCATTAAAGGGTCCATTAAAGCCTCCATCATAGAATCACAGAATTGTAGGTGTTGGAAGGGACCTCTGGAGATCATCTAGGCCAACCCCTTGCTAAAGCAGCTTACCTGGAGCAGGTTGCACATAACCGCATCCAGGCAGGTTTGAATATCTCCAGAGAAGGAGACTCCACAATCTCTCTGGGCAGCCTGTGTCAGTGCTCTGTCACCCTCACAGTGAAGAAGGTTTTCCTCATGTTTAGATGTAACTTCTTGTTGTCCAGTTTGTGCCCATTGCCCCTTGTCCTGTCACTGGGCCCCATCCTCTAGACATCCATCCTTTAGATACATATATATATAAGCATTGATGAGATCCCTTTCTAAGTTTTCTCCACACTAAACAGACCCATCTCTCTCAGCCTTTCCTCATACAAGAGATGCTCCAGTTCCCTCATCATATTTGTAGCTCTTTTGCTGGACTCTCTCCAGGAGTTCTTTGACTTTCTTGAACTGGAGACCCCAGAACTGCACACAGTGTTCCAGATGTGGCCTCACTAGGTCAGAGTAGAGGGGGAAGGTAACCTCTCTTCACCTGCTTACCACACTATTCTTTAAAGCACCCCCAGATATCATTGGCTTTCTTGGCCACGAGGGCAAATGGCTGGCTCACGGAGAGCTTGAGCAGCACAGCCTTCTGGTGTATCAGCCACTCCTCCTAGTATCAACAAACTTTCTGAGGGTACAGTCCTCCCCCTCATTCAGGACATTGATGAATATGCTGAATGAGGCTGGACCCAGTATTGACCTTTGGGGCACACCACTAGCCACAGGCCTCCAACCAAACTTTGCACCAATAATCTCAACCCTCTGAGCTCTGCCATTCAGCCAGTTCTCAATCCTCTTCACTGTCTGCTTATCTAACCACAATTTCTAAGCTTAACTATGATGATGTTATGGGAGTCAGTGTCAAAAGCCTTGCTGAAGTCTAGGTAGACAGCATCCACTGCTCTCCCATCATACACCCACGCAGTCATGCCACCATAGGAGGCTATCAGATTGGTCAGGCATGATTTCCCCTTGGTGAATCTGTGCTGACCAATCCTGAAAAACTTTTCCACCACATGCTTAGAAATGACCAACAGAATGAGATGTTTCATCATCTTTCTAGGGATGGAGGTAAAGCTGACTGGCCTGTAGTTTCCTGGGTCCTCCCTCTTGGCCTCCACTCTTGACCAGAGTCACAGTGACTTTTCTCCAGTCCTCAGGCGCCTCTCCTGTTCTCTATGAATTTTAAAAGATGATGGAGAGTGGCTTAGCAATAACATCTGCCATCTTCCTCAGCACTTGGGGATGCATCCCATCAGTGCCCATGGGGCTGTGCGTGTTGAGTTTAGCTATATCATCTCTAATCCAATCCTCCTTGACCAGGGAAAGTCTCCAGACTTTCCTCCTACCTCCATGGTCTGGGATTCCGGAGGGCCAGACTTAGCAGTGAAGACTGACAGAAAGGCAGCATTCGGTAACTTCACCTTCTCTGTATCTTCTGTTACCAGGGCACTCAGTATATTCAGCAGTGGTCCTACATTTTCTCTAGTCTTTCTTTTACTACTGGTGTACTTGAAGAAGTTCTTGTTGTCCTTGACATTCCTTGTCAGATTTAATTCCAAGTGGGCCTTAGCCTTCTTTGATTCATCTTTGCATATTCTGACAAAGTTCCTATAATCCTCCCAAGTGGCCAGTCCTTTTTTCCACATTCTGTAAATTTCTTTCTTCACTTTGATTTTTCCCAGAAATTTCTTGCTCATCCTCCTGTCTCCTTTGCTTGATTTCTTATTCATAGGTATGTACCAAAATTAAGCTTAGGTGAAGTGCTATATGAATATTTACTAGATGTCTTGTACTCCCCTACCTTCTAGATCCTAATCTATGGGATTCTCTCAAGGAGGCAGTGGAAAAGGCCAAAACTAGCTCTCCAGAAGTCCATGGTTGTAATCCTAGTTATCACCCTTCTGCTTCCATGCAAGATCCTGACCTCCACCATTTTATGGCCACTGCAGTGAAGGCTGCCCCCAACCTTCACATCCCCGGCCAGTCCTCCTTTTTTAGTACAAGGTCCAGCAGCACACCTTTCCTTCTGAGCTTCTCCACCACCTGTGTAAAAAATTTATCATCAGTGCTCTGACAGAACTTCTTGACTGTGTGTGCTTGTCTGTGTTTTCTTCACAGCAAATACCAGGGTGGTTGAAGTTCCCCATGGGAACCAGATCTGTGATTGTGAGGCTACTTCCAGCTGTCTGTAGAAGGTCTCATTGACTTCTTCCTGATCATGTGACCTATGGTAAACACCCACAACATTGTCACCCATATTAGCTTGCCCCTTAATTCTTACCCATAAACTCTCTACTCATTCTTCTTTGCCCCTAGGCAGAGCTTCAAACATTCCATTTGCCTTCTTACATTAAAAGCGAGTCTACCACCTTGCTTTGCTGGCCAGCCTTTCCAAGAAAAGTTCATAGCTATCCATGACAGCATTCCAATCATGTGAGCTATGCCACCATGTGTCTGTAATTTCAATGAGATCATGTCCCTGTGACCACACACAAATTTTTAGTTCTTCCTGTTCATTCCCCTTGCTGCATGTGTTGGTGTACTGAAATTTCAGAGAGGTCATTGAGCATGTAGGTGTCCCTAGAGGGGTGCAGGAAGATCCTCCACAGCAATAGACACCCTTGTGATCATTGACCTTCTGGTTCTCATCTTGGGAGGCAGCTAAGGTTGGTAGTGATGGTTGTGAGAATTGCCATTTTGGACACCACTCCCCCAAGTCCTTCAGTTTAAAGCCCGTCTCACTAAGTTGGTCAGCCTGGCAAACCAGGTATGACATGTAAGCTAGTGCTTGGCACAACAGTTTGTGATGGAGGTTGCCCAGGAAGGGCTCTGTAAGCTGCTTGTAGGTCCACAGCCCAGAGAATGTTCTAGGTCTCTGTGGAAATGGTGGGCACTCTCTCAGAGCTAAAACCAGTGTTCCTCCAGAGAAAGCCTGACAGGGAGGTTATCAAGAAGACTAAGCCAGTCTCTTCACAGTGGTTTGTGGTGGAGAGACAAGTGGATACAAGGAAAACCTTTTTCTTCATCAGAATAATCAAGAGGTGTAGCAGATTGTCTATAGAGGTTGTGAAGTGTTCAGCTTTGAATGCTTTCAAGACCCCACTGGATAAAGCACTAAGGAACTTGTTGTGACCTCACAGCTGTTCTAGCTTTGGCACAACCTCCCTGCCTGCCTATATACCTATATACCTCTGTGGTACTGTGATTCTATGATTTCTGCATGCCACATTATCTAGTACTAAGATGTCAGAGAATAGCAGGTGGGTAGCAGTGATAAAAATTTAGAGGGAAATAAATGCAGAGCTATGTGCAATTTATTAATTAAACCAATTCTATAGTCATTTAAATTGTTAGAAACTTAGCTTAGCTTTGAGGAGGTAACACGTGCAGAAGAAGCTCCACCATATAACCAATTGCCAGAAAATGAAAAGCAGTATGCCTTGTTCACTGATGGATCTTGTCGCATTGTGGGTAAGCATCGGAAATGGAAAGCTGCTGTGTGGAGTCCTATGAGGCAAGTAGCAGAAGCCACTGAAGGAAAAGGAAGAGATGCAACATATAGATGGGCTCGAGATCGAGGGGTGGACTTAACCATGGATGCTATTGCACAGGTTATCCATGAATGTGAGACATGTGCCGCAATCAAGCAAGCTAAGCGGCTAAAACCCCTCTGGTATAGAGGACGGTGGATGAAATATAAATATGGGGAGGCTTGGCAGGTTGATTATATCACTCTCCCACAAACTTGACGAACGCATGGCCGACTCCCAACCTGTACAGAGCGATGTTGCAGCTATCCGGAAAAGTCATCCACCGTCCCAAGAGAGAGAAAACGGCAGGGACACACCACGAGCCACACCACGAGCCACACGGCGAGCCACACCCCGAGCCAAACTGTGGTTTTACCTGCGTGACCATGGAGAGGACATGAGAAAGTGGGATAAGAAGCCCACTTCAGCCCTTCAAGCACGAGTAAAGGAGTTGCAAGGTAGAGCAAGTGCACAAGGTTCTGCCAAGAGGAATGTTGCACCAGTTTCTACCCAGGAGCAATAGAGGTGCCCTGCCTCCAGCCAGGTGGAGGAGAGGGATAATCGGACTTATTGGACTGTGTGGATCCGATGGCCTGGAACATCAGACCCACAAGAGTATGAGGCTCTAGTGGATACCGGTGCTCAGTGTACTCTAATGCCATCAAATTATGAAGGGACAGAATCTGTTTACATTTCTGGAGTCACAGGGGGCTCCCAACAGTTGACTGTGCTAGAGGCTGAGGTGAGCCTAACTGGGAAGGACTGGGAGAAACACCCCATTGTGACTGGCCCAGAAGCTCCGTGCATTTTAGGTATGGACTATCTCTGTAGAGGGTATTTTAAAGACCCAAAAGGATACCGGTGGGCTTTTGGAATAGCTGCTGTGGAGACTGAAGAAACTGAACAGTTGTGTGACTTGCCTGGACTTTCGGAAGATCCAGCTGTTGTGGGGTTGTTGAAGGTCGACGAACAGCGAGTGCCAATCGCTACGACAACAGTGCACAGGCGGCAGTATCGTACAAACCGGGATTCTCTGATCCCCATCCATAAACTGATTCGTCAACTGGAGAGTCAGGGAGTGATCAGCCGAACCCACTCACCATTTAACAGTCCCATATGGCCAGTGCGGAAGTCCGACGGAGAGTGGAGGCTGACAGTAGATTATCGTGGCCTAAATGAAGTCACTCCAGGTATGAGTGCTGCTGTGCCGGACATGCTAGAGCTCCAGTATGAACTGGAATCAAAGGCAGCCAGGTGGTATGCCACAATTGACATTGCAAATGCTTTCTTCTCAATTCCACTGGCACCAGAGTGCAGGCCACAGTTTGCTTTCACCTGGAGAGGTGTCCAATACACATGGAATCGTCTGCCCCAGGGGTGGAAACACAGTCCCACCATCTGTCATGGACTAATCCAGAGTACATTAGAAAAGGGTGGAGCCCCAGAGCACTTGCAGTATATTGATGACATCATTGTATGGGGCGATACAGCAAAGGAAGTTTTTGAAAAAGGAGAAAAGATAATTCAAATCTTGCTAGAAGCTGGTTTTGCTATAAAACAAAGTAAAGTCAAGGGGCCTAAGCGAGAAATCCAGTTTTTAGGAATAAGATGGCAGGATGGGCGTCGCCAGATCCCAATGGACGTTATTAATAAAATTGCAGCGATGTCCCCACCAAGTAACAAAAAGGAAACACAAGCTTTCTTAGGTGTTATAGGATTTTGGAGAATGCACATTCCAAACTATAGTCTCATTGTGAGCCCACTCTACTATGTAACTCGGAAAAAAAATAATTTTGAATGGGGCCCTGAGCAACAGCAAGCCTTTGAGCAGATCAGGATGTAGGCACATACATGTGTGTGCATGTGTACATGCATGTGTATGGATGCGAGAGACTCTCTGGATCCAAAGAAGGTTGCTGGTCCTGCTCATGATGTAAATGGTATGGAATAAGGGGTGGATAATGTCCTGGGTTCAGCCCAGCAGCAGGCTGTGTTAGCCCTGAGAGTATTCCATGCCAATTGCATCATGATCCGACAGGCTGCCCCCCCCCCCTTGCAGGGGCGACTTAGGGACCCAGGAACAGGAAGTCCCGGTCTGGGCAGACGCAGTGCCAGTTCCGGGGGAGACTCCGGACCTATCAGAAACTGCTGGGGAAGTGCTGGTCTGAGCAGGCGTGTGGGAGTTCCGGTTTCTCTCTCTCTCTCGCTCTTTCGGGATCGGCGTGGCAGGAGGTGGTGAGGGGGGTGCCCGGGGGTGCTGGGCTCGGGGAGTGCTGCGTTCGGGAATCTGAATCAGTTCAGGCACAGCTCAAATGGCATAGTGTGGTGAGAGGTTTGCACTGTATATAATAATAGCACTGTAGTTAGTTGTTTTCATACTTTTCCCTGTTGTTTAGTAAACTATCCTTATCCTAACCTTGCAAGCCTGTGGTCTTTTTCCTCTGGCTTTGCAGCTAGCTCCGTTTGCCCATCCTCCACCTCTTAAAGTTGTAGGGGGCTTCGGTTTTTGGTCTGACCTTTGTGGCCTCAGTTTTCCGCTGAGTTTAAACCACAACACTCTCCTATGATCGGCAAAGATACCTCAGTTAAGAATTTAGGAAAGAAAACTTGTGGAGACACTATGACATATCATTGATCAGTTTCTGTGTTTTATTTATGGAAGGAAGAAAAAGTCAAAGAAATATACCTTATTCACATCTCTTTTAATCATCTTGTTCTCTTCCCCATTGTGTACCTCGGAATTTTAATACTTTATTCATACCAGCTTCTATATATAAAAACAAGCTTATAGAATCAGAGAATAATAGCATATCCTGAGCTGAAAGGGACCCATAAGGATCATCAAGTTGAACACCTGGCTCTACACAGGGCCAGCCAAATCAGAGCATGTGACTGAGTGCATCATCCAGATGCTTGAACTCAGTCAAGTTCAGTGCTGTGATCACTTCCCTGGGGAGCCTGTTCCAGTGCCCAACCACCCTCTCAGTAAAGAATGTCTTCCAAATATCCAAGCTAAACCTGCCCTGTCTCAGCTTCATACTGTTCCCTTAAGTTCTATCACTGATCACTAAAGAGACCAGATCAGCACCTGCCCCTTTGCTCCTTTCATCAGGAAGCTATACACCACAATGAGGTCTCCCCTCAGTCTCCTCTCCTCTAGGCTGTACAAACCAGGGGACTTCAGCTTCTCCTCATAAGACTTCCCCTCCAGACCCTTCACCATCCTTGTTGCTCTCTTCTGGACACTCTCCAATATTTCTGTCCCTCTTGTGCTGTGGTGGCCAAAGCCACACACTGTACTCAAATTGAGGCCACACCAGTGCAGTGTAGAGTAGGACAATCTCCTCCCTGGACGGGCTGGCAATGCCATGTTTGATGCACCCCAGGATGCAGCTAGCCCTCCTGGTTGTCTGGGCACATTGCTGGCTCATGTTTAACTTGCTGTTGACAATGACCCCCAAATCCTTCTCAGCATGGCTGGCCTCCAGCATCTGATCTCCCAGTCTGTATGTGCAATCAGGTTCAGAATTTGGCACTTGCCCTTGTTAAACTTCACACAGTGGATGATTGCCCAGCTCTCTAATCTGTCTAGGACTCTCTAAGACTTCTGAACCCTGAACAGAGGCAACAGCACCTCCCAACTTGGTGTCAACTGCAAAGGTACTTAAGACACCCTCTAGTCCTGTGTCCAGGTTGTTTATGAAAATATTAAAAAGAACTGGACATGAAAAGGAACCCTGGAGAACCCCACTAGTGACTGGCTGCAAGCCAGATCTAACTCCAATTACTATCACCATCTGGGCCTGACCCTTCAGCCAACTGCCCACCCAACACATTATGGCTTAGTTTAGTTGTGCACTGGACATTTTGTCCAGCAAGTTACTGTGAGACACAGTATCGAAAACCTCTCTGAAATCCAAAAAAATAACTCTCATGGGAGTGGCTAAAAGCTACTAGAAAACATAAGCCAATCAAAAACAAATTCAAAACTCAAAAGAGCATGCATAATAAGTATAACTTTCAAAGAGAGATGGGAGCAAAATTCCCAGTCGAGTTTCAGATGTAGACTCCTCCCAATACTACCAAAATCCTTCCATCTAGGGGTTTAGCTGTGGATTCATATTTAATGTCATGCAACCTAGCAACTTATTAAAGCTTAAAAAGTCAGGGTAAAACATTTCAATATCTTTCTAATTATGATTAATTCCTTTTTTATTCATTTAAGTAACATTAATCAGAATGAATTCATTTAGTGTGAATGTGGCTAGAACATTTAATTTCTTATGCATTTCAGGAATAAAATTCATTTAAATTAATAATTGTACAGAAATAAGTAGCAGAAAGGAAGGACCAGAAATTTTGCATGCCAGCCACAAGTTGTACACTAAAGTAACAAATCTATGAGTATTTTATTTGTTCAACTATAATAAGACACTCACTTTATGTGTATGTGGTATAGGAAACATACAGTCCAGTACCATGGGAAACATAAAAATATAAAGTTTATGTCCTCACACATGTTGTTTAATATCATTTCAGTAGTGATAATGAATAAGAACTTCAGGGAAAACATCATAAAAATCTCTAACAATCTGCCATTTTTTTCTCTTAAAATTGATGAACTTCCAGAATTAGGCAACCACCATTACTTAAGAAAATACTTTACAGCATGATCTTAATCCTTTTTTTTTTTTTAACAGAGTTCTTGAGATAATGTTTTTCTAACTAGTCAATCACTTAGGAATTATCACCTTCTTCACTTTGCCACATTTTTTCCTAGCCCTTGTCTTCTAATGATCACCTTAGGCTGACTAACATGTGAGATTCTGAAGCATTTTCTGAAATCCTTACTTACGTGCAGTAGCATCTCATTTTTTAAGCAGACCTACTGAAGGGACTACTTTTCAAACAAACCATTCGCCATAACTGTGAAGGCATGAGACCCCAAACCCTTGTAAACTAGATCCCTGTGTGTGGATATTTATTATTACCCGGAGTTCAATAACTGAACTAACTTTCTAAAGTTTCAAGCTACAGCTCCAGAAGATTTGTGCCAAAAGCTAAGCATCTAGATGTTACCAAATGCTGAGCTCTTTGTTTATAGCAACAGATAAGATGTAGAATATGTTCTCCCGTCTACTGACAAAAAGGCAAAAACTCTCAGGTGGTTAAAGTGAATTAACATTTTAACTTCACCTTGAAATGCTATTTAATAAGTGCGGCTATGCTACAGATTTCCAAATTTTCAGCTTAATCATATTGTATGATATATTTCCTTAGTCTTGTGGTGGTTTAGGCCTGGCTGGAGGCAAGATACCTACCAAAGTCTGTCAATCACTCCCTTTTTCAGTTGGACAGGGGGAAAAATATATATTGAGAGGGAGAGATCATACTGTAATCAATGATATGGGCAAAACAGACTCAAGACAGAGTGAAGGAAAGAAAACTATTTAATTTATTACTACATATACAGTGAAACCAGAGTTGGATAATGAGAAGCGTGACCAGATCTTAAAGCATCTTCCCCCACCCCTTCCTTCTTAGCAGACTTTACTTTAGTCATGATTTTTCTCCCTTCTTCCCCCCTGTTGTGGCACAGGGGGGGAAGGGACTGGGAAAATGGGGTTCTCAGTCACTTCTTCATGAGCTGTTTTCCTTTTCTAGACCTTAAAACACCTCACATGCCCCCCTTCTTAGCAGACTTCACTCTAGTCATGATTTCACTCCCTTCTTCCTGCCCATTGTGGCACAGGGAGGGTCAGGGACTGGGAAAATGGAAGCTTCGGTCAGTTCCTTGCATCGGTCAATGTTTACTCTTTGGGACCTACAGAGAGCTTCTAGCTACTTCTTACAGCAGCCATTTTCTACAGGCCCCGGTCTCTACCAGCACCCAGCTACTCAAAACTGTGACAATCTTGAAACAGTATCCAATATTTCTGGCTTCAGCTGGGGAGGACCATCCATATAATCTGTATTTTGGATCATGTAAATTCTTTCAATAAATTCAGGGCTAAGAAAACAGCAGTCAGATTAAGATTTATCTTTTGACATACATTGTAACTGTGTTTCTGTACTTTTTAAGATAGGAAACTTTATAGCAGAAAAACTCAAATATTTTGACAGCCTTCTGGATTTAGAAAGAAGTTCTGTAATTCATGACAGCTTCTAACAAGTCACTCCAAATCTCTGTGGATTTGGAAGAAGTGTAACATTTATGTTGTCTAGCCATTCAGCATATTGCTTGTAGCCTACAGTGCTGATTTTCTTAGACTTGGTTTCCAGTGTGATGGACTGCAACAATAATGATGTCATTAGTTCAGTCTCACATTCTTTTAGAGAGAAAAATAATGTGGATTTGTAAGCAATCTGAGTGTCTCTTTGAGCTTCAGGGGTCCAAACCCTCACATTTCTGTGAACAAAAAGAAAGCAAAATTATTTAATGAAATGTGAACAAAGACTTGTTACCACCTTCTCCATGAAGTATAACTTAGGAGAGTGAAAAGCTAGTTAAGACGATGTATTATTAAGACACATATTTTTTGTGCTGGTAAGTTCTTGCAGCTCAGATATATTTCTGTTTTGTATTCAGAATAGTGAATAACAGAAAAACCATCCTCAGGCACTTTACTGTTCTTTCTGGTGACATGAGGTTGTGTTTAATATACTGTGGAAAGAGAATGGAATCGGCAGCTGGCTTAGTATGCAGGCAAATCCTTGATTGTCCAATCAAACAGGAGAGATGTAGCATATACTACCCTCAAATGGTAGCAAGAAACTTGATAGTTACATTACTGATATAGCCAAACCCAAGATATGCTAATAAGCATATCTTGTAGCCTACTCCTCTCATGCAGTTTACAAACCTTGAGCAATCTGACAAGGCAGATTTCAGATGTGGTTGCCAGGGTCTTGTAAATAATATTAGTGGGCTGTGAGGGGGAAGGAAAGGGAAATTAAGGCTCTGAAGGGCAGCTTCTCAGATGGCAACTTGCAATGACAGTTTGACAGATTTTCTGGTGTTGGGAAAGAATTATATGCAATAACTATATGAAGCTCTCACTTTCCTCCAAGGACTACATATTTTTTTAAGTGTCATAAATACAAAGCAGTGAGAAGCATTGGTAGGTAGGAAAGTAAGAAATTCTATTTTATTTCTCTTGCAACTCATCTGCATAATGTAATCTGGAGGGTTGTGTTTATCAGTGGAGGGAAGACAGTTTAAACAAATGTTTAACATATGTATATCATTAGCAGCAAAAGGTCATGGTTTTAGCAGCCAGCTAAAAAAGTAAACTAAGGCCAGCATGTCTGCATTCTCACTGCATCCTATTGACAACAAATAATAGGTCCCTAACAGAATATCTGTCAACTTGGAAACATTTACTGAGCATTTTGTTCTGGCTGACATAGACTATTCAAGTGAGTCATTATGCTAGGAGGCAGCTACTGCCATTTCCAAAAGTATCTTGAGACTTCAGCACTTTCATATCGCTATAATTCAATAGCAACTAACTAACTAACTAACTAGCTAAGTGCCACAGAGTCCATCCAGTATGACTGTTTCCATGGAAATTGGATACTCAGGCATTTTATTGAAATTCACGAGTTAAAACCTGTTTGCCAGACACCATTACAGTCTAGGCAGTAGTCCTCAGCACTTTCCTGTCTACAGAATGACCAGTAGGCACACTAAATAATTAACTTTCATGATTTCCAGTTTCATTGTATATGATTCTGCCTATTTATATATCAATTGCAGGTTGACAGCTTGTTTTTCTGACTCCTTTTGTTCCTTGCATTCACTGGCTACTGAAACGTATTCTAATTAATCCCCTCACCTCCTTACACTAACATGCAGTAGTAAAGTATGCCTGCTCCACTCAAAATGTACAAGATCTCATGCAGGGAGCTATTTCACCTCCAATACTGGCCAAAGCATCTGTTGAAGGATTTAATGAAGAATTTCAAAGCTGTGCCTTCCCACAATGAAGGCTTATTTACAATCTGTGCTATCTTTTGTATACGCCCTCTGATTTCTGGGTATAAAACAACACTGGTTCATGGAAACAGTTATAAAATGAGCCGTAGCCATGTTGACATTGAAGCAGGACAAAGGGAGGATGGAATGAGCTGTCCAGTTTCTTTGCTAAACCAAAACCAAGCGTTGCAACAATGACTTTCTGTGTTTGTTCTTACTCAGCCTTTCTTCTAAATGATCTGTTTATATCCCAGAAAGCAAAAAAAACAGGGCCTAGTTTTAATCTCATATTCCATCTGCTTCTGGAATTACTGCTAAGGGCAGGTGGCAAATGAGTTTGTTCTAATTTTCCAATCTTCTCCATGGGACAAATTCTGCCTCCTTGTTCAGGTTGAGTAGTTCTTTACGAGCCCTTGGGATAAAGGAAGGAATAGCTCAAGCTGAGTACATGTGACAGAACCTGACTCAGTATGAAATGAGGGCATGCTCGGTTTAATGTTACATGTGTGATGCGCTCAATTTATTACAAGACAATTATTTTAGTTGGGAGATTTCAGTACAATAAACTGGAGCATGACTTAAAGGCATTTGTTTTATGACTAGTCCTTTTAGTGTCATGTCTACATACACTTCTTTCTGTACCAGTTAATATAATTGTTTTGCTTAATATAATGCTTTGAAACATTGCATTTCAAGCAAGAAGGATTTTTTCAGTCTTAGAGTCTAATAAGGAGACATTGTATAAAAGAAATTAGAACTCCAGATCTATACCCATCAATCTAATTTGTGAATATCAAGACTTTTACTGATATTTCAATGAAAAACCAAATAAGGTGTATACTTGATTGATGTATACATCTTCAGACATACTTTGATACATATGTTGGCATATATATTCATGCAAATATATGCATGAATATAAGAATGGTGTAAATGCCTACAAAGTCCTTGACAAAGGGGACATGAGTGATTTTCAGTAGGTTTATTTGACATAATAATAATTCCTTGATCTCTCTACTTTATTGAAGACTGATAATAGAATAGCCCATGGAGAAGAAGCCATGACAGGATCTTAGATCAAAGGGTTTAGCTCTTTGCTCACATAGGTGCTGAATCCATGGTGTATTTCCAAGTAAAAGTGCCTGCAGCAACGTTTGCTAATTGCAGGTTGTGTTCTACTGTTTTCAAACAGGGTGAAAGTGACAGAAGTTTAACTGTGAATAATTACACACTTGAATAAGTATGTGATTAGCCCTATTTGTTGTGGTTGGGACTAGAGTGACAGGACAAGAATGGAGTGATTGCATTATTTACAGCTTAATTGTAGACAAGTAATTACTTATGTAAGCTGGTGCTTTGGGGTCAGAGAATACATGCCTGAGAATGTCTAGGATTTGAATGGAAACTTCAGAAATTTGGTTTCTAAATAATATAACAGAACTGAAAATTCTATGGATTTATTTAATTATGGAAGGTTTTTCTTGAATTAAATGTCTTGGAATGCTAAATGTCTTGTTCTCTTGAAACCAAAGATTAGATGAAATCTTTACAAGTCATTGCTTCCAGCCTAATAAATCACAAATGCCACCTAGTGGCTTTTACTATCCAGTGAATCATAGCAGTTGGTGAAAAAAAAGACAAAAAGGAAAAGAAAAGAAAAAAAGGAAAGGAAAGGAAAGGAAAGGAAAGGAAAGGAAAGGAAAGGAAAGGAAAGGAAAGGAAAGGAAAGGAAAGGAAAGGAAAGGAAAGGAAAGGAAAGGAAAGGAAAGGAAAGGAAAGGAAAGGAAAGGAAAGGAAAGGAAAGGAAAGGAAAGGAAAGGAAAGGAAAGGAAAGGAAAGGAAAGGAAAGGAAAGGAAAGGAAAGGAAAGGAAAGGAAAGGAAAGGAAAGGAAAGGAAAGGAAAGGAAAGGAAAGAAAAGAAAAGAAAAGAAAAGAAAAGAAAAGAAAAGAAAAGAAAAGAAAAGAAAAGAAAAGAAAAGAAAAGAAAAGAAAAGAAAAGAAAAGAAAAGAAAAGAAAAGAAAAGAAAAGAAAAGAACCCCACACATTGATGTCCATATAGTTGATGAGATTGTCAGTGAACACTTTTTTTCCACTTCAGTTCCAACTACATTTTATTTGCATTGGATCAGGTGGTAAAAATCTTACTCATGTTGGCAAGTACTAGTGAATAATCCTTTTAAAATGTAGTTAAACTCCTTGTCTTGGAACTCTGTTTTAACTGTGTGTTTTCCTTGCCAAGTAGAAAGTGGTTCTGATTTACAAAGGGAGACCTCAAGTTAGTAATATAGTTAGCTGAGTTAAGTTAGTTAAATTAACTTATATCACTAAATTGTCCCAATTTACTAATACTTGTCAAAGACTGTTTATCCAAGTAAGTAAAGACTTCAGTTTAATTGTGTGCTCCATTTTCAAAATAAAAAAAAAATCCAAAAATGCAAATGAAGGCTTTACAGAGAGAGGAAGAGAAAATAAGAAGGAAGGAGAGACGAAGGAGGGAGAGAGAGAAAAAAAAGAAAGAGTGAGAGAGAAAGTGAAAGAGAAGGAGAGAAGGAGAGGAAAGGAGAGGAGAAGAAAACTGAAAGTCAAGGTTTTATAATTAGGCAGTTATTTTGGCACAATATCTAGAAAAAATGCTAGTAACTTTCAAAAACTTTTCAATAGTTGATTTGCTTTGAGAAAATGTGATTAAAGTTTAATTTTAAAAAATTGCAAAAGTGTGACTAATAGTGTTGAATTAGCCAGGATTTTTTGTTTGGTTGGTTTTTTTGGGGTTTTTTAATACTTGTGAAATGTACACTCCTCTGGTTTCAAAAGTTAAAAATAATATCAATGATAAATTACAGTTAAGCAACATAGTTGATCAAGTTTTATGGTGTAAAATATTCATGGATACATATTTAGGTAAGGATTTCTGAGGAAGTTTAAGATTATGCATGTTGCATATGAAAATTGAGTGGCATCTAACTGCTAGAGGTGCTTTTTCTCCCAAAATCAAACAAAGCTGAGTAAACTGAATCCACTCAGAGCTGTTCCCTCTGAAAGAATTATTTCAGAAGTGCTTCTGTGCGTCACAGTGGAGTGAGATTAGTGCATTTTATTTTTCAGATATATTATCATTTATCAGTTAATTTTTTTTAATGGAATGTTATGCATCTCTTTATGGCCTGATGCTACAAACTTCATATGCCTCAGTCCTGATATGCATTTTGTGTATGTTCATCTTTATGTAGGAGAATAATTTCATTAATTTAATTTAATGTGATTATGTCCCATTCTTGCAGAGATTTTAATATAGCTGGAATTATATTTTTCAGCATAAGGGAAAGGAACCAGATGTTCAAGAAAGGTAACTTCCTCTCCAAAGGTCACATAACAACTTAGTGAGAGAATCTGGGGCAAAATGTCACCTCTGTTCTTGTTTCTTTTGTGAAAGCTACAGTGATTTAAAAATCATAGAATCGTAGAATTGTAGGGGTTGGAAGGGACCTCGAGAGATCGTCGGGTCCAACCCCCCTGCCAAAGCAGGCTCCCTAGGACATATCACTCAGATAGGTGTCCAGATGGGTCTTGAATATCTCCAGAGAAGGAGACTCTACCACCTCCCTGGGCAGCCTGTCCCAGTGCTCTGTCACCCTCACTGTGAAAAAGTTCTTCCGCATGTTGGTGCGGAACTTCCTATGCTCAAACTTGCAGCAATTGCCCCTTGTCCTATCCCCACAGACCACTGAAAAGGGGCTGGCTGATTCCCCCTGCATCCCCTGCTTAAGATAATTATAGACGTTAATTAGGTCCTCCCTTAGTCTTCTCTTCTCAAGGCTGAATAATCCCAATTTACTCAGCCTATTCTCATCAGAGTACAAGCAGAAGTCTTGGAGTTATTGAAACGAATAGCTGATATATACAGTGGTATAAGTGTTCACTTTCTTAAAAGCTTAAAATTTAAACTATACTTGAATGTCCAGGTCTGTCCCTACTCTTATTTTAAAATGAAAAAAAAAAAAAGCAAAATACTCCAAAGCCTTGCTTTACCTCATGAAGCTTTTTAGATTTGAGATGTAACTTTTGGGATCTAAGTAATTCTTAATGGGTATATTTGCCTCTATCTTCTTTTTATTTTACTTCCATTGTGGAATCTCTGATGGTTTTGTATTACTGATCACAGAGAAGAGAGAACCCCTGAATATATCCATCAGAATAAATGCTAAATTGCTACCAAGTCTTACTGCATTGCCTGTCCTTTAATCATGTACTTTGAAGTTCTATAAAATAACACTGATATGAAGCTGATATGAGTCTGAGGTAATACAATACAAATTTAAAAGTGTAAATTGTTTTACAGGTTTGTTCTACATCTTTGTATAAACAATATGATAGTTAGCAGGTTTTGGTCATGTAATTTAGAAAACAAGAGTGGCTTTTCCAGATGGACACAGTGCCTTGTCATGTGGTATGGGAACATCTTATGAGTCACAGAATCACCTAGTTCCACCCTCCTCTGCCATCAGCAGGAACGCTAGACCAGTTTGCTCAAAGACCCATCCAACCCAGCCTTAAACACTTGCAGGGAGGGGGCATTCATAGCTTCTCTAGGAAACCTGATTCAGTGCTTTACCACCTTTGTCACAAGAAACTTCACCCTATATATGTATTTCTTGCAATTATTCTTATCTAGCATTTAAGGGCTAATCAGAGATGGAAAGTAATCTGTATTTTACTGTACTACTACACAAGATAACAGTACAATGTTATCTTTGTCAATGTTCACCTTAAATCAAAACATCTTCATTCTTGGCATCTCACACCGATAGACTCTGGGCTATATTTTCTGAAGATGTAATTTTGTGGGTGCTTATTCACAGTAATAAACAGAAGAGTCATTAATTTCACAAGTGACTGACTGACTGACTTTTTTACTTCAAATCTACACTTTGGTGTAGATAGGACTAATATGTTTAGTGTTATCTCATCTCATATTGGGTTGTTATATTGGATTTTTCATGTAACCTAAAGCAACTTTAATGAAAGTTAATGTAATGGGTCCTGTCGTTAACATCTCACATTACCCACATAGTCTAGGATCCCAGTCCATAGTAGTCATCCACCTAGAGCATGACTTAGTTTCTATGTGGCCAGTTTAGATTTCTGCACAGTGAGCAAGGAATGTATAACCTCGTTTCTCTTTAAAATGACACACTAGAGTATGCACCAGATTTTCCTTCAGACATGTAAGCAGGGCATGCTCCACTAAGAGAGATGAGAACTAGGTTTTGAGAACTGTAAAGCTGTAAGCTAGTTTGTGTTTATCCCATACCTCCTTGATCCCTATAACTTTGCTCATCCTGTATTTCATTAACTTCCAGTGCAAAATTCAGGTAATCTACTTTGTTTCCACTTAAGCGCAGCAGTGAGAAGAAAACAGGCCATGAGAGTGCTGGAAATCAGAACAGGGAGATGTGGTAGAAGAGATGAGCTTCCAGCTCGGCTGAAAGGTTTCTAAAAGCACCACAAAAGACATCAGCATAGGGTTAAGCTCTAAGCGACATGTTGAGCAGAGCTTCTAGCTTTGGGCTGAATAGCTGCCACAAAGTAGCAAAAGAGGTTTTAAGACAAGTGGTCTGTGCGTCTGCTGTTGAGGGTAAGCTTAAGCATAGTCCTAACTGTTGGAATGCATATCTAATAATACTTCTAAAAGACATCTGGCTTCTAATAACACTTTCAAAGTTCCTAAAAACATGCAGTGAAATAAGACACTTACTAGCTAAGAAAATCTCAAATATTTAAGAATTCCTCACTCATTTATATTTCTGCAGCTTGAGAACTGCTGTTAAACATTGGTTTAATCAATTAAAACAGTTTGACTTGTATGACCAATAAAACCACAAATAGTCTTTAGCCTCAACATTATTTATTCTGTCCAATAAGCAAATACCTTAAAAAAAAGTTACTGCCCCTTAATTTTTTAATTTGGCCAGTGCTGTATATCAATTCCTTTTTAAAATTTAATTCATAGAATCGTAGAATATCTCAAGATGGAAGGCATCCATAAGGATCATTGAGTCCAACTCCTTGGTCCTCACAGGAATACCAAAAAAACCATCATCTATCTAAGAGTGTTGTCCAAACACTCACTGAATTCTGACAGGCTTGGTGCTATGACCATTTCCTTGGGGAGTCTCTTGCAGTGACTGATTACCCTCTTGATGTAAAATTTTTCCCTACATCCAATCTGAACTTCATTCCATTGCCTTGTGACGTATTGCTAGTCACCAGAGATGAAATCAGCACCTTTCCCTTTGTTGCCCTCCTTGAGGAAGTTTTAGACTGTGATGAGGTCACCCTTCAGCCTTCTCCAAGCTCAACAAACCAAGTGACCTCAGCCACTCCTTGCAAGCTTTGCTCTTGAGGCCTTGCACCGTCTTGGTCACTCTCCTGTAAACACGCACTAATAGCTTGATGTCCTTATGTTGAGATGCTCAAAACTGCCGCAATACTTGAGATGGTGCAACAAAAAGACTGCCCATTGAATATATGTACTCACTTTCCAGTTTGGACGGTATACTACAGCAGATTGACTGAATAAAGTATTACTTATATGTGTTGACATCATGTCTGAAATGTTTTCTGTTCACAAGTGCTTCTTCTACCATGTGAGCATATCAGCAACTGAAAATGGTAATTTAATAATATTCTTACATTGAATCATAGAATCATAGACTCATAGAATGGCATGGGTTGGAAGGGATCCCAAGGATCATAGAGCTCCAACCCCCCTGCCACAGGCAAGACCACCAACCTCAGGCCTGGAGCTACACAAGGTTGCCCAGGGCCCCATCCAACCCGGCCTTGAACACTGGAAGTGGACGGGGCATCCACTACTTCTCTGGCCAGCCTGTTCCAGCACCTCACCACTCTTTCTGTAAAAAACTTCCCCATAATATCCAATCTAAACCTTCCTTCCTTTAGTTTTAATTCATTCCCCCTTGTCCTGCCATTATCTGCCCTTTTAAAAAGTTGATTCCCCTCCTGTTTATAATCTCCCTTCAGGTACTGGAAGGATGCAATGAGGTGCCCCCACAGCCTTCTCTTCTCCAGGCTGAACAAGCCCAGCTCCCTCAGCCTCTCTTTGTAGGGCAGGTGCTCCAGCCCTCTAATCATCTTTGTGGCCCTCCTCTGAACCCTCTCCAACAGTTCCACATCTTTCTTGTATTGGGGGCCCCAGATCTGGACACAGTACTCCAGGTGGGGCCTCACGAGAGCAGAGAAGAGAGGGACAATCACCTCCCTGTCCCTGCTGGCCACCCCTCTTTTGATGGAACACTTAGAAGCTATGTTTACTTCTCCCTAACTTTTCTTGCACAATGTATGATTTTCATATTTATAACATATCTATTTCCAGTGGATCTACTCCAGTTGAATTCTTGGGTTTGATTTGTAGGTTTTTGTTGGATTTATATGGTTTGGTTTTGTTGGTTTGGGTTTTGGTATTTTTTTTCCCTCTTGACCCAAATATCTGTGTAGTTACCTGTAAAATTTGACTATGTGCTATGATACTGTGTACATTCAAATAAAAAATGTAATTAAAAGGTTTTTTTCTGCAGATCTTAAGGCAGGGCACCTCTCCGCAAGTGGAATCATAACACAATAATTTATATAGGCCAGATACAGACTGAAATATATCATAGGGCAGACTTTGGACTATTCAGAAGGCTGGTTAATAAAGTTCCATGGTCATAGGTGCCCAGGACGATTGGCCAATTCTGTCTACAGAATAAAAAATCAGCGTACAGAGTGTCTAGAAAGCTGACTGATGGAGAAGGACCTGGGGTTGTTGGTTGACTGCTGACTGAATATGAGCCAGCAGTGTGCCCAGGTGGCCAAAAAGGCTAATGGCATCTTGGCTTTTATCAGAAACAGCATGACCAGCAGGTCCAGGAAAGTGTTTGTGCCCAGCACTGGTGAGGCCACACCTTGAGTACTGTGTTCAGTTTTGGGCCCCTCACTACAAGAAAGACATCGAGGTCCTGGACATGTCTAGAGAAGGGCAACCAGGCTGCTGAAGGGGCTGGAAAGCAAACCTTACAAGGACTATCTGAGAGAACTGGGGTTGTTTAGCCTGGAGAAGAGGAGGCTGAGTGGGGAGGACCTTTTCACTGCCTACAATTATCCTAAAGGAGGTTGAAGAGACATGGGTGTTGGTCTCTTTGCCCAAGTGACAGGTGATAGGATGAAGGGGAATGGACTCAAGCTATGCCAGGGCAGGTTCAGATTAGGCAGGAAAATATTCTTCACTGAAAGGGTTATTGGGCACTTCACAAAATGAAGTCACATAGAGGGAGGTATATGTCACAATCCACAACCTAGACAAGACTTAATAGGGCAGAGGTTAAACCCCCTTGCATTCCAACTGAACCTCAGATTGCTCTAGGTGGCTGGGGGCATCTGGGCTTAACCTCAGAGTGACGTCCAATTATTAAGTGTTTTATCGTGATCAGTTCTTCGCAATTCTCAGAGAACAGAATTGACTTGAAATGGAGTCAAGGTTCAAGTTACCTTATTCGGCCCACAATCAACATGCAGGAGAAGGGGGGAAGAAAGAGAAAAGTGTGGAAAAGAGAGAGATAGGGAGAAGGAGAGAGAGAGTGGAAAAGAGGAAGGGAGACAGAGGGTCTATATCTACCACCACGGAGCTATGCCATTCCATCAGTCCGATGACCTCAGGTCTGATGGCAGAGCATTCTTCAGTGTCTCCCGGTCTGATAGCAGGGGGGAACATTCCTTGATGTCCCCATGTCTTCTTGGTTCCTTCTTGTGATGACTTTTTTCCTTGGTTGCCTTGTCCATCTTCTAGTGATATCTTGTTCCTCGGTTGCTTGGTTCTCCTTTCAATGGTGGAATGCTCCCTTTTTGTAGTCATCCTTGGCATAGCCACAACCTTCCACCTGTCTGTGGGAATACTTCAGGGTGAATAATGGAAGACCCGATGTGTGAATGGCTCCTGATGTCTCTCCTGATATCTTTTGGGTGGAATGTGGAAGGAATGCTCTCCTGATGTCTTCAGGGTGGCTCATTGCATAGTCATTAGGTCCTTGGCACAAGCCACTTTAAACCTGACAGGTGGTGGTGAAGTGATTTGGTAGATTGGAATGAGGTTTGGTAGGTGAGAGGAAAAAGACTTGGTAATGAGGTATGGTACCTGAGAGGAGAGGAATGAGGTTTGGTAGGTGATAAGATAAAGGTTTGTTAATGAGGTTTGGTAGGTGAGAGAAAAAAAGAGGGGGTACAGTTCTGTTGGTAATTGTTAAGGCATTTACACTATATTAGGTGGACATTAGACAAATTCCTAGCTCTTTTGCGTTCCATAATGAAAACAGAACTGTAAGGGTCATATCAGGGAGTTAATTCTGAAAATAAACCGGTTTTGTCATGGAAATTTCATTAATATTTTAATAGAAACTTCACTTGTGGAAAGCTGATTTAACCTCTTTTTTAAAGGGAGTTGTCAGACTAAGTTTATCGCTAATATATATTCTATATATTTTGCTTCTTTAGTAGATCCATTCCTTTTGTTTTGTCAGAGGGAGACATTTTGCTCTTAGGAGCTACATTACAGGTACCTAAAGAATGACAAATAACAATTTTTTTCTTTCTTTTTGTTTCCTGCTCGCTGCATTCTGCCATTCCCTGGGTACAACTGTTCTCATCCTTGTGGCAGTGGATATATTTCACTCCTTGTTGCTTCTCAGTGCTAACAGTAAATAAATGAAAATGTTTTTTCTCTGGTCGTTCCCATAAATTTGCTCACCGCCTTTGCTTATCTAGCACGTATAGGCAAGTTGGCACTCTTCCCAGCATGAAGAGCACAGAAATGCTGGCAGCTATAGGGCTGTGACACAAACAGCCAAGCTGATTTTCATAAATGGACACACAAATGCTTAGGTCTCTGTTAGAGATTCTAAATCCCAGAAATTATTCCAAACAGCTGGTCTGCTATTGTCCCAACTTTGCTTTCACTGGGCAATAAAACAAGTATTATTTGCCTTTTGTAATCATGTTTATTTCTGCTTTGCAGTTGATACAAACATTGAAAATAGCCGGTCACAATATACTTCATGACCCAGCTGCCAAATGACCACATGGATGCATCTGAAGCACCTTGCAGGTTATGTCACCAGGCACAATAATGACACATATAGTTCACAAACACAGGACCAGGACTGTACAGATTCATTGATTGAAGATTGCAAAGCTGGCCTTGGGACAGCATTCAAAATGTATAATTATGAAACTCAGTAAAGTCCTACAGTTGATGGTCACTGAATGCTTTCTAAGCACTGGTACTGAAAAAAGGTTCAAAACTAGCAAAACTTAGAAAAATCATTACCCTTTCTATCCCTGCTCACTGTGGGAAGCACGATGCAAGGTTATGCTGACTTTACATGTTTGCCTTTTTCAGGTCTCTATCTCTCTCCTTTATTAGGAGAGGTACTTGCTGAGCCTGAGTGAAGGGTAAGAAAGTTCTAACTAGGTTGTTTACTGTAATGTTACCATGACTACTTTTTTTTTTTTTGGCAGTGTGAACTTCCACAAGTATATTATGGCCTTTGTAACTGTATTTTTCCTGCTGAACATTTCCATGTTCATCACTTAAACACTCTTCTGGTAATTTTTAAGATTTTGCTCTTTTGCAGTAATCCAAGTGATCCACTTTTTCAGAGAAGTGTCTTGACAGGCTTTTACACAATATAATCATGCTCCTTATTTTAACATCCCTTCTCTCTACTCTAGTTATTATTTTCTAGATCTGTCTGATTTGTGATCTTTCTCTTGGTTAAAATACATTTATTATTTCACATTGTTCTTTTTATTGTTCTCTCAGGCTATTACCATAGTATTTCTTATATGAGTTAACAAAATATATAATGCTAAGCAGGTAAAGAACCACAAATAAAAGCATGTTAAAATATGAATTCAAGATTTTTAAAAGCTAGATTCCATTATCTCTTGGTTATATACTTGTTATAGGAACTTACCTGGGCGCCTTTATTACTGAGATGGTTCCAACATCTTTAAACAGAGTCAAGTAATGTCAGGGTCTGCTGGCTGTGCAAACTTACCTGGGTACTAGGGTTCACAGCCTTAGACTGGCTGTGGGACCTGCAGAAGTTATCATGAAGCTGCAACACCAAAACAACTTGATCCTGATCGTGAAGGAGCACTCCGAGATAGGGACCAAATACATCCTCACTAGAGCCTGTCAGTTTTACTCTCAGTGGTGTCACAAATGTGCTTTTAAATCCCTGATCAGCCTAAATAGGATCAACTGGAGAATTTTCCTGCACCTTCCCATTTTTATTTTCACTGTATCTAATGTCATACAAAATTACCGCAATGCATAATTGCTGTCTCGATTCTTCAAGAACTCAAAAAAATTCACCTTCCTAGAAATAGAAGCTTTAGGGCTTGTTTGTTGGGTTTTTTTCATAATTAAAGACACTGAGGATTTTCATCACCTTTAAATAAAATAAGTATAATATAGGTAGTAGGGGACAGAGGTTTTTTCCCAAAGGAAATTAACTATTTCAACTCTTATTTTCATCCTGAATTAAAATGAAATGGCAAAGAGTCAAAATTTCTCCCTGCACTGGAAACTTACAAAACTTGCCTCTTAGCAACATGTTAACTTTAGATTTTATAAATTATACCTGCTAACATACTGCAACTAAATAACTTTGATCTGGGATATCCTGGACAGAAGAAGGATGCATGCATGTAAACTGAAGTGCAGAGGAGTAACAGCTATTTGGCTGGGGTTTCCAACTTCCCATCAACTCAGTCTCAGTTCCTGTCACAATTCAATCAGGTAGAGGTGGGCGGGCGGGGGGGAGCTTGTCAGAAATCCAGTAGCGAAAGAAGATGTTGAAAAACATTAACCAAGTTTCCAAGTAGGAGAATTCATGGATATGACAATTGCAATTGCAATGTTTTCTTTTTATTCATCAAGCTACTGTTGGATGCTTGCTTTCTTCTCAGTTTGATACAAACCCAAATACCACAGGGTTTTATTATAATTCCATATGTACAATGAACTCCAGTTGCTGGGTAAGCATAAATCTCTCATAGTAGAGTTTGCTCTAGGAGCTTTACCCATGCATTCAACCAGAGGGGAAACCAAAACACTTCATAGGAGATATAATTCAATCAGTGATTCCTCCCTGTAGAAAAAGGCTATGAGCCACCTTAACTGAAACAGCTACACACTTCTGAACACAGGAAAAAAATATTGAAAAAAACAGGAATATCAGGATAATAAATTACATTCTATGTGTCTTTAGCAATCGGAGGTACACACTACAGGAATAATTTTCTATGTATAATTCTTTCAAACTCTTTTATATTGTACTACCTGGCCTAGGGTTCTATGTCCAGATCAACTTTTGGTCTTCAAAAACCATCACATAGTATCACTGTCTATTAGCAAATAGTAGTTATATTTTAGTCCATTCTTGTGCAACAAAGAGCACTGGTTGCGTTAATATGTGTATTCACATGTATAGCTATTTCCTTTTAGTGGCCTCCATATTATAGGTTAATTGAAAATATTTAAAAAAAAATTTTCTCAACGGTTTTCTCAATATTTTTTTACTCAACAGATATTGCAGGATTTTTCAGAAGTAGTCTCAGTGGAAAACAGATTCTGGAAGACTTTCAAGCCTTTTTTCTAAAAAGGCAGGAGAAACCTTTTGTAGGAGAGTGATCCCAAGCATTCAGTTCTCTCTTTTCTTTTGTAAGTCAGTAGTTCAATAAATTAAGGCAGGAGTTCCTCAGTTTTGGATCTTATTTTCTCCCCTTTGCTTGTAAGAAAGAGCTCAACTATATTGCACACTTGTACCTGTGTGCACAGATATCTCTCCCTAACTTTTCTTGCTAAGTAATTAAAACCAAGATCAACAAAGTTGAACAGCAGAACACAATGGTCCCTTAATTTCTAACTTAGAAGACTGAATGGACTGCAAAATTTTTACAAATTTCTCAAGAAACTAAGAAAGGAAGAAGTATTTGGTTCCTCCCTGCATTACTCCATGAGAGAATGGCTCTTTGATCTGTAGCCAGAGACTGGAGCTGCATAAGATTAGTCAGTGTTTCTCACTGAGCAAGAGCTAAGGATATTGGATAAAATAATCAGGCACCAGCCCAGTACAAACAAAAGGTACTTGTCACATAATATTTAGCTAGACTGTAGAAATCATTAGTAACCAAATGTTGTGAATGACAATATTTCATAAGGATTCAGAAATTATTAGATGTTCCAGTAGAAGCAGTTTTACACAAAGTCCTTGGTATATTATAAAAACAGTCTTGCGCTTTATAATCCTCCACTGAATGTTTAATCTTGGCTGTTTTGGAGTCAGGAGGCAGGACTAACAGCATTTTTCATGTCAACACAGTCATTCCTATAGTATGTTCCATGCTCACAAACTGGTGTGCTGAGTAAGTTCTTCCAGTTTCTGACACATGTAATCTCTTCATCATGCCAAATAGAATGCTGTTTGCTGCAGTTTATAAAACATTTGAGTAATGCTAGCATTGTCAGGGACAAAAAAGCATTATCAGCATATTAACTTCTTACATTAAAATATTCATTCTGATAAAGTTTCAGGGATAGCTATTTTTCACATGGAGCATTTTGCCTTTTGTGTTTAGAAAAGCCAAATTCCCTCTTGGTTTCAGATGACCCCTTTAAGTATAACAAGAATATTACAGGACTTTGAAAGCTTGAAAGCACTGATTGTTGTTATGCTGTAATAAACGATCATTTCAGAACATTGACACAGCATTCTTTTACCATGCATAATTTTGCACTTAACATTTACATCATTAAATCTTAACATCCATTCAAATACATAATTTAATACAAGTGTTTTTCACACATGCAGTCGACTCAAGCTCAAGACTTTTGCAGCAGAGTGCATATAATCTAACTCTTTGGTGATTCATATCCAGGGACCCTTTCTTTTCAATTAAATTATGCAGTCTTATGTCAGGTTTATCACTGATCTGCACAAGAAAAAAAAAAAGTGTGCCGTGTTCCCTGTGTTCAGAGAACCAAGGAATGTTTGAGGTTTAAGAGACCACTGGACATCATTTTGTCCATCTCCTGATCAAGTAGGGCTGCCTGCTTGATTCCTTGCCTGTTTTGCCTGACTACCTCTTCATTGAGATGGAACTCTTATGAACTTGGTGGATGTGATCCTTGAATATTAACCAAACTTACCTGGGACTTACTTCCTTCCAGGGGCTTATCCAATGTATTCTACCAAACAGATCTTTGAAAAGGCCAAAGCTTGCTTTCCTGAAGTCCAGGGTTGTGAGACTGCTTTTCTCCCTTCTTTATCCACTCATGATTCTGGACTATGCTGTCTTAGGCTTAAGGCTGCCTCTGACCTTCACATCCTCAATGAGTCCTTTCTTGGTGGTGAGTTTGAGGCCCAGAAGAGCACCTCTCCTGTTGATTTGGCTATCAGCTATGAAACACTTGGCCAGGCATAACAAGCATAAAACTCTGTTCATGCATTCACTTCATACATTTGCCAAGGTCCCTCAAAACACTGGGATAACTTTGTGTGTATTTCATAACCTCTTTCAGGTATTTCCCTTGCTGTTACCAGAATAATATTACCAGCTGTTATTTCAATAAATTAAAAGGTGTTTCACCTCCTGTAACTCAATATTAAGGATCAGCATCCATTGCCGCTGATACCCTCTAGGAACCTTTTGGATTTCTCATGCTCTGCTGTGTTGTCACTCTAGCATATATTGGGGGTGGTTGAAATCCCCATGAGGACAACAGCCTGAAAATGTGACAATGCTACTATTTGTAGTTCACAGGGCCTCATCCACATGTTCTTCCTGGTCAGACAGCCTGTAGTAGACACCTTCTTCAGTGTCAACCCTGTGTATCTTCTCTTCCACGTAAGCTTTCAGTTAGCTTGTTGTTCAACCCCATGTATAGCTCCATACATTGCATCTGTGCTGTCCCACAGAAAAAGCTACTCTACCTCCTCATCTTTCCTAAAGAGCCTGTGTCTCTCCATTTCAACACACCAGTCAAGGGAGCTGTGCTACTATGTCTTTATGATCCCAACAGGATCACAGCCATGCAACTGCACGCAGAAGAAGTGCACACACATGTTCATTTCTCATGCACATTGTTATAAGGCAACATTCATTGTACCATCTTCAACTTAGAAAACTCCAGCTACTTTCACAGTAATAAGAATCACTCAGTAATAAGACTTGATTTTTACTGGTGTTTCCAAAGCACAATTTTTTGATCTAGAAGTGTTTTACATTTTTAATGTATTTTATCTTCATCTGTAAGCCTCTATGGTTCAAACATGATGTTAACCTGTTTTTGCATTCCTTTCCCATGCAAAGGTGCTAGGGTTTAAGTGGAATGCAACAATGAGGACCTAATTCTAGTGCAAAAAACAAGTTGAAAAGGTAAGATTTGACCAAGAACTTAGAGGTTTTACAAAGGTTTGCTACCACCTTAATAAAAATGCCTAAACTTTCCCTTTACAACAACAAAATAGAGGTATTGTCTCCATCTTCTGTTACTGAAAGCTGTTAATTACATCTCAAATGGAAACAGAGACTTCTTAGGCCTCTAATATTATAATGGTATAGAGTAGAGGATAATCCTAATCATACCAAATGCTGGTTTTAATTTTGGTCCTTAGTACATTTCAGTTGACTTCATGGTGCTCATAGATTAATGTGTATTTATTGGTATGAAGTGATATAAATAACAAAATAGTTTTATCCATTGTTCTTTTCATTGCTGTGTAGTCCTTTTAAAAGACTGAACCTTCTGGGTAGGATATAGAAGCATTTTCCTTCTCCATAAGAGGACAATTTCCTTGAGAGTTTTGTCCCCAAAATCTCAGCGTCAGATTTCCTTGCAGTCCTTGTGTAAGGATACCATGAAACAAGGCCATACATGGAAATCTTCTGCACTCTTATTAAGTGAGAAGGCTGCATTGCTTTCCCTGAGTTTGGGTTTAGGGGTGGTGATATTGTGTTGCTCATCAAGTAGTTTTTAGGCAGCTTGCTATAGTTGTCTCTATGCATGCATGAAGGCACTGTTTGTAAAGCAATGCTACTTGTTCCAAGCATAGCTGTCTATCTTAGACACCAAAGCCTGTGATCACATTTCTCCCCATTTTGAAGTTTCATTGCGATATTTTTCAGGAATTAAAACTACACCTTCAGACATATCTGTGGTCTGGTTTAAGCTATCTTTGGGATAATCTCTTCTTGTGAAATCCTGACTGCTGACAACAGGTACATTTAAATGGAAAAGAAATATTATCACCTCAGGAATAAATCCCAGATGTATTCAAAAGTCAACTTTCTCTGAGCCTATCAATCAGCAAGTCATGTAAGAGAGAATTCAAATATCACTAAGTAAACATGATGACTTGCTCTGTGCTGAAAATATTGATGTTGAATACTCAATACATGATGAAATAACATGAAAATCATTGTTTTGACTGATTTAAACACCTGTACCCAGAATCTTTCCCAGAAAGGAAAGTGAGCTCCAGATGTAGTTTTATAGTGACACTTAGATGTAACACCTACTTATGTCTTTTGGAAGCATCTGGAAAAGCAAAGGAATTGTGGGAAAATGAGAAAGAAACAATGTGTTGCTTGGGGTGGTTATTCAAAGAGTTGAGAAGAGTGGGATCATAAAGAGTTCCAAGGGTTTTCAGTTTCAGAAAAAAAAAGCAGTCATAAAAAAGCTTTCTTGCTTTATATGTTTTTTTACTGATACTTCTGTTTGCTTCATATTCTAGGAGACCATTTTGTATTTTACTGGGTTCCAAACAGTTCTGAAAAAGAAGACAGAAGGCCAAAAGACCACCAGAATATTTCTACTTCTTATGAAAAAATATGCAGATCATAATTTTTAATCATGGTTTTTTTCCTGGGAGAGCCTGGCATTTCTACCTCAAAACCATAAAATGTACATGTGTGCATGTGAGCAATGATACTCTATTTGGTGAAATCATAGAGAAAAGAGTTGTAATATTGGTGGGGAAAATAGTTTTGGTTTCCTTTAGCTTTATCTATTAGAAAAGTAAAAACTTGAAAAATTATAAAAATCAGAAAATAAAACTTCTCATTTATGAAAAAAAATTGCCATTAAAATAACTGGGCTGCAATTGTTTGAAATATTAATCACTCATGACCATATCCAGTGGAATACAACCATGCTTATCCAGTATATCATACCATCCAAGAAAAAAGAATTATACATGAAATAACACCTAATTGAATTTACTTTGAGTGAGGGAATCTGGGTTCCAACAATGGATAAACAGATTGACCATGAGTATAAACTTGCCTAAGCACAATTTTAGAGCATAGTGGTCCTTAGCTGGTGCCAAAACCCAGTTCTGTACAATAAGTTCACTTGCTGTAGATAAAATAATTTGTTCATTTCACTTGTTCCCTTTAACCTATGCGAGGAACAGATGCATAGCTATGCACCAATTAGCTCATGTGGGAGATACATGGAAAACATTAGGAAACTCTCTTTAGCTACATGTTAATACCCACTTTGCATTTCAATCACTATTGGGTTGTTTGGCTTGGGGTTTTTTTTTAAGAATGTGTTCATGAGAATTGAAGTGATTTCCTGAAGTTTATTTAACTAAGCAGTACTGAATACCATTCCAATGCTCCCCGACTTATTTGGAGTAGGGATGTGGTAAAAGAAGCTGTCCCTTACTACTTCTTAATGGTGAACTGGAAGCATTTGGCTGAAACTCAGTGAGTATGAGCATGGCTAATTCCCAAGATTCAGACTCATGAACAGTCACCCCCTCCTTTGTCTATAGGAAAATATTTTATTTGTTCAAACCTTATTTCAGACCTAACCTATAGCAGAATGACTGATGTGTGGATGTTTAAGTTCCCATACTGTACTAAACTGATGAAACTGGTACACCTAAGTGATTTGTAGACCTTGGCTGCATAGCTTGCTAAGCAGTAGCGGAAAACTTCTAATTGAGGCAACAAGAGGAGGGGCTGAGAACCTGAGGTAAGCCAGCAACAGAACATCATGATATAATACAAAGTACCTAAATTCTCACAATCCGCATAGTTGAATCTCCTATTAACATGACTTCTAGGGTGCAATTCAGAATTTTTCTACTGAAAGAATAATTTCACAATCATGTTAGAGAATGTATCTAATAGAAAGACTTCGGTTTCTTTGCTTCTTTTTTCTTACATACAGTTTACAGGTTGTTACAGCTTGTCGCAGTTTTGTGTAGCTGGGTGCTGGTAGAGAAGGGTGGGGGGGGGACTGCAGGGATGGCTTCTGCAAGAAGCAGCTAGAAACTCTCTGCAAGTCCCAGAGAGTAAACATCGGACAATTCAAGGCCAGAGTCATTGCTGACCAAGGCCAAGCCAATTGGTGATGGTCATAGAGCCTCTGTGAATTGCATTTAGGTGGCTGCATTTTGGCACCAGAGAAGGCGTGCAGACACCAAGGCCAGGGAAGAAGGAGAAGGGGGAAGAATGAGGTCCTCCAAGTGCTGGAGAGATTCCCCTGCAGCCAGAGGAGAAGACCATGGTGAAGCAGGCTGTCCCCCTGCAGCCCATGGATAATGACGGGGAGCAGAGACCATCTACAGCCTGTGGAGAGACCGACCCATGCTGCAGCAGTTTTCTTGGGGGATCCCAAAGGTGGGCACCCAATGGAAGGGAGCTGTTCTGAGTCAGTTGGTGAGGAGGTGACGCCTCGATAGAAAGGACTCATGTTGGAGAAGTTCGTGGAGGACTGTCTCCCGTAGGTGGGACCCCACAGTGCCACAGGGGAATGGGGTGTGGAATGCACCCCGCAGCTAAGAAGGAAGACAACTGACTGAAGACCCCCAATCCCCATTCCCTTCCCCTCCCTGTGCAGTGAAGGAGGTGGGGAGAAGGGAGCAAAATTACGACTAAACTCTTCTAAGAGGGGAGGGGTGGGGGGAAGGTGCTTTAAGACCTGGCCGTACTTCTTATTACTTGACTCTGGTTTCACTGGGTGTGTAGTGTAGTTTTAATAAAATATTTTTCTTTCTTTTTTCTGTGTTCAGTCTGTTTTGCTCATGAACTAATTGCAGAGCGATCTCTCCTTGTCCTTATCTGAATCCTAAACCTCTCAATATATATTGGCTGAAAAGGGGAGTGATAGAGCAGCTTTGGTGCGCATTTGACATCTAGCTGGGGCCAAACCACCATACAGCTGTATACAATTCTGGAAAGATATTAGTAATTCCATGAGTTTTTCTCTCTAATATTAGTGAAATAAATATTAGAGAATAAATCCATAGATAAGTAATCCGTGCTTTAAATTCTACTCAATGCTTTGGTAGTTTCTCTTGGGTTTTCTTGTTTATTTGGGTTTGTTTTGTTGTTGTTGTTGCTTGTTATTAAGTAATGACATGAACATTTTTATATAGCAATATTATTTGATATGTAGAAAATTTAAATTATCCAATAATTTATTTAATATTTTACTAGTATGTATCACATAATTACAATAATGCCTGTGAGTATACTATGTGTTTCTGACTCTGTATCCTATATATAGTTTTGAGATAAGAATAGATTCCTCTAAAATGGAGGTTAAAATATTTGCTAGATTTTCCTTTCAGAGACCTTACAGAAAAATTACATGCTGTTGGGATTGCATCTCCCAACTTTCTTAAAAGTCTTTTAAAAAAATGAAATCTCCCATGTCACACTTAAAATGGTGGAACTTTAATTTTACTTGGATATTAAAGCAAAGATCTGGCAGTGTATACATAGGTAACTCCACAATTATTTCTTATATTTGCATGAAGTCACAACTCTCTAAATTTTTGTCATTAATGTCATATATTTGTTCTAGCAAATTTGAGAGCAGAAGCAGAATTTCAGAGCAGAAGCATGTGGGCTGCCTCTTCTATTGCTATTACACAAGGCATATTCTTAAACTAAGAAAATAAATACAGTCAATTAAGTCAATATTTTCAAGATATCAGTATTATCAAAATAAAATCTATCTTATTGTAACTCAAAGATGTATTATATTGTAGCCTTTGTAATGTGTTTTTATGTCTTACTGATAATACCCCTCCTCCATTTCCATATGCTATCTATAGAGATGTTTGCTATGAAAGGAATTTAAAAGGACATAATGCAGAAAGGTCTGTGTACTACTGATGAAGTGGATTTGACTCCATAAAAACTGGTCTAAAGAGAGAGACAACAGTTTGGGACTGATCTCATAGGAGCTACCACAGCACTTCTTTGAACATTCTTAAGCCCTAAAGCAGTGTAATATATGCTTAGAGGGAAAACTTCATTTCTGCAGATTGACTTGCTTTGATTATTCCCACAAGCACACTCAATACATAGAAAGATCCCAGTTTCAAATGGAAAGGAGGAAATTGGTGGAAGGAGAAATTCCCTTGCTTTCAAATACAAATATACTTGCTTTTGGCAAAATGTTTCTGAAGTGTTGAACTAGATATATAGAGAGCAGAGCATTTAATAGGAGGAAGGAATCTCCATTAGGAGAGTTCATATGGATTGACTGTAATTTCAACTCTCTTTGGCGGACTAAGACTTAAGTAGATGTCTAGAGAGAGGATCTTTCAGAAAATTTAGTGTAAATGGGGTGACTTTCCATTTGGACACAGCAATTTGTGTCCAAAGGAACCTAGATAAACAGTTTATACTGCAAAGTTAGAAGAGATGAAACCTACCCTTGGACAATTCTGACAAACTGAATTCATACAGTGTAGGTAATCCTTTATCTTGCTTAAGAATCATAGAATAGAAATGTTTTGTCCTGGCTATATTAGGATGGGGAATAGATTCCTCTAGAGCTACAAATCAAGGTTTCTTCTGCTTGTTTTGTGCTTATAATTTATGGATGCCCTTTCCAAAAATAGATTATTCTGACCAGCAATCCTCTGATCAAAGAGTAGGTCACTTCCTCATGGTACACTGTTTTTCATTCAAAGAGTAAGTTTGCATTAGTAGAAGAGTTTACACATATATAATGGTGTATATTTTTATTAAATCCAGAATAATTTAAACATAATGCTTATAGGAATTTCACGTTCATTCTCTAAAGTAGAATGTTTAAAAAGCCATATTTTTATTCTTTATGAAAAAATGTAGGCAATTGTTCAAGACTATTTCAAATCCCAATAGTTTGAATCATTGACATCAATGACTGGTCACCAGTGAGTTGATAGAACTTTGATGTCAGATTTTATATGAGCACAATTTTCTTTAAAAAAGATAAACCTTTGATTAATTTTTTCTTGTAAATTTTTGTTTAAAAGAAAATGGGTGTATCTCATGGAGGTTTCACTCTTTGGCACTTCAAAATATTTTGTATTTTTCCTTTTCCAGTTGCAAAACATACAATTAACTCTATACCTTTGAAATGTTGCCAGTAATATTGCATTTGACAGCCTTTTCTGCTAGGCCAAGATAATGGTAATTTTAATATATGAAAATAAATCATAGTCATTATACGCTTTTAATGGCAGTAGGAAAAAGTCTTTAAATAATTATAGTGGAAAATTTTGCCTTTACAACTTAAACAAATTAAGCCTGATTGGAAGATCCTTTATATCAGTCATCATGTTATTGCAAGGAATTGCAGTAAAAAAAGCATGTATCAGCTTGCAGTCTCTTGAGATGCTTAACCATCAAAGGTTAGTCTTGCATTTTTCTGGCATCCTTACTGTGGCATCCTTTGGCTTTTATTCATCAGACCTTTGTTAACATTTTCAGGAGGTTTCCTGTTAATTTGACTGAGAGTGGATGTGTTATTGAATTATTAACATGTTGCTCTTTTTGAACAGCAAGTTCTTGTTCGCTCCAGGTTAACATTACCCCAAGAGTAATACTGCAAAAGTAATTATTAGGTTATTAATTTAACAGAGTCTTCATTTTAAATGTAATCTGGTTCAATTTCAAGAATAAAGCTATAGCCTTGACACTTAATCTTAGCACAAAAAGAAATACTGTTATAAATCACAGGAAGTATAAATGCCAGTGGCTTTATAACATATAACCTTTTACTGTTATTAACATTTTTAGATAAAAAAAAGTTTACAACTCAGTACTGATTTATATTAAAATTTATATTATATGATTTTTAATACATAGACACATCTACAGGCATGTTAGACTGCAGTTTATACACACAGATTATTTGCAGTAGGAATGGGGAGAAGGATCCGTGGAAGAATTTGTTGAGTGCTCCATGCTGTGACATATGCATTAATCATGAAGCATCATGCTTATGCAAATATGTAGCAGACCAATTAGGCTAGGAATGTTATGAGCTATTTGGCCTCTGAAATATGATCCTTGGCCAAATTTTCAAAAGTAAAGTAGATCTGAGATGCCTTTTAACATTTGGAAACAGGTGTGCAATTGTCTTCTTAGTGCTTATTTCATGCCTTCAGCTTTAAAATAAAGCTTTATCCCAGTTGGCATGATTTTTTTCCAGTCACTGAAGAGTAGCTATGGATGTTTTGAATCATTGACAAGAAAATAAAATGTTCATTCAGATCACAGACATGCTGAGAATGTTGAGAATCCTTTAATATTCGGAGAATTTTTGCAGCATGCTTTATACATTCTGTCTTCTGAAAATACTGTGTCTGGATCTGGCATTTTCTTCCTTCTTTCTGTAATGTGATTAATCAAAATATTCTGATTTGAATACTAAAAATGCAATGTCTTACATGCAACTATGCAAAGTATTAAGCATTTCCTTTTAGAATATAAGGTTTGATTGCACAGGTTAGTTCATAATATTGGCTAGAAATTGATCTTTAACAAAATTACCGTCATATGTTTCCTTCTTCCATGGATGTCTTTCAGATTTTCTTCACATTCCTTAGTAGAATTGGGTAAAGATTAAATAGTAATTTAGTTACTTTTTTGAAGTTGCTGTATAGAAAAAAGAAATCGGTACTTACAATTGAAGACACTAGTGGCATGCTAAAGACAAGACAAGCTCTTTCATGACTACATAGTCCTAAAATAATGATATCTTTCACTAAAGAAAAATTTCATGTTTGCTGGGATTTTATTATTTGAACTACCTGTTCCTCACTTGTTGACAGATAAGTGTGGAGTTCAGATTGTTTCTATACATAATAGTTAAGCACATGGTGCTGTTTATGTGTACAAACGTAATTATCCCTGACAGCAAACCCAAATGTTTGAGACTGACATAGAAAGATGGAATAATGACCTTTTAACAAAGGTGCCAATGTGCATAGAAATATCTGAAGATGCTCCTTATTAAGGTGGAGCATCAAATGGAAACCAAAAAGCACACATTTTATGTGATAAGCAAAAGAGTTATCCCTCTTGAAAGACAGTGAGAGTATATAAATAAGACATTTTGAGATTCTTTAAATTACAGAGGACACATTATCATCTGAATGTGAGACCACAGGATATTGAGGAGGTTGACGGTCTTCTTTCTGTTCAGCAGGGCATTACTGGATCCCCTTACCAGGAAAACTACTATATCTTTTCCTGTATTTTATGATCATTCAAGTAATTTTTTCCTGAATAATCTTGTGTTCTGGGATCACATCAAGTAAATGATAGGAAAACATATTTATTGTTATTAATGATTAGCACAGGGACTCTGTAGAAGGCCAGGAGCTTATACATATCCCAATTAACTTCTGGAAAGTAAGCTGAGAGAACGTTAAGCAATCTTCCCATATCTTATCAAAATAAATAAAACAACATAGGTGAAATTCCAGGATTTTGAACCTATAGAAAAATTTGAATCTACACATTCACTTAGATGCTCAATGAGCTAAAACTACTAAAATTGATTTTTTTATTTGGCTAAGGTTGGTATTTCTTGTATTAAAAAAAAAAAGATAATTAGTAAAGGGAAATATAAGTGAATTCTAAGGTCAATTCTGCTCATAAATGAGCATCAGGTCTTTCCAGTATAATTTTTGGAGGCAGGCAGATCTAAGCCAACTGATAAAAGCTAAACCAGCAAAGAAAAGAGTCCAATACTATTTTTGCAAGAATTTTTCAAGTTCTGATAGTTGCCTAAATAAAATGTCAAATATCCAACTTTTCTGTTTATTTTATCTCTATGCCAACACTCATCCTCTCTGGGAGACTGAAATTAAGAAATTGAAATTAAAGAAGTATTGAAGTCAGGGTATCCCCAAGTGCACAATCTCTTTATAAATATGTGTGTGCAGTTGCAGAATGTATACCTTTTTTGAGGAAAAAAATAATAACTGAAAAATGTGAAAAAAAGAAAGTTTTTGAATCTCAGTGCACTGTATTGCATGTCAAATTTTAAGGAAACAGATGCAGTTTCCAAGAACATTTTTAAAATAAGAATAAAAATAGTGCTGTTGTGGCTGTTCACTTGAGAGGAATTACAGAGAAAGAAATAATGTACATGATGCTAGCAGGGTGTATAATACATAGAAGCAGCTTTTAAAAGGCCTATACAGTCATCCAACAGTCCTTTCAGAAAATCTTAGGCTATTAATGAAATAATTCTTCGTACCTTTACCTTTTTGAGGTTTTAGTCACAGTTTCATAAAAATAGTGTTTTTGTTAGAAAAGTGATTACTCCCTATGGCAAACAATACTACTTATTTTTCAAGAAAATCCTACTCATTCATTTTTGAAAACACGTGACACCATTGGGCATCATTAGCTGTATACACAGTGATAATAGTATCAAGATGTGAACCCATTTAATGCTTATAGTGCTTTAAAAACACACTGAAGTCTTTCACTTACCTTTTTACATTTAGTTTAATCATTATCTTCTCCCCTGACCATTATTATAGTTCCCAAAACCTACTTCACGTCTTTCCACTCAAGCTTTTGGTGAAGACAAGCACTCCCCAATTTTCTCTAGGATCCGAAGGCAGTTGATGAGTGCTTACAGCAGTCAGGAACTCTGGGTTCTGATGTAGGTCTAGATGTGATAAGGGAAGAACCTACTCTACATCCAGAGGGAACAATGAATAAACACATCTATTAAGTTTCATGTCTGAGCTGCCTGGAGCAGGGAAAGTTTTCAGGAGCAGTGGAGCGTAAGGAGGCAAAAAGGTGAGCTCCGCAAAGAAAATCACCATCTGTAAATTGGCAGAGTGAAATATTGAAGTTGTACTCTCTCAATTAAATAATTCCTTTCTCTTGACTTTTCAGGATGAACAAGGAGTATTATGTGATGAAATTCTCTTGAATTACTCTTAGCAGCTCTACAGAAAGAATTCAATTTTTATTGAATAGAGTAATATTAAAATATTGCAGCAAGAAAATATGGAATAACTGCTATGTTAAAAAAACCTCTTAATATTGTGGAAAATCTTATGCTTTCAGAACACAGAATAATCAAGCTCTTTGGCTTCACTGGCCTGACAGTTACCTAATAAAGATAAAATTGAGATTAAAATCCTCTTACCTAAATGATAAAATGAAAATGCTTATTGAACTTATTGTTTGCTTTCTTGGGAAACATTTTGATCTTCAGTATTTGAATCAAGCAACATCTGGAATAAATGCAGCCAGTAGAATATTTAATGACAAAGACCTTTTTTAAAGCCTTTTCTCATGGAACGACTAAATGGAGAACTAACATAATATTAAAACAATTATTAAATAAGTGATGAAAAATAGTTTTTCTTTGTTTTCAATGGAAATAAATAGAAAACATGAAAAAAACTGTCTTTTTGTTGCCCTAGAAACTCACTCTAAAAAATACAGTAGTCTTTTTGTACAGGCATAATCATTACTGAATTTTATAAATTGGTGTTTGTGAACAAGAGAAGAATATTTGAAAGCAAAAAACCCCTTTGGAATGAATCTAAGTATTTTAATGTTAAATGTAGAAAGCCTCTTTTTTTTCCTTCTTACCTTAGAAAAATAAATTTTAAAGCATAGACACTATTCCAAACTGAAGAATACTTGTAGTAGGAATTTTGCTAGAAACTCTAGTGCTACTGTGTGGGCTGAAGCTGTTTTATTTTTACCTTAGAGGAGTTTTGCACGTTTCTTGATCTTTAGAACAATTTTCCCGAGAACCCCTTCGTTGTCAGCCCTTGCATCTGTTTTAGGATGATCTCCTTGGCTCCTTTGACTTGAAAATGGACTACAGCACCTTCTAGTAAGCTGACTTGAATCTTGTCTGACACATGGGCTTCAATCTTTGCAAGAAATGTATTCATCCAGCAGTAAAGGTATGTTAGCAAAGTCTCTTGACAGCAAAGCAACACTTCGCTGACTGTAGCCAGGATCAAAGTTCTTGAAACAGAATGGCATTTTGGAAATGTTTTGTGAGTGTCAAAACACCTTCTCTTCTGAAATGCATGGCTGACTCTTCCAGTTCATCTCCACGTCCTTTAAAACTGTTCGTATTTGTTCTATTTTCTTCATTTTCTTGAAGCCCACTTCAAAAAGCAGTGCAAGGTTTAATGCTGATTGTAGCCCTGTTATCCCTCTCAAAGTGCTGTTTTCTCTAGTGTGTTAGCCTCTTTGATTTTTGAAGGTCTACTAAATTTTAAACAATAAGGTTCAAATCCCTGCCTAACAAAGAGGACTTTTCAGAAAATATTTGATGGGTACCTCAGGTTTCTCTATATATCTCTGGAAAAGAGAAGTGAAATGTATGGACAATACAATTTTTTTATTTGGGAGGTGGGGAAGAGCATGTTTTTCTAGTTTCTCCATGTAAATAAAGAGAGATAATTTGCCCTGTACATAATCTAATTTCATTTTTGTCTTCATCCCCTGCAATTTTCATCACCTAATCCTTGGATCCAGAGTCCCCAATCTGTTGCTGAGTTCTCCAGTCTATCAAAGTATCCAGAGACTTCTGGCTCGCATTTTACAAAGCCCTTTCTGATCTCCCTAGCCTCTTTATAAATTTCTCTATCCCCAGTATACTCTTCCGGTAAAAATAATTTTCTCATTACTGACAAGAAGCTCTGAGTTTAATGTTTGTGTCAATGCTTGTAGCCTTTCCTTCTTGTACCAACAGTTTGCTGATAAAGGGAGCGTGTTGTATTGCTTATGTATATCCCTTACCTTCTCAAAGGCTGTGAAGAAATTATCCCTCCTCATGCCAGTGAAATTTAGAAAATTTGTAAAGGTAGGAACAGACACCAGAAACTGATATAGTGACTTCATAGAGATCTGTTCTTGGGTTTCAGAGAATGAAGGTAGCTTTGTAAACCAGAAATTCAATTAATAACAAATTGCAGGAAAATATCATTCTTTGTTTAATCACTTCAAATTTTCTCCCTAAATTTCTGAAAGCATCAGAAAAGGTAGCTCTTGTTTTTGGACTAAGTTCTCTAAAATAGTGAGAAAATGAATTAGCTCATGTCTACAAATTGTTTGCTAAGAATAAATCCCTATGCAGTCCATTTTGTAAATGTGTTCCAACTGTTTGTGTAACAGTATATAAAGCTGATATTTTAATTTGTTTAGAAAGTCATGTACAATGTTTGCTCATTTGTGACTAATTTCTGAAACCTTGCCATGCTTTTAAAATGTATTAGTTCAACTTTTACAAAACTCTGCCTTAGTTATTTTGCAGAATTAGGTTACTAAAACTGTTTTTACTGCTCTCATAGATTACTGCCCTTATGGATTAAGTTTCTTTGTGTGTAAATGTATGATTGCCAATTGTCATAAGTGCTGGAAATTAAACTTATGTATTGAGTGGAAAATAGCTTCCTTACTAGAAGAACAAGTGAAGTGAAAGCAGGGTCACAAGTAGATACTTAGTAGTTTTACTTACATGATAATACTATTACATAGCATTTAGTGACTTATGTTTTTTATCTCATTACACACTTCCAAAAAGAAGAGAAATTTTAATCTAAAGGTTCTTCTTCTCACACAAAGCCATTTTAGCAATAGTAGATGACCCTTATCTCCCAGGAGGTGTATACTGAACTGAATTTGCAATGACTTAGGTGTGAACTTGAAACCTGAGTGGATTTCATAAGGCCTTCTGTGTCCTCACATTTTTTGATGTACATTCAAAATTAAGATAAACCTGTGCTGTTCAATTTATGTCATGGCTTATCCTCAGCCAGCAGTTGAAAACCATGCAGCCACTCATTTTCTCCTAGCTGGGTGGGGGAGAAAATTGGAAGAGTAAACGTAAAGAGAACACTTAAGCTGACATAAAACCAATTTAATAGGAAACAAACAAAAAAGTATAATAACAACAACAACAACTACAATAACAATATAGTAACAATATAGACACAAACCAAATTATGAACAGCTCAATTTCTTTCCACCTGAAGTCATTGCTGCATGAGACACACACCCCCCAGCTGCTGTGCAAGTCCACCCCAAACTGCTTCTCAGCCCACAAGTGAAAGCAAAGCAAAACAGGAAATTGCTTCACCACTTCCTATCAGCAGGCAGCTATTCAGACTTCACCCCAAAGCTGATGGTGTGCAAGAGCCCTAACTGCCACACCTGACCCCCACCTGTCACACAGCCTATCAGCCTACCCCCAGTTATAAATGGAACATGATGTCATATGGAATATTCCTTTGGCTAGTTTGGGTTATCTGTCCTGGCTCTGTCCCCTTCCAGCTTCTTGGGCAACCCCTGCCTTCTTGTTACTAAGTCAATATAAGATGCTGAAAAGTCCCTGAGTGCTGGGAATAGCTAAAAACCTCTGTGTGTTATCAACATTATTCTTATCCTAAGTTGAAACCACTGCACTACACCAGCTACGAGAAAATTAACTCTAACCCCACCAAAATCAGGACAATGTATTTTATTAAAAGAATGACAAAGAAACAAATTTCTCTATAAAATTACTGAGATTTCACTAAACTAATTGATGATGGAAAAAATCCAGTAATCAAGTTAGAGTCATTACACCTGCAAAGCAACAGGTGCCAAGCTCAAAATTATTAAAATTTCTAAGAATATGAAATTATTTGGAATAATATTAGGAATTTCTTTTAGGTTTATGGAAAATTTAGGGAAGAAACTGTTTATTTAGTTCTAGTTTGGGGGAGACTAGGTAGCTCAGAAAAGTTGTATGTGATCTTACATAGCTTGTGCTTTTACCTTTTCCTGAAAGCGCATGCATCTTCTTGAACACTTTTCATGTTACATGATAAATATTTTTGGCTTCTCTGAAAATGTATATCAGCTAAATATTTTGTCTCCATATCTTGCTATTTAATGTTAGTCACACTGGTTTTTTACTATTATTTCCATTCTTTTTTTTATTTTTTAAATGTTCTGTAGACGTAATACTGAGCTACTGGCTTAATCACGCATGGTTGAGGTATTTGCAATTTGCCATTTAATAAAGAAGTTACTGATTGATATAATGATGATATAATCTGAGGTCAGTGGTTTTTAGAAGAAAATATTTACTCAGCTTTACATGTAGGCATTTGCTCTTCAGATCAAATGGAAGAAGTCAGTGGACATTCTCCACTTCTCATTTAATTTTTATAAATAACACTGTTCATGAACTAGGTCCAGAAGACAGAGATTTCTATAGATCTCAAAAGACATGCAATTTGCCTTTGCATTTTTCTGAAGATCAAGTGTAAGATTTTTTGTCCTTTTGCCTTTGGTAGTTATTTCAAACAAGCAAAAAGTGCCTCACAAATGAAAGAATGATGGGATCATTTCCTTTTATATAATTCTTATTTGGGGTTTTGAGGGTGTGGGTGTGTAACTCATTATCCACACATTGCTACAGAGAGTTACATGCATGAATTCAAATTATGAATCACACTACACCACATCCAAGCCAAGCTAAAGGACACAAAAGCAAGTCCTGCTTTTTTTATATTGGCTATAATGTAATGTGCCTAGGGAACACTGTAAGAACAAGGCTATATATATTGATGTCCCCTCAGAATGGTTTCCCCAACATCAGCTGTAGTTAGTGCACCTAAAAGGAGTTTTTTGTTTTATAAAATCACTTGTAGACTTTACTTTCTTTTCAGATTTAAGCTTTCTAGGACAGCCTTCCTTCATATAAATTTTTTAAGACAGATTCTGAGTGGTTACCTCCTGGAGACATACCTTTAAAAATTTCACTTTATATGTTGTCTCTGTGATTGAGTCTGCTGAGAAGGGCTCTGGAGTGGGAGACTCCGTCAAGGGACCCTTCCTAAAAGCAGCAGCCTCTGGGTACTGATCCACGAGGGCAAATAAAATAACAACATAAAAAAGAGAGACCATGCCGTGCACGTGGTCTCAGCCATTGCTTCTCGCTGCGACTGCACGCAGACGTGATTCATCGGGGACGGCGCTAAGGGCGGAAGGAATAATCCCTTTCCCTACAAAAGGGGCCTCTGGGAGTGCTAGTGACCAGGAGCACTGCGACCAGGACGAGCAAATAGGGAGTGGCACATCAGAAGGGCGTGGCACGACAGTTTGCCTCACAGTTCGCGCAGACAGGGCAAGCAGGCAGGGTAAGCCCACCCTTCTAGCTCACAGGGTAAACTGAGCGGACCAGCTAGTGCTCACAGGGTACACAGGTCGAGACAAGGGATTCCTGTCTGCTCTGCGTTCAGACTGTTGAACCATGGTCTCCACCAGGCGGAGATGTTCCCCTTACACAACTGGGGCAACCCCATTGGAGGGCCTGACTAGGGATGCTGCGGTTCAGGTCTCTGGCTGCAGTGAATGCCTGAGTCTGCTGCTGCCAGGGAAGAGAGGCAAACACCTCACCTGTGTGAGGTGTGAGCAGGTGGATGAACTGCTATGCATGGTAGTGGAACTAAAAGAAAAGCTTGAAAGAGTGCAAGCTATCAGGGAATGTGAGCGGGAGATTGACTGGTGGTGTAGCTCCCTGGCATCCCAGAGGGAAGAGTGCCAGGAAGACACCTCAGAACTGAAGACGGTCCCTCTGTCCCAGCCTAGTCAGGTAAATGGGAGTGACCCGAACCCTGAGGAGGGCTGGAAGACAGTCCCGTCTCGTCAACGTAGGCACTCCCCCTGCCTACTTTCCCCACTCCCCCAGGTTCCCCTAAGCAACGGGTTTGGGGTCCTGGAAGTTGAGGAGGAGGTTATGTGAGGAGATGAATGCAGTCCCTCTGCCTCAGAGGAAACGGAAGCCTAGAGTGAAGTGAATGTCTGCACGCCTTGACACTTCCTCTGTTAAGTGAGAGAGAAGGGTAGTAGTGGTAGGGGATTCCCTCCTCAGGGGAACGGAGGGCCCCATTTGTAGACCTGACCCTACACAAAGGGAGGTGTGCTGCCTTCCTGGAGCCCGGATCGGTGATATTACCAAAAGGCTCCCAGGGCTGATAAGACCCTCTGATTACTATCCACTATTGATTGTTCAAGCAGGCAGGGATACAATCATGAAGTGTAGCCTGAGTGCTATCAAAAGGGAATTTCGTGAACTAGGGCCCTCTGTTGAGGGGGGGTGGAGCTCCAAATAATATTCTCACCTATCCCTACTAGTGGGAAGAGGGGTTTGGAGCAGGTCAGGAGAACCCATGTGTTGAATGAGTGGCTGAAAGACTGGTGTCGGTGTAAAAACTTTGGGTTTTTTGACCAAGGGAAGGTGTACTTTGCTCCTGGCATGATTACTGCTGATGGGGCTCACCTGACCCAAAGGGGAAAGCGAATCCTTGCCCAGGAGATGGCAGGGCTTATTGATCGGGCTTTAAACTTGTTAGGAAGGGGGAAGGGGGCATTAGGAAGGCTGCTGGGGTCAGGCAAGTGCTTTGGGAGACACAACGCGAGTCGGAGGTGGAAGAAGGTAAATGCCGGCAGTACAGTGACAGACTTGGGGATGTTGTTATATGTGACAGTAGGGAAAATTCTGTGAACTGCCCTGAAGACTCCTCAGTGGAGCCGCAATTGCCCTTCCCCTGTCGGAAATCTTGCTGTGATCTGTTGAAGATACCTGCATCTGCTGTCCCATTAAAATGCCTTTGTACAAATGCATGTAGCATGGGTAATAAACAGGAAGAATTAGAGATCCTCGTGCAGTTGCACGGCCATGATCTCATTGCAATCACGGAGACGTGGTGGGACAGCCTGGATGACTGGCACGCTGTCATGGATGGCTATGTGCTTTTCAGGAAAGACAGGCTAGGGAGGCAAGGTGGAGGAGTTGCTCTTTATGTCAGAAAGCAGCTGGAATGTATTGAGCTCCACCTGGGGAAAGATGAACCATCAGTCGAGTGCTTGTGGGTAAGAATCAAGGCTCACGCTAGTATGAGTGACACTGTTGTGGGTGTGTACTATAGACCCCCTGATCAAGAGGAGCAGGCTGATAGTGCTTTCTATAAGCAACTAGAAGTAGCCTCGAGATCCCAGGTGCTTCTCCTTATGGGGGACTTCAATTATCCAGATATTTGCTGGGCAAGCAATACTGCCAGTCGTATGCAGTCCAGACAATTTCTGCAATGTGTAGAAGACAATTTCCAGCTACAGATGGAGCAGGAACCTTCAAGGGGAGGGTGGGTGCTGGACCTTGTTCTTACTAACAAGGATGGGCTTGTTAGGGAGGTGAAGGTCGGGGGCAGCTTAGGACAAAGCGACCACGAAATGATAGAGTTCAAAATCCTGGCTGGAAGGAGCAAGCCAAAAAGCAGGATAGCTACCCTGAATTTTGGAAGAACTAACTTTGATCTCCTCCACAACCTATTAGGAGCTATCCCGTGGGCTATGCTGTTAGAAGGAAAGGGGGCCTGTGAGAGCTGGGTAACATTTAAACAGCACTTCTTCCAAGCACAGGACAGGTGCATCCCTTGAGTAAGAAATCGGGAAAGAGAGGCAGAAGACCTGCGTGGATGAGCAGGGAGCTCATGAGTAAACTCAAAGGGAAGCAAAAGGTTTATGAACCATGGAAACAGGGTCTGGACACCTGGGAAGAAAATAGGGATGTTGTCAGGGCCTGTAGGGATGCGACTTGGAAGGCTAAAGCCAACCTGGAAAAGAAACTGGCAAAGGACATAAAGGGCAATAAAAAGAGTTTTTTCAGGTATGTGAATAGAAAGAGGATGGCCAGGGATAATGTAGGTCCCTTGCTGAATAAGGCAGGTGTCCTGGTAACGGGGGATGATGAGAAGGTGGAGATACTAAATGCCTTCTTTGCATCGGTCTTCACTCCAAAGGCCCTTTGGGACCCACAGATCCTGGATGAAAATAGGAGTGTTTGGGGAACAAAGAGCTTCCCTCTAGTTGAGGTACGGGAGGTCCAGGAGCAGCTCAAAGGGATTAATGCACACAAATCCATGGGCCCGGATGGGATGCATCCACGTGTGCTGAGGGAGCTGGTGGAAGTGATTGCTGAGCTGCTTTCTATCATCTTCGACGGGTCTTGGCGAACAGGAGAAGTGCCTGAGGATTGGAGGATAGCCAATGTCACTCCAGTCTTTAAAAAGGGCAAGAACGAGGATCCTAGCAACTATAGGCCAGTCAGCCTCACTTCTGTCCCTGTAAAGGTGATGGAACAACTTGTTCTGGATGCCATCTCCAAGCAACTGGAAGAGAAGAAAGTCATGAGGAGTAGTCTAGGGAAGATCTTGTTCACCAAGGGAAGATCATGCTCGACCAATCTCATAGCCTTCTATGATGTCATCACCGGCTGTGTAGATGGAGGGAGAACAGTAGATGTCATCTACCTTGACTTCAGCAAGGCTTTCGATACTGTCTCCCATGACATCCTGATAGAAAAGCTGAGAGAGTATGGGATAGATGAGTGGACAGTGAGGTGGGCCGAGAACTGGCTGTCGGACCATGCTCAGTGGGTTGTGATCAGTGGAGCTGAATCTGAATGGAGGCCTGTGACTAGCGGTGTTCCCCAGGGCTCGGTGTTGGGTCCAGGCCTGTTTAATATCTTCATTGATGACCTTGATGAGGGAATAGCATCCACTCTCAGCAAGTACACCAATGATACAAAGCTGGGAAGAGTGGCAGACACGCAGGAACACTGCGCTGCCATCCAGCGAGACCTGGACAGTCTGGAAAGCTGGGCAGGGAGAAACCAGATGAAATTCAACAAAAGCAAGTGTAAAGTCTTGCACCTGGGGAGGAACAACCACATGTATCAGTACAGGCTGGGGGTTGACCTGCTGGAGAAGAGCTCTGTGGAGAAGGACCTGGAGGTCCTGGTTGACAACAGGTTGGCTATGACTCAGCAGTGTGCCCTGGTAGCTAAGAGAGCCAATGGGATCCTGGGGTGCATCAGGAGGAGTGTGTGTCCCGTTCCGGAATATCCCGGTCATGGGCAAGATTCTTTTATAATTCCCAGAGTGAGATTAAGACACAAACGAGGTCAAATGCCGCATCATAAGGAAGTTTATTACAGCACAATTGGTGAAAGGTACGAGAGAGAGAGTTAGAGAGAAAAGGGAAAAAAGAGAAAGAAAGGTAAAGAGTTTAAAATTACAGGAAAGTTATAGCTACCACCACTGGTTCCCGCAACAACTCGGGGGACCGCTCAACTTCACATCATGTCAGGTGGGGGAAGTTCCTTCCTTTCTTCTTCTTCTTCTTCGTTCCTTCTTTTCTTCCTTCATTTCTTCCTTTCTTCCTTCCACTGAAGACTACTTTGCTCAACTTTTTATAGAGGAGAGGTGTTTGGAATTCTTAACACCTATACATATGCATAACCTGTCCCGCTTCATATTCAAATTAGTCCCAAGAGGTCATTTCCATAAACTCCTCCCAGCTGCGCCTGCGCACTGCCTCATGGTGGTGGTCGTCAGGGGGTCTTCAGGATGAAGGCCTGTAGTTTTCATCAGGCTAAACTTTTCACCTCTTCCTCCTGACGCATGCGTAGTCACCAGTATCCCAGCTGGACATTGTCACTATCAGAGGTATCTCCCCTAACAACCTCAAAGTGTCAATTGGTCCTTTGTAATTGGCCTTAAAGTTGAGTTAGTCCTTGGAAATGTTTCCTCCTTAAATTCCTTGCACAAGGCTTCTATTGATTAAGACTAAGGTTTATTCTTTGTCCAGACCTTGGAAATGTAACTCCTTAAACCCCTGTCTTCAAAGCATCCTATTATTTATGGATGCTCATCCCACCATCAGTCAGAGACAGGCATCTATAGAAGGATTTACAGTTTTCGAAACTTTGTGGCTGGTACCAAGGAATTTCCTTGCTTCTGTTTTCTGTAGTTGTGCTTCCCAGCAAAAAACCCTTACAGTGTGGCCAGCAGGTCGAAGGATCCTCCTCCTCTACTCTCCCTGGTCAGGCCCCATCTGGAGTATTGTGTCCAGTTCTGGGCTCCCTGGTATAAAAAGGACAGGGATCTCCTGGAGAGAGTCCAGAGAAGGGCTACAAAGATGATGAAGGGCTTAGAGCATATTCCCTATGAGGAAAGGCTGAGAGAGCTGGGGCTGTTCAGCCTGAAGAAAAGAAGACTGAGGGGGGATCTAATCAATGTTTATAACTATCTCAAGTATGGGGTGCAGGGGGAATTGGCCTGCCCCTTTTCTTTGGTCAGTGGAGACAGGACAAGGGGCAATGGCTTCAAATTGGAGCACAGGAAGTTCCGCACCAACATGCATAGGAACTTTTTCACAGTGAGGGTGACAGAGCCCTGGGACAGGCTGCCCAGGGAGGAGGTGGAGTCTCCTTCTCTGGAGATATTCAAGACTTGTCTGGACACCTATCTGTGTAGTATGAGCTAGGGAGCCTGCTTTGGCAGTGGGGTTGGACCTGATGATCTCTTGAGGTCCCTTCCAACACCTAAGATTCTGTGATTCTGTGATTCTGTGAAATACCATCTACAAATGTTGTGTACAGTAATATTGCACAAAAGTCTGATTAATTCCAGGTACTAAATTAACTGGTTCTTAAAGGATTTATTCTGAACTAGGTTTATATTATAAATCAAAATTCCATTTACGCTAAACTTCATCAAGTACTTCAGAAAAATCCTATTCTAACCAGATGTCTCCTGTACTAGCGGACCATTTCCTCACCATGGGCCCTGACAGTGTTGTTTCTCAGAGGCTTTTCTGTTTCAGTCTAATGTCAAATGCTTGTAACACACTGTTTCATTGTTTTAAGTATGGATGCATCCTTTTAAGCATGTCTCACCTCACTAAAATTTCCATATTTTGCATATATACTGTTATTTATGTTGTCAGCCTCTTCTTTCTGTCTGAAAACATTAATATCCATAATTTACTCAAATAGGATAATTTATTGTCACTGTTAATTTAGTTTACTTTCTGCAGGTCCAGTCCTGAAGGTAAACTTTCTTAGTTTGAAGTCAAATAATTCTTATCTGGGGCCAGATTTTTCTACTTTTATTTAGGTTACTTTTTGTCATACTATTTCACCATTTTCTATGGATGGAAAGAGAAAAAGAAAACCATGAACTCTAAATAAAAAGGTTGGCCATGAAAAGAATACACTTCTTCTTGAAGCTGGCCACACTTAGCAATTAAAATAGTTCAAGGATTGGTCTGTGTTTAAAATAAACCTGTCAATCTCTAAAGCTATTTCTAGCACTATTCAATAGAATCAGCTTAGTAGTAAACATTAACTGACTCTATTCATCAAAAATATGTAAAATAAAATTTGGTGTTTAACCCTTATTTGCATGTATTATTCCAGGCCCTCTGGTTTAAATTATATCAGTAATAATATGCAGCATGGTGTGAGTAAAAGACCAATACATTCTTGCAATCAATATATATTTAGAAGGTTTAGAACATTATTTTCTAAAGCTATTTTCACAGGTGTTCTGCACTTTAAATGACTTTTTTGGTAAGCAGAGCACTGCATAATATTCCTGTGACCTTTTGGATGTGCAGCTTGTGAAGTCCCTGGAGTGATGCAGCAATAGCCATTGCACTGTTACAAATATCAATTGTAATTATAATGCTATCTGTGTACACAGAGCATTTGGACTGTTGTCAAATCTACCTCACAGCTTTTATAGAACGCCTGTTAAATCAGAAATGTTCCACAGTCCTGCAGTTGGTACTTAGATGTGTGGTGTTTTTTTTCTCAAGGTGCTAAATCAGTTGATTCTTAAAACATTGATTTAGTCCCTGAGGGTTGGACACAAGAACACACGCTTGTTGAAAACTGAATTATGAATAAGCTTTCCCCCATACTGGAAGAGAAAAGCTTAGATGTTCGAAGAAAAGTTGGTGACCTATCCATTTTGAAATAGAAAATTTTACTTCTTAGCACTCTTAGGCTTGCATAGTACTTAAGGCACCCTAAGTTGGATAAAGTTAGCAACAAAAATATTTGAGCAGGCTGTCTTCTAAAGAACTCAAAATTACCTTTGTGCAATTTGTCATATAATTAGTTATAGTAGTGTTGGCTCAATTCAGAAAATCATACCTTGTGTTCTGTAAAACAAAACTATCAGTCATGATAAAGGAGTTTGTAATTCTAAATTTTCAATAACTGCAGGTATTTTGAAAAATGAATAAGAAGATCTAAAAGAATACTATAATAGAATATTGCCAGCATCCTTTTAAAATTAAGAGCCTTGGCATATTAGCTAATTTGCAAAGTATTTGAATGTATTTATTTATACTTTACTAGCCATATTCAAATCAAAATATAAAAGGTGTATTTAAGGTAGGTAGGAAAGTAAATTACAATACAAAAGTATTGTATGGATAATTGGATACAATGAAAAATAGATGCAACTTCTTCAGGTGCAAGAAAAAGGACTTACATATTGCATTTTTTGTGTACATGTTGAGTTTATGTAGTACTAGGAACACAGAACTAATTGAAGTGATACAAAGTAGATAATTCTATCCTTAGATGACACAATAACATTAAAGATAAGGAGTATGGGAAAGTCACAAAGGAAAATAAATTTGTATCTTAAAAAAGAAAATCCTGTATTTCCAAAAATAAATGGCCAAATAAAAAAGTGAATATTGGCGCGTTGGTGCTTGATATATCATTTAGAAATGAGTAAAATTCTGAGAATTTGGCAATTGCCGGTATTTCAGTTTGTCTAGAATTGCCACATATGTGTAAAGGTAGTTCCTCAGCTCATGTATGATCCCTGGCAGACTCCTAACAACCAAGTAATACATCTTACATTCCGTAAAATTTCTCAAAATTATGATTCTTTGGTGGGCTTTCAGTTCAAGAGACAAACTCTGAGTATTAGATTATACTGAGATAATTTTTTCTCAGGAAGAAATAGATAATTGAAATTAAATTCATTTTTAGGTTGTTTTTTAGGCCAGATTTGCAGCATGTCCTTCCTGTTCTTTTGCCCTCATTATTTCAACAGCAGTACTAGGATGTTCTGTAGTTATCCTGGAGAGGATAGCTGGATTCTTGCCCCTTTTTTCCTTGATCTAGAAATTGAGATATGACTAGATCTACTACAGTATGGACAATCCCTGGAGGAGAAAGGAGATGAGGAAGGGGGCTGTTCTGTCCTGTTTTGCTACTTCATGACCTCCAGTATGAAGGCATACCAGTATGCTAATTTCAATACAATTAATTAATTATGTTGGGACTTTTAAGCAGAATTTATATGAAATGAACCCAAAAGCTTAACTGAGTGGGACTGGGTAGGCAAATACCATGTACAAATGGAAAACAGCATTGAATTTTTGTTGAAAAGAAATGTGTGGAGTAATGACATTGGTTAGCCCTTATGTGTATGAGTTACCTCATAGAAAACACTTAATACATAAGTTGTATTTGCGCTGTGTGGAAAATCTTGTGTTTCATCCCAAGGTATAGCTAATGCTAACATGGAATATTAAGCCACAGCAAAGAAACTGCAATGCCATCTTAGCACAATGCTAGACGTAGATTAATTACCCATGCAGAGGATAACATCTAGTTAGACACGAAGATGAGTTTTTCTTCCTGTAAGCAAAAAAAGCCATATTCAAAGTAATGAATTTATGGGTTGTGGATTTGTGCGTTTTTCTGCTGATCTTTAATGATAGATTTATACTTCAACCCATGGTTTTAGATAAAGCAATGTTCTTTAAACAACTTGCTGTATCACTTTGTTGGTCATCTAGTCTAGAAATTAATGAATACTTCTCAAAGTAAAATGCTCATGGACAGATCTGATAAACAATTTTTTGAAAACATTTTAATAAATTTGAAAAAGGATTCAGTAACTGTATTTGTTTTATCTATACAGAAAAGCTCATAAACTTTTCCCATATATATTGGATTTATTATATTTCTCCAAAGCTATTTGAAAGGCACTGAATTATATTCCCTTTCAGGTTCTGAAAGAACTTTAGTAATAAAAGACGAAAAGTTTCTGCTGAAATTCATTTTCTCATAGATTTATAGGAAAACTGAAAACTGCTTTGATGTCTTTCACACTCCCTTGCCAGAAAAAAAAAAAAAAAGAAAAAAAAGAAAAAAGAACTTCTATTAAATTTAACAACACTCTCCTCTTCTCCCCTCCAACTTCAAGCCTCATTTATCTTTTATGAGCCCTGGGCATCTTGCCATAATAAAATCATGCATAATACTAGAATTCTATAATAATTTAGAGTTTTCTTCTTGTTTTTTACTCTATCAGCTCACTGTGGCATTGACCCTGCCATTTAAGAAGCTGATTAGAAAGTGTCAAGACTTTAAACACTACAGCATGTAGTTCAATATTCAAAGCACTGAATTTGGACAATTAGGGTACCCAATATTCAGAGGGATTGCTACATCAGATTGCTGCTAATATCATTCCTTGCAGATTAGCTTTGTCTAAAAATAGCAACTGGGATTTACATCTTTTGAGGAACTGTGAGAAGGGGGGAATGTTCTTACATCTTTTCAGGAATTGTGGGAAGAAGATAAAATATTACCATATATTAGAAAATGTATAAGCTTGTTACACATCCTTGAATGCAGTAGATTTTTTGTTGCTGATTTCTGTGGGATGGTTTTCCAGGAAAAAATGATGAATTTCTAATAATCAAAGAAGCTCTGATTGTATGTCTAATATTCTGTAGGTGTTTCTCATAAGATTTAATAACATCTCTACCAAGGTCTTAATATTTTTCTGATTTCTGAGAAGATAGATTGTGACACTTTTTACCATCTAATAAAACTTTCTGTTTATTTGAAGACATTCTATTTTCTCCGAGAAGCTGATCCAATTGAGCGAAGGATAAAACTCTTGCTGCTTACTTTGAGTTGAACCAAATTATTAAAGAGGAGTTTTTTCTTCTGTTTTAGGGTGGTTTTGCTTGTTTGGAGTTTTTTCTAAAGCAAGCATCTTTAATGAAAAGGCCTACATCACAGTATCTATCTAGATTGCTTTTTTAATCTGGAGAAAAATTAGGCATTTCGGGTGAATTATTGTAATGTAAAGAAGTAAAATATTTCTAGTGAACATTTCCCTGCAATTGCCTTTTTTTTCAAGGACAGTACTTGGAATTTTATTCCTACATCTACAATATGTTGTTTAATGTTAGGTGACATGAATTCCTCCCATGTTGCCAGTTTCACTTCAGTATAGACATGAGATTTTGGCTATTCATTAAAATTGAAGTTCCATTGAAACTTTTGTAAGTAAAATAAAAATCTGTATTCTAGACTTCACTATAAATGTAAATGATACTTGCATTAATACTGCTCAAATGCTATTCAAAGGACACAAAGGCTATACCTGAAGGACATACTGGACGTTGTTTTGGGAATTTTGAATTATAAAAGTCACCAGTAACCCAATCCTATTTCATCAAGTGAAGAAACACAGCAGAGTTTAAAAATATGAAAAAATAATTAGTATAATACAGAAAGAAACCTCAGATATACCTCTCCTGAAAATGTGTAATATATGATTTTGAAACCAAAATCAATTGGACAGGTGAATAGGGGGAAAATCATAAATTGGAGATTGCAAAAAGTAGAGTTTGGCACAGGGAACAAGATTTTGGGGGGCTGGAAATCAGGTCTTCTGTGCAGATTTATTCTTAAAGACTTTACTTGCTGAAGAAAACACCCTCTGTGCTCTAATCTTTGAGATCTCGTTTCCTTAGTCAATCCACCAGCATGTAGAATTAATATGTTAACATTAATAGATATTGTTCAACTCAATACCAATACTGACAGGAAATGTATATAGTAGTCCTAAGATATTTTCCTTAATAAAAGGATTTTTTGAAATTTCTTCAGTATTTTATTTCCAAAGTTCATAAAGTCTATTTTAAAACTGTGAAAGTGAAGCCAATTAATCACAGGCTGCACTGCAGCATATAATAAAAGAGAAATAAGATTTTATACCAGTAATGGTAAATTGTCTCACAGAAAGAAGCTAACAGAAGTTTTAAGAGATAGTCTGATCTGGCAATTAAGGTGCTAATCTGAGAAATGTGATAACTAGGTTAAGTTTCCTGATGTGCTGTAGACTTTCTCTGTGACCTTGAGCAAATCACCAAGCGGAATTTTTCTTGCCAACCTGTACTGGTTTGAAAACCAGGCAGGCAGGCCAGCCAATTTTCCTAGATTAATCTAGATATATCTAATCACTGCAAGCAGGCAGCTCCTTCCACCTATTTTAGGATAGGGTGAATCACCTTTAGAGATAATGTCTCTCTCCTACAATTAATTTGGACTAGATACTAGTGAGGTGAGATTTATCCCACTTTTAATCTTGCTATCTTCAATTCTCCCCACACTTGTAAATGAGAGTGATGACATTTCCTTTCCCTTTTAGCCGCTTATGAAGAGAGTTAAGTGTGCAGCATTAAAATACTGTAAGAATAAGGTGGTAAAAGTAGCACAGATACATTTAAGACTGATATGCCTGTCAGAATAAGAAAATCCAATATTTATAACCAGTCATAGTATTTTGATAAACTCAATTCTAACACTCTTAAAATCAACTTCAATCATCCTGATTGAAATCTGGTTGGGTTCCTAGCAGTCATTCAGAGACCAACACTTGGCATTAAATTGTTGAGGAGAAAAATTAAAGACATGGTATAAATAAATGCAAGTCAGCATTCAGGTATTGAGAAATCTGATCTGTTATTGCCAAGCATGGAATCTATCAGCAAACCGCGTTTAAGTGTAGCAGGTGCTTATCACTGAAAATCTGACTTCACGATTATAGGAGAGACATGTCAGCAATGAGTTTCAGACCTTTGCTTGGAATGAAGTCAAACAATTCATTTTTTTTCAGCAATAGACAGCAAATGGCTGAAACCAGAACAAATTTGAGGTAAACTTCAGCCAAATCTGTCAAAATGACCAGGGTTAGTGATTTCTAGCAAGACAACTTCAGTGTAGCAGTCTATTAATTGAAACTGCAAATAAACCAACTTTTTTATTATTATCATTTTCCTTTTTCCAAGCAGGAATACCTGTGGAATTTATTGATGTTCCTTGAGTTTATGGTGGTTTATATTTGCAGTGAAAACTGTCAAGTGAATTTCACCTCTCTTTCTTGCTGGGTGAATTCTACTTTCTGTCAGAGAGCTGCATTTAAGATTGCTATGTCTCTCTTGAGTGGATAGAAAACCTCTTCTGGACAGGAAGCTTGTCAAGATAGACTGGCTTTATTTGAGAAAACTTCAAGGCTGAATGCAGACTAGTGCTCATCGTTACCACTGGGGAGCCTGTAAGTCTGACGGTCAGCTTTACTGCAGGGAAGAATGATTTAGGAAAATACTGGATTTAGGATAGTTGGGATATATTCCAGCCAAGACTTTCTACTGTATTTTTTTCAGTGAAATGGTGTCATCTGAGTCCATGACTTCAAGATTCCCCATAAAGGGAGTAGGTTTTTCAAATGTAAACTGAAAAATTCCAAGGCTGTCTTCTGAGTCAAACAGAATGTATGTGTTTTGTTTATTTATCTCCTTTGTATGGGTAAAAAAAATAAAAATCCTTTCCCCTTCCATACATGCACTCATATCTAGACCACCTTTCTAAAGAAACATCAGGTTTCGGTCTCTCCAGAGCACACTAGGAATTACTTGGATACATCATTATTTCAATTGCTCTTCACTTCAGTTTTCAGATAACCTTCATTTTATTCTCCCTCTGTGACCTAGGTTTGTGACAGGACAGGTTACTCCAACTAGGTAAAGGAGGTATTCCATACTTTATGACATCACACTCAGTATAAAGGGCTAGTTGGGGCGGGACAGCATGGCAGTGGAGCTGTGGCTCTGGGACTGGCTGACTTCTGGGTGGGTCTGAGTGTACAGTGTGAGTTGTACTACTGTTGGTGAGACATGGCATTGTGTATCACCAGGTTTATATATTATGTTATAAATGCTGTTGTTCTTTCCACGTCCCTGTGCTATCCTCATAAACCCCATGTGGTTTACCTATGTCTCTCTATTCTTCTCTCCATTCTTCTCCCCATCCTGCAAAGGGAGGGGTGAGCGAGCAGCCACATGATGCTCAACTGCCAGCTGAGGTTAAACTGCAACAATCTGTTACCATTTCTTTCATCTTCAGGACTGATTCCAAAATTGTCCTGTTTTCTATGGAAATGACATAATAGTTTTGAGACTTCATAATATGCTTCTTCCAAATAATTTGTCATATAACAATTAAAAGTCTAAATATTCCAAATCTTTTGAAGCACTTGTAATTTGAAAGTTGCCATCACCTTTCTGTGACTAGGCAGTTGATTTCTCCAGTAAATAGAATGCAATATGATTTTTATTTTAATTCCTTGGAGTGGTGTTCAGATATAGTTCAAAAGACTGAGTTCAAAAGGCTGGAACTGTATTCATAGCTACCACACTTCATTTTGCAACAAGGATGATTCTATTTTGGAAAGGAAAAATAGCTTTGGAAGAGATGTATAAAATAAGACTTTTACACTGAAGTATGGCTGTCTGGTGCAAAATGTACTTCCTGCACTGCTTTGTAAGTCACTTATAACAACTTGGGTCTATTTAAGAATGTGTTAAATGTGATCTCGTACACCTCCAATCTTAATTTGACCTTTAAATTATGGGAAGAATAACAGCCCTTAAAACACTGTAGTTGATTCCTTAGATGGATTATCCTTTTTCCATAAACAAGAATTAAGAGGATGTGAATAAGCTTTAAATTACCTGAGGCAGAAGCTGGTATTTCCATATGCATATATTCCCTCATAATAACTTTCTGCTTCATGCTAAACCAGCAGCTGGAATAAAACTTATTAGAACAACCTGTAGTCTCCCAGGTACCTTGATTTTCTCAAGTCAATGGATTAATGTTTCATAAATAGCTTGATATTCTTATTTAGTCAGTTTGTCCGTATCAGTTTTCACTACACTATCATCTCTGGTCTGGTTTCCCTTCAGGCTGAGCCTGTTAATATATGCCGTATCTGTTTGTTGCTTGGATTCATTTTTATGCTTTGTATCTGTGTGCTATATCAATGCAAAACAAATTAGGCAAGATACAGCATGCATATTCCCAAAAGGAAAACAAGCAAAATGAAGTAATGTAAGTTGCCAGCCTTACTGTAGTACTGCCAACATCTGCCACTCTGTTGGAGAAAGAATATCCTGCTATATTAGGGTAATGTCAACCTGATGAATATATTGGTAGAGTAATCTTTATTTTTTAATCTCTTTCATTCCTGTACTGTCAATAGTTTTTAAAGCCAATACATTTTTCTGCTGCAAACAAGAAACACTTCTCAGCTCCCCACTCCATTACTAATCCTATTTTTTCTAACTTCTCTAAATATGTATCAGTTCTTTAGTCTGTTTAGTATCGATTACTTTTGTTAGTTTGGAGGGATGACATCTCTTTCTGGCCATCTTTTTGTATGATGTAGGCTGTCAGCCCATGGTCTATGATAGGCATCAGGAGCTAAGATCTTTGATTATTATTTACATGGAAATAGCATAAATTAGAGCAGCAAAATCCAGCCCTGCTCCTCAGATAAATTTCAGCCTGCTTTTACCAGCAGAGTATTGACTTTGCTGCAGTTCTAGCATATTGCTTTCCCCTGGCTTAATAACTTTCTTGCCCTGACATATAGCATAAACATAGCACAGTCAGAAAAATACGTTTGCATTCAATGCCCCCAAGGTTTATTTGGTAAATATTTTGTAGCCTTTCTAGAAAAAATAATAGTTTTACTGGGTATGGGTTTATATAAAGAAGGTTATTTTAATGCCTATGTTGTTACTTCCCCTGCCATTCATATTCATAAGTAACATCAATGTATTTGTTAGCATATTAGTTACAAATAATTAGTATTACTATGTATACTGTGTTTCTAACAGAATTCACAAACATGATGAAAACAAATTTCAGCTAAACAGAACATTTAGCTTCCAATCATCCACTCTGCTAGTCTGCAAATCACAAGTACTGTGGCAGCCACATACTCTCAGTCAGTCAACACTAAGGACCCCATCTTTTCTAAGCTTAGTGACATAGAATGCAATTATGCAAGCTACAATTCTTCCAAAGTACCAACCTTCCTTCTTTATCTAATACAAATATTTTAATGAAATTGCTGCTGGGTTTGGTAACGTGCTCAAGAGGTGGTCTGCATGTCTCCTAGCACATTTGGAAAGACAAACTTGTGCTTGTGTCTTCCAGAACCTACTTATCTCGAGGATCCTCCTCAAAATGCCTTTGTTCTTCTCTCACTGCTTATGTTGTGATTTGCAGTACTTCAGTTTGATGCTAATGGAAGAATTCAGAGGCTTTTTAGCTTAGGTAACAGGGCATACGTGGTCAAATTCTGCATGTGAGAGAAAGAGCTCTTGTATCAATAACTTTTGAACACATCCACTAATTTGACAAGGAGGTTGAGGTCTCAAACACTTTACATTTTCCTACAACTCATGAAAACAGGCAGTCAGATATAGGAGAGAGAGACTTTATTAAGGCCTTTAACTAAGGGAGAGCTCTCACATAGCAGAAATGTTAAAAATAAAGCTCCACTGACTCATGGAACTATTTATTTGAAAATCAGGATGTGAATGTCATCAGACTAATCTCTCCTTACTCTTTGACAGGTGTCCAATGTTCTCCATGAAGATGTATCCTAGAGAAATGCAAGAATAACAGTGTTTTCATTTCAGTTGTTTTAGTTTTGATGCTTGTTTTCATTCTCATAAGCAAATGTTTTCCTCTTGTTCTTTTCTAATCTGACATGGGATAATATAAAATAAATCTCTAAGAACAAAAAGAGAACAATAAAGCTCTTAAGTGGCTGTTTGGTTTCTGTTCCGACTCCTAACAGCTGTTTCATTCTTCTTCACTGGTTCCAGATTTAATAAGGTCATGTAAGTCTTTAAGAAAACTGCAGTTGAAAAGTTCTTTTCATTTCTTTTAACATGCTTGATTTCAGATGTTAAAATAAAATCATCTTCTCTGTCTTTTCTTTAAGTATAATGCCTAAATTTATTTATAATCCCTAAATTTTCAGCAAGAAAGCAACACAAAACTGTATTTCCATATATAGCTCTTGTCCTGCATACTGACTTGACTCACAATAAAACAATACAAGAAATAAACCTCGATTCTAATCAAATAAACAGATTTTTGCAAAGTCACACTCATAAGACTAAGACTTTTTTTTTTTCTCTTCTGATCATGTGTGTGTCTATGTATGAAGTAATGAAACAATTGAGGAAATGTCACTATAAAAGTTGTTATGTGTGGTCCATTTTCTGAGTATAAGTAAATGATTGACTGATTTCTCACCTGAGAACTTCGCATTCATTTATGGGCTTTCCTTGCCTTTACTTTATTGTTTTTGTACTATTACGGATTATGTGACTACTCAACTTCTTTCAGCTTTGTATGAAATCTGATCTGCCTTAGAGACTATGTTGGTCTTAACAAAGTTGATGTATTCTAGAACCACACTTACTGAAGAGTAGTGTTTTGCTATACATCTTGTTACACTAATTTCACAGGATAGAGGGAAAGTATACACAAATAACAAAAAACCATATGACCCAAATACCTCCGTGGGATGTTTGTAGAAATGCTGAGTTCTTATTCAGTTGTTTATTTAGACATTTCAAAAACTGTAGGCATTATCAATCTTATAGATTTGCCACTTATTAGACATTGTATATTCCACAGAAAATGAAGACAGCAATTACATCATGAACTGCATTATTCAAGATTTCACAGTGCCAATGGCTTCTGTTCCCAGACACTTAAATGCACTTTAGTCACCTTTTTTTATGTTGAAGACAGATATATTCATGCATGTCACTGTTTCTTGCACAGAACCAGGGAAATCAGGTGCCTTGTATCTATGGACCTGGGAAACATTAAAGACTTGTTTGCTTCTATAACTCTCAATTAATTTCTGTTTTGATTACAAGAGTAGCAATGCTCCAGTATATTATCTGACAGGTAAGAAACCCTTTTGGCAGTGTTCCATCATTACTCACCTACTGTTAAATCTTTAATACAATTTATAATATCTCCTGTCATCAGATAGTTCCGATGGTAAATTATCTTTACTCTTCCCCTTTGCACATTGTTTGAAAACAGTAGAAATACAAGACACATAGTTATTGAAGGAAATATGTACTGCCACAAAGATACATTATAATAGGCTAAGTTATCCCCAAATTAATGCACAATATTAAAATGAAATTAAAATTAAAATGGAATTTTAGACAGTTGTCATAAAATTGTAAAGAGGAACTTGATAGACAAAAATCTCTATTTTATTAAAGAAGTTTCATAACTAGTCATTTTTCCAACCTTTGTAATGTTGATTCTACATCTTCATATTCCTGTTTTAGTGTTTGGGGTTTTTTTTTGGTTGTGGTTTTTGTTTGTTTTTTTTTTTTTGAAAGGAGTCATTCTCCACTTAAATTTTTTATAGCTAAAACAGAAACAAGTGAGAAAGACATTTGTACTCTGTTACAAATTACAGTACACAATCTGCTCAAACTATTAGTCTGTTTAGATGGGTTAAAACTGCTGACCCTTCACAGTCACCAAGCTGAAACAGATGCATGTTTAGGAAAAAAATAGTGGTCCCAATTTTTTTTTTCTTGATTAATAGGAAGTGTGGGAAATATTTTCAGTGAGAATATGATTTTGTGAAAAAAAAAAAACAAACAACCTGCGGAAGAACACCTTCTGTCTTTGAACTTTCAGTCAATTCTCATGCACTTTTACAGCTGGGTTGCTGGACTGTATGGAATAACATGGAGAGAGTTTTCAGGTCTGTATTCACTGTTCCAAGTTTCTAAAGATGACAGAAAATCCAGGCAAAAATTAATATATTCAGTCTATTCAGTAACATTAGGAAACACCAAGACCTAGATCTTTTTCCCTAGAACCACTTTTGCTTCTCTTTTCAGCCTCCAAATGTTGCCGTGTAGGCAAAACTTTGTAGTTAGACCTCTGTTGAGTTGAATTTTTAATATGCTTAAAACACAAAAAGCTGTCTTGGTCATTACTTTGGATAGAAAAATATGAGAATTCAAGTCTACTTTTGAAAAAGGTTCTCTGGCCTTTTTAATAAAAATGGGTGTCTATATAGCCTTTCATTGCTGGCAGAGACTAGCAAGATATCCTTGACCTTATGTACTTTTTACAGTAATGTAGAATTCTTCAAAAAGTCAAACCCACAAAAGTCCTAAATAGCTATTTCAGATTAAAACCACTTGGCTGTTTAATCTTTTTCATTAAAATCTAGAATTCCTCATCTAGGAATTACTTCATCAATAGAAAAAAAAACATGGTAAAGAATGGCAGCTTAGCATTTTTGACTTTGGCAATTGCTCTGTGTAGGTGTCATGTTTCAATATATCTATTTTTAGTGCAGCACTCTTACACCCAGTGCAATACGTAACTTGTTCATAGAGGGTAAATCTTTGCTTTGGGTTCTTGTTTAAAAGGTGACTGTCATCTCTGAGACAACAAAAATTTAAACCTAATCCTGCTTATATGGACAATTTCACATTTTAATAGAAAACATTTCCCAAGGGGAAATTGGAGAAGCATGTACATCTCTACATATGACAGTTTGACTCTAATAAGTATCCAACATTTAGACATTTGTCTGGCCCTCTCTCTGGTCTTTAAATCTTGTTAAGATTCTTTATTCTAAGAAATCCATATTTTACAGTTTTTTTTCAGGGTGGACATATCACAACATTATTTTTTTGGTAGTATTTTGGAATTAACCCTACATTTCTAGATGTAACTGCGAGATTCAAAAAAGATTTGATAAGGGTAATCATACAGTCAAGTTTTCTTCTGGACAGCCATATTTGTTTCAAAAAGGGGATTGAATTCTATAGATTATTAAAGAAAGACTTTAACTGAAAGAAATAATATTTGAAAATTCTACTTTATACCTTCTTTACAATGCTAGTCCTAGGGCAGACAGTTAAAAAAAAAAATTAAAAATTGCTCCTTTTCTCCTGAAAAAGCCTATAAAAAGGAAAATTGGTTTAGAAATTCTTCTATGAATGTACTCAGTACATTTCTGGTCAACTTACAAATACTTCAAAAATGCCTTTGGAGTTTTCTACCTAGCCAACATAGGAAATTAAAAAAGATAGAAAAAATAATGTTTAGTCTTTTTTGCCTTTCTTTCTATTAAAGATCTGCAAGAAGTGGATTTTAATGAAGAAAATCCAAAATATTGAACCAGTTGATATGCATTTTCTCAGTGCCGTAGAGAACTCCTCTTTTCCAGGGGTTCATGGTTCTCCATTGCTACTATGTGATATTTTTATTTTAGAGATATATTGCTCCATAAATTCTGGGTCTGTACTAGACTGCTTTCTCTAAAGTGAGGTGATCAGCAAAAGTATCCTCCTTATGTATTCAGAGAGACTTGGCAATACTTCTGGGGATAGGGTCCATGTGCAAACCTCCCTTCCTGATGGAGATAGAATTATCCATTCAGCATTTTTGTGCCGTTTATTATTTTATCTACTCAATGGTTCCAGAGGGCTGATGCAAATAAATTATTATTTCTACTACCTATAAAAGAAGCTTTTAGGAAAATTTAGGTCCTCTGACTTATCTCTAATCTATCAAACTCTCAGTAGGAGCATTCTCTTTAGCGCAGTCCAAACAAAGTTCACTCTGTTAAATTCCTATATCACCCCCAGTCTGATCTTTGGGTTTCATGTCCTGTTTCTTCCTTGTGATAAAGCAGAATGTGGCATGATATAGTTGCCTGAAGAGAGGTATCTAATGCCATTTGGCACTCTCTAGGATCCCAGAGGTGTCTACAGGATATTGGCAGCTAGGACACAGAGCTTGTTGGAGGCCCTTGCACTTTTGTAACGGTGGCGGAGCCCAAGTAGGACATCCCCTGGACCCTGTGTGGATTAATGATTTTATCTTTTTGTCACAGAATAATTTTCTTCAACACACTTGTATTTGGTAAGACACAGTTAATAATTTCATTGGAGTTCTCCCATTATATTCCAGAAAGACTAATTGTTGCTGAATGGCAGGGAGAGGGGCAGTCCATTTATACTATTTAATATCTTTGAACAATTTCAGCTTACACAAATCCACTCCATCGCCTTTTACTATTTGATAATTAATAGATTTTAGAACTTCTACTAAATTTATGTACAAAAAGTGCCCATAAAATCAATAGTTTCTTGTGTATATATTCAGATACTTTACTAATTTAGCCATCATTATGCCTCACTGCAGCAGGTAAGAAGCTTTAATATTCCCAGACAACATGCAGGGAATCTGAACTAAAGACAGAATTATTCATTTCCCTGAGGCTATGCTGCAGGTATTGGATCTGAGATTAGCATTACTTGCTTTGGTGATTTCTGATTCTATTTAATTCTTTCCATCCCTAAAAATTCCAAGAGTCCAAATATGGTTTAAATGTGAATAATCAACACAGACAGCATTATAAAAAATTCTGGGGAGTTTGGGATGAAAGACATGTTTCTTCTGGTGCAAACCAAAGGACAGTAGTATTAAAAAGTATTTCAGAGTTAGGGTACCACAGGGGCAAATAATCATACTTTACAGGAGACATGTCAGAGTGTGTATACACCTGCATGTCTTGCCTTTGTGGAATAGTCTAAGCATCTTAAGTCAGTTTTTACATTCTTAGCAACAATAGTCTATTTCAGGAGACAGCAAGTGGTACATATGATGGGTGACATGGTACTGGCTCATTAGAATTCAAGCACACGCTAACACTGCAACATTAAGTTAGATTCCTTTTTATCAGAACACAGGATAAAGTTAATCTAGTGCGACTCATTCCTTACCAAGTGGTAAGGAATCTTTTATAATGGACAATACAAAGTATATGCAACAGATTTTAGGTAAGATCAGTGTGTTGTTATGAGCCTAGAATAGACAATGCTGGCTGAAATGTTGAAGGCTTATATACTGAATAAGAAATTGTCAGCACTCCTGTTGAAGTTTTCCAGTAGGTTTGATGTTTGGCATATAATGTATCCATTCTGCAAAATAAAAACAATAATTTATTGTCATCAAGGCTCTAAAAAAATGTGATGTCCTTTCTAGAACTTAAAAAAGTAACACCTGTCATTTCAAAAGAAATAAAATGCTTCAAATCTTAGATGTAAGTTACAGGTGAAAGTTGATTCCATTTAGTATAAAAATTGAAAACTTCAAGAATAAAAATAAATCATATGTTGGAATATTCAAATTTTAGTAAATGATCTTTTTCATTCCAAGAGTTATACTGCTTACAGTTGCATCCTGTAATCAGCCTTGGGAGTTTGAGTTGGCAAAGAAATTTCTTTTTTAGCCTGTAGCCATGTGCTTTCTTGTTTTCTTTCATCCAACTGTTTTATTTATCCTTTTTTGCTCCCATCTTTTATTCTCTTATGCATACTCACACTTTCTGATCCCCTGCCTTGTATTTCATTTTCTCAGTTCTTATCCCAGCAGACTTCTTTTCAAACTACAGGCATAGCTCTGAGAAAATGGCTTGGGAAGTAGGACCCCTGGGGAGAGGCCTCAGGAAATGAAATAGCTCAGCTTAAACATAACAATGAGTTGGTCACAGGATTGGGATGAATGCAGTTAAATGTGCTGGTTTGGATTTTTTGTTTCTTGAATAACAGTTCTAATTTCCCTGTACTAAATAATCATACTTTAAGAAAATCTAAACTGTAAAAACCAAAATTTTACATGGACTGACAGCATAAATATATTTGAACTTCAGGTTAATTTAATTTTTTATTTCACACAATAATACAGGTCTATTTACTGGTCGTTTTGGCTAAAATTCAACAAACTTTTCACACACAAAAAAATGCATTCCTAGGGTATAGTAGCATATATTATCAAAAGTAGCATATATTATCAAAAATATTATGGATGACAGCTGGGCTGGTTGATGATAGCTGAGGAAAAACAAATTTTGCTATCTGGAAAAATTATTACTGAAGGGCTCACAGTGGTGAGATGGCAAAATCAAATACAGGTTATGTCTTTAGCTGCTGGCTTTGTAATTTGAGTGACTGAAATCTACATATGCAATCTGATGGTTCTTTATCATTGCACCTTTTTCCTCATTCTGTATATAAAAGACAAATTGTATTTTGTTTTACCTGTATCACTCCAAATAATTGTCAGGTGTTGTTTTTGTCTCTTTAGTCATTGCATGGCATAAGATTCAAATAGAAAAATTACATGATTTAATACAAATAGCCCTGGCTCATTATGTTAGTTCTTAGTAATCATTAACATTTATATATATATATATATATATATATATTCTTTGCTTTATTTACCAGCCACCTGTAATAAATGCTTGAAAGGAATAAACTGTTTTCCAGAGTCTAATGTAGAAAACTGAGTTCGGAACATTATATACGGTCTATGTTGATGTAGAAAACTGAGTTTTAAACTATTATACAGCCACTAATAACCAGATTCTGTGATATAATTTCGGGCTTGGATAGGACGGCAAAGACTATAAATTTAGAAGGACTATGACTTTTAGTGGCTTCATATTATAGTCTATCAGGAGAGAGAGGAAACAAGAACTATTTCTATTAGCATAGTAATGAAGCATTTTTTACAAAGATAGTGAATGAAATCAACACACTAATTAGATTTTATGCATAATACTTGACGGTCAACATTAGTCAAAAGAGATAGGGAAAACTTCCATTTAATGCTGGCCAACATTCTTGTTTATATTGGACAAGTAAAAAGGACAAGAAGATAATATAAACCATTATGAGAGGAGCACTTCTCAGAATGTGCATCTCATATTTTCACTTGTATTATGCAGATCTGAAAAGAAGAAAAAAAAAAGAAAACCTCTATAGAGGAGAAATAAATGATTCTTAGCATGGCATAGTATTCATCACATGATTCAGGGAAGGTCATGCATGTGATTACAGAGATAGAACATGCATGTACATTTGCTGTGAGGTGTACTCTTTTAGTTAAGAAACATAATATTGTGTATCTGATCTTAAATACATAGTTATTAGATTGTTCAGAGCGTTTCTTCAAAAGGGAAATAAAAACCCTGAAGTCCAGGAACTCTTTTTCCAATGCTTTAATTATATTTCATGCCTTCTGGAATGCTCGTTGAAAATTCCATGAAATATGGCCATGAGGCTGGTGGCACTAATTTAACTGAATTTGATTTCTAGCCACTTTTGTTCAGACTATCAGACCAAGAATTCAAGAGTGAGAATATGTAGTTAAAGAAGATGAATATTCTTGGACGCCTTTATATGTACCATTATAATAGATTTTTTTTGCTTTAATGTTTAGAAGTTTAGTGCTCATGTTTACAAAGAAATCTGGCACGCTTCCCCCCCCCAGTAAGAACTACTACACAGGGTTCTGTATCCACAGAAGTAAGGTTGATTAATTCTGTTCTGTAACAGCTCAAATACTTCTCTAGAATTACCAAAGAGTAAATCTCATTCCTTTCTATAAGATATGTATGGGTATTTTTTACTATAATGTGTTTTCTACTTTTATATATATATGTATATGTGTATACATATATATATATATTTATATAACTTTTCTTACCTGTATCCATATCTCCGCTCATATATAGCTACCATTCTTTCTCTATTTCTCATGTTCTTATCATGACTCAATTACAGATGTAGCTTTTCCTTTGTCCTTGCAAAATTAGTGCATAATTTTGTATTCAATGAAAGGATTTTCAGATAAAACTATTGCATTGGATTTAACTTAATAAATTGAATAAAAATATTTATAGGATTTAACTTTATTTGATATGCAATTAAAAAAAGTTTCATTGATGTAAATTAGCCAGGAGACATTGTAAAGGAAGCATTGTTATACCAGCAATTTTTTCTCTGATTATGCAGCTGTAGAAAGATAAGGTAATTGACATTTACTCACTCTCGTATAAAGACAAAATGACTACTTTCATCATATCTCTTTTGCACAGTATTTAAAATATAAGTGGAAATAGCTTTTGACAAATTGCAAGTAACTCAGCAAATATATTAATAGTAATTCATGTGAATCATATATAATATAATTTATGCCAAGATTGCTGAAATTTTATCAGATCATCACTCTCTGAAAGTACAGAATAATATATTGACCTCCCCAAGTAAAAAACTTTAAATACAGCTTATCTGGCACTTTACTCTCTCATTATGAAATAAGCAGCTGCATTAACTGCTTACCAAAGATTCATAATATATTGCTGTTCTATTTTGTTCAGCTCTTGAGTAGAAATTATTCCAGAACACCTTAGATGCCAACAATCTCATACCGTTCATAATTCTGTTGTGCAAAGAGACTTTCACAATAAACGACACCAAATAGTCTCATACTATGTAGGTTTCAACACTGGATTTCAATCCAAGTGTTGTACCTTCAGTGTGCTCCTTAATGAAAGTGAATTGAATGAATTACATAAATAATTTTCTCTTCATGTGTGCTCCTTGTGGTTGTCTAAGACTTCCATAGCAGACTCAACATCACCAACAGAAGAGACACAACTACAGAAAAACCTCTTTATGCACTTAATATTCTATTTAATCTCATATTTAAAATCTGGTGGAGGAATATTTTGAAAGCTTTTTTATTTCAAAATGAGAAACAGTCCAAATATTTCTCCAGAAAAAAAATTGTGATTTCCTGTATGTGTAGATAAAGTGAATTCTGTCTCTATTGAGTTCGCTTTTCAACACCGTAACACTGTTCCATATTAAGTTTGGCATTTCATAGTTTTCCCACTGTTGGAAATCCTGAATAGCCATTCCTATTCATTTCAATCTCATCTTGCTCAGAAACCACTCCATATTACTGATTTCAATCTCTTCTTGATCAAAACCAACATAGTTCTGGTAAACTTCATTGTCCTAGTCAGACTGCAACTGGTGACTTCTCCACAGAGGTCAGGTGAGCTACCTTTCTACTCAGGGGGAACAGCTAATACCTGTCTCCACTGCAAACAGAAACCTTCTATATATCCGTGTCCTTAATAAAAGAACCCTGCTACTATTGGAAAAGTTCCTATCTGTAATATGGGTTTATTGGCACCAGAATATACAAGATCTTAATTTGAAGGACAGAAATGAAAGAATAGTAGAGAAAATCTCTCAGCAATAGCATTAGTTCCAACCTTTTTTTTTTTACCTTTTCTTTTTTACTTGCTTGCATGTTCTGTTTACCTAGAGGTAAAACTGCCTTATGATTTCTTTCTACAGCTTGTATAATATCTTGACTTTGGCTGGGTTACACTGTCTGGTAAATAAGTAACAAAGCTTTTTTTCTCTATAGATTTAAAGAAGGAAAAATATAGTTATGGCAAATGCTTAGAAAAACAGTATTTGCAATTGTATTTGTCGTCCCCTCTTGAAGAGGTACTGTGGGAGCTGTGTCCCTTAGATTCAGGTCAATGAAGATTTAGGTTAGATTGTGAAAAGAGATTGCTAATTAAAATATGTAGATTCCACAGGAGACCAGTGTGTTCTGGTGACACAATACATAATGTTCGAACAGAGATAACTGCAATCTCAAAAGACTTTTCATGGACTTTTCTCCTGAAGTCTGCCATTCTTTCCTTTTTCCTCGCTCCACGGTAGCAGCTGAACTAATAAATTAAAAATCGAAGGTCTAGGGTAAAAGATGGCTTATTTCACTCTGAAATGTAGTTACTTCACAAAATGAAATAAAAATAAAACAATAAAGCCTAGTAAGATTGTGATTCCTTAAAACAAATGCAGAAAATATTTTACAACTCCAGTGAAGTTCCAAACAGTAGCTTTCACTTATGTGAAAACTGAGCCCTTCTACAAGATCCTTAATGAATAGGCCAGTGCTGCACTTTGCAGGAATAAAATCACATATCACATGATTATCTCACTGTGAATCAAAACTATGTTTTAATGTGGCAGAAAGTACTGAAATAGTTTTCATTTACAGCATGTGCTGCCAGTATCTTTAAAACCATATCTGTCAACATCATCACTTCAGAAAAAAGCTGACATTCAATTTGGCTGAAGAAATACAGACATTTCTGAACGGACTTTAGTGCCCTTTCTGTAATATGACAGTTAGCTTGCAACAGATGAAGCTAAGTAATCAGCCAGTTGTGGCTGAAATTGGAACTAGAGACCAAAACATGTCATGAGCATATATTTCTCCTGTGTTTGGTAGTGTTATGAATGTTCCTCAATATTTTCAATCAAATTGCAGCCTTTTTTTCAAGATCTGGCAGTGTAAAATCAATCAACTTGAAATAGATTTTTATTACGTATTCCTTTACTGAACTTGAACAGCTTCCATGAGTGTTATCGTTGGTCCCTATTTGCAATATTTACCTTTTTATTTTTAAGCCCTAATATTTAATCTGTCTTCAAATTTTAGCCTTTAGGTAGACTTTTTCACAGAGTAGGTACAAGCTTTCATTTCACAAGATTGAAGCTGCACTTTCATTAAAGATTGTACTTTTGTTGATGAAATTTGCCCTTGAAAAATTGCCCTTGAAAAATTGCTTTATAAATAATTCAAAAAGTTAAATTATTCTATTTGTACAGCCATGACATCAGTTAAAGGGACCACTTCAGTCTTCAGTTCTTGTAACAAATGTTTATTCTTCTCTTTGGAAGATAATTCTCTGAAACTGAACCAAGTCTTCTTGAACCACAACAAAAAAAATCCAAACCAAACCACCTTGTTGGAGACAAGATACTGGTGCTTGTTGATTTACTAGTTTCATGTTATTAATTTATTTTATGAATAATTAAGAGTTCTTTAGAAAAATATTAATTCTAAAATAGTAACAGTGCCTATTGTCTAAGTGTCAATTGAACAGCAGTATGTCTTATTGTATTCAGTTTGCTATATCCCTACTCTACCGGAGACATTTTAAATCTTTGTTTACAAGTGCTGTTGATTTACAGTTCTAAACCTGTTATTACATTTTTAATTTTTGGCTCTAATACTTCTGGTGTATTGTTCACTCCTCATGAGCTCGTCAACAAGTTCTACATCATCCACTTACCTCAGACAGAAAATGTAGTTGCTCTTGTTTTTTGACATTTTTTATCCAGTTGTCAATAAATTCTGGGAAGTGATTTAAATTTTTTCAGAATTTAATCTGCAATTTTAAGAGCCAATGTTTCTATGATATCTTTTTTAGAAATCCTCTCTACTCAATTTAAAATATCTGGATCAAGTTCTGCCAGCACAAGTTACTGAATAATTCACTGTCATCCACTGTGCTTAACAATCTGTCTTCAGCCCATTTGGCTCAGTGGTATCACAGAGGAGTCCTTGTCTCCTTGTCTGGCAAGACACTATATGTTACTGTTTTCATTAGGACTTTTCTGCTGTTTGTTCATTCTACTAAGAATACTGAAAACATTTCTGTCTCCAATGTTTCCTGTGCTATTTTGAAGAACAGGAAGAGCTCGTGATGACATTAGCAAGCTCTGCATCATTGAAATTGGTTTTTAAGACCTTTTTAAAAAAAATAAGACAGAACACTCTAAGTCATTCCCAGAAAACCTAACACAACTGTGATCACTGACCTGCCATAAGAGATGGGCAGTCTGATAGACAAATCATTGTTAAGAAGCCTCGTGTTCATCTTACTTAACTTTGTGCTTAAAACAATCCAATCCTTGAAACTCACTTTTTTTTCTTTCTCTTTCCACATATATTCAAAGTGTCTATAAACACTTTTAGAAATGTAAAATATGTGGATTTTCAGCTCTGAGGATTTAGTTCTAGAATCTAAAATTTGAGATTGTGACATCCTATGGTCAATAAAGTTCCCTAAAAGAAGACCCAAAGTGAAAAAGTAAAAGCCAGTAAAGTTACCAAAGTAAACATCGCAGGCTGAAACAGCTAGAAACCAGTACAGCTGTGTCATGAGACCTCTTTCCTATTTATCATGCACCAAGCTTCCATGGATTACATTATGAGGTGTGTTACCTGAGAAGGAAACAGAAATGAATATTGAATCCTCTGCTGCAACATGGTTGACTGCCGTGTTGTTCTTAATGTTTGGCTTCTTCATGGGTCATACATTATCAAAAGCATTACTTGACACCAGATAGGTTTTATGATCTAAGGATTCACTCTGCACTTGCCCCCTGTCTGCCCATCGTGTGCCAGGATGTTTCAGTGGAGTTTAGCCAAATGCTCCTGTTTTTCAGCTTGTTCTCTCTCTCTCTCTAATCTTCATGCAAAAATCAACATAGGGGTTAAAAAAATATATCAAAGGTCTGCCTTACAGCTGGAGTTCTACATTCTGCATATTGATGGCAAACAGAAATGTTGCTGTATGGAGAACATAGTTTCAAATATTTCTGTGGAGGACAATAAACCAAATAAATACTTTGTAATTCTACATTCTGCAGAATCTTAGTCCTCTATGACATTGGTCCAATCCGTGTATCTTTCATGGATTTTCTTCTGTATTCTTCTAGTTGGTACCTGTTAAAGGACAATACATTGTGTCACTCTGACAGGCTGAGTGAGGCAAAACTGCAGCAGCTCCATGCCAAGGAATCACCAGTAGCGAGGCTGAACATGTTTTCCAGTAGGCACATACACACATAGCACACATACACAAAAATATATGTGGCTGTCCATACAGATCGAGAGAGACAGACATAGATACGTACAGAACACTCATATGAACACAACAGCATCAATGGCCTCATCTACTCCCCTATCTGGCTGAGCAAGGTGGAGATGCATAGTAAGACTATAATATGGATCTCTCCAGCAGCCAAGTTCTGACACCCATTCTGCCCAGTAGCTTTCCCTGGATTCCAGTCTCCTCAGTTGCTGTCAAATGGACATGTATGCCTCAAGGTCACAGTCCAGCTCCAGTTGGTGGCACACAGACCCCTCACTCACAGTCACATTCACACTCACACACACCCTCAGAGCTGCCAGGAACTCCCATGATTCCTAGCAGCCAATTCCCCCATAGTCTAACCCTTAGAGACATGTTTGCACACATCCTCCCTGGCTCTTCAGTCACTTCATTCACTCCTCAGCAAGTATGGCTTGATCTTCGCTTGTGCTCACACACCTGCGTGTGTCCCTGTCACTGGCAGCCAAGGCTTTGAACACTGGTCACTGGTCCCAATCTTGTGCATGGCACTGAGTTTCACTCAGTTGAGTCTCCCACCCAGGCAAATAGGCCCTCTAACCAATGAGCTGACTCCAGATGTTGGCACCCAGACCCCCAAACAGACACACTCATCCAGGAGAGAGTTAGAGAGGAATTTAATATGAAGATAGGATAGATAGCATGGCAAACAACTGTACCCATCAGCCCTTTTATCTCCTTATCCTTATTGTCCCACACATGTTCCTCTTGAGTCATCTGAATTCATCCCCATATGCAGGCCAGACCCTACCCATAGGGAAGTGTGCTGCCTCCCTGAGGCACGGATCAAGGACATAACTAGGAAACTCCCAGATCTGGTTCATCCTTCTGATTACTACCCACTACTCATTGTTCAGGCAGGCAGTGATGATATCTTTCAAAGAAGACTGAGAAGTATCAAAAGAGACTTCAGGGGTTTAGGGAGGCTGATTGAGGGAGGGGCAATACAAGCGGTGTTTTCTTCTATCCCATTTAGGGCAGCGAAGAACACAAAGTGGGCCAGGAAAACAGAGGTGTTGAATAGTTGGCTGAGGGGCTGGTGACGCCTTATGAACTTTGGGTTTTCCAATCACGGGGTCTTTTACTCAGTACCTGACCTGATAGCAGAGGATAGGTGCCACCTGTCCCCAAGAGGGACAAGAATTCTAGCTCAAGAGCTAGCAGGCCTCATTTACAGGGCTTTAAACTAGTTAGGAAGGGGGGAGGGGATATAGTGAGGCTTGCTAGGGTAGAGCAAGTAGATTCGAAGGGTGAAGAGGGTGAAATTCAACAAGATAGAGAAGGGCTTGGGGATGCTGAAATTCTACAAGATTGTAGGGAAATACCTCTAAAGTGTCCCATAGGAACTTTTGGGGACTCCTCAGAGGAGGTAGTATTGCTGACCCCCCTCCCGGAACCTTCTAATGTCCCTCTAGGATGCAGTGGGGGAAAACATCAGATTCCTCCCAGAGGTTTGAGGAAGGGCTCCTCAAAAAAGGTATTGAGTCAGAAAGCCCAGCTGAAGTGTCTTTACACGAATGCACGCAGTGTGGGTAACAAGCAGGAGGAATTGGAAACTGTGATGTCACTGGAAAATTTTGATCTAGGTGCAATCACAGAAGCATGGTGGGATGATTCCCACATCTGGAATGCCCCTGTAGAAGGGTATCGCCTTTTTAGAAGGGATAGGCTAGGAAGGAAGGGTGGGGGAGTTGCCCTCTATGTTAAAAAGTGGATAGACTGTGAGGAGCTCTCTCTGAGAAGTGGCCAGGAGCAGGTTGAGAGCCTGTGGGTCAGAATTAGGGATGGGACTAATAAAGAGCAGCTGGTGACAGGGGTCTACCACAGGCCACCTGATCAAAGAGAGACTACTGACGAGGCTTTCTTCCTTCAGCTGCAGGAGGCGTCGTGGTCTCAGGCATTCATCCTGATGGGGGACTTTAACCACCCGGACATCTGCTGGGAAAACCACACGGCGAGCTGCAAGAGGTCCAGGAGACTCCTGGAGTCTGTAGATGACAACTTTCTGGTTCAAATAGTTGATAGACAGACCAGAGGCGATGCATTGCTGGACCTGGTGCTCACCAATGTGGGGGACATCATTAAAGGTGTTAAGATTGAAGACAGCCAAGAGTCATCTTGGCAGCACAACTATTCAAAACTGCAACAAGTGTCATTTCCATAAGGGTACTGTGGATAACTGAAAAAGTTTTAAACAACATTTAGGCACCAAGATCCTTAAAAGTATTATAAAAGGACCTTGCTGAGAGGAACTCACCAGAAATGTAAGCTTATTCAGTGCCAAGTGTGGACCCCAAAAGTTCCCTTTAGGGACACTGGTTTTCCCCAGTGATGTTGTATGAAATGTATATAACTCACTTGCATTCTTTAGATTGTTTTCATGGAATCAGATCTGTATTTCCACTTTTATAAATTCACAGGTAGTAAAAATACTCTTTTGAGTTCTACTTTACATTATTTCTTTTGTAAATACTACTACACAAATAAAAAAAATTATGCTTGAAGATACCTTTAGAAATCTGTCTCTAGTTGTATAAATCACTTCTGATAACATAATTATATCTAGATCACCAAAGTACATTAAAACATTTTAGCAGACATCTTCAGAACAGTTTAAACAACTTTAACATGTTAAAACTTAGGTTTGTATTTCATTTACCCACTTCTGTGGTGGCTCCTTATCTCAGCCTAGTGCCACCAACTTGTTTACATTTTTATCCATGAACAACTTGTGGAAGCAACATGGAAACAAAAATGTGTTTTACTTTATTTTTCTCTAGACCTGTGTCCCCCTCTCTGGGAGCTGAGAACAAGCATTTAAATGTTACCATATTTGCTGAGCAAATTACTCTGTCTGAAGCCAATTGTTCTGAAGTAAACATTGTTTCTGAGAAAAGAGGGTGGGAAGGGGGAGGAGAAGGGAGGAGGGGGGAGGAGCAGGAGGGGTCGGAGGGAACTAAAAGATTCCCCTCCCCCCCCAAAAAAAAAAAATTAAAAAGGTGATATACTGATATAATAACCTGAAGGAAAATAGCTTTATTTCGCTACAAACCTTCTTGATAACACCACAAATGAGATTCTAATTTTGATAAGTAAGTCATTGCACTTTTGTAGGGGAGGTTTCAATGACCACAGCTCTGATTTGGACCCCTGCTTTTCTCTACAACTTTAATCTGTACACTGCGAGAGTTTCTTATACATTTTAGCAGCAGTCCTAAGATTGATGTCACCACCCATTATTATAGAGGAGAGCATTTGCTCCTGAAGGTTTCCGGATCTTCCATCAGCTTTCTATGGTATGCCTGCTCTCTTGACATTTAATGTTCCTGAAGCCAGATGCAGTCTGATAATGTCAGCATGCCATGTGCTTCTTTGGGGAATGAAGAATTTTGTTATCTCTGCTTTTCTATTGAGATTGTCACTATCTACATTCACAGTGCTTGATTTAGCCACCCCCTTTATAATTAAATATAACTGTATAAAAGTAGAAATGAAGAATCATTGTAAAGTCATACACAGGTAAATACATCCTGCTGGAAAATGCCGAATGCAGATAGATTAAAAAACAATGCATGAAAATTCTCTGAATATTGCAAACATTTGTGTGAGTCTGACCCCTTTCCTGTTGATGGCTCAGGGCGTGTCACCTCAAGAGCAGACATTGATCAGACCCTGTCTGATCAGTAATTCTTTCCACTTTGGTGGCAAGCACCAGATGTTTCTGCGGAGATGTTAAAGCAGGCTACCCACAGAGGCTGTTTCTAATCTCAGGCACTGACTATGTGGGTTTTGCTCTAAAACAGAAGGAACTGTCACTTGAGCATCCCAGTATCTGTTTTTTTCCACAACTTTCAGAAGCCTTGGGGGTTTGGACAGTTAACTGATCTGTCCCAAAAGATGGCAGTCAGCATCTTTTGAGTCTTGGCTAGTGATGAGAGAGTCATGTGTAAAGGCTGCTTAAAGTAAAATATTACTGCAACAAGTGTGACAGCAAACAGTTGGGCCAAACCAAAAACAAAACAAAAGGACTATAAATTTGCTACTGTCAGAAGTTATAACTGGAATAGCTAAGAGCATTGCAGATACATTCAAAATTATGACTTTCTGCAACACTGTTCCTTCTAAATAATATCTCAAATGCTGTGAGACAGAAGTGGGGTAAGTAACATCTGACCAATTGTTTGCAGATAAAGAAAAAGCTCATGAGAAATTTTGCAGTGTACCTAAACCCGTTAACCCCCAAAGAGCAAATGGATATAAATATACTATCCCTCATTGTTGCTTTGATCAGGTAAAGCAATATATTTGTAGAAAAACATGTTGGAAAATGTGATGCCTAATTTGCTTTTAAAAAGCTTCACGTCCATTATGCTGAAACGTGTTCTGGAGCAAAGACCAGAAATAATACATATAATGCTAATTATTATCATTAATATTTTTAATATTAATAAATATTATTAATAAAGTAATATATTGACACATAGTTATTTTAATAGAAGGTAAAGGGAGAAAAAACTATTTCCCTGATATAACATGACCTTCCAGATCCAATGTAGTGAAAGATAATCAACACAAGGACCATACATCTATCAGTTGAAAATTACTTGATTTTGTATGTAAATAATAATACATCATGACAGATACAATACTCTTTAGGATAATCTAATCTAATTTTTTTCTTCTGTTTTGGAAACAACAGTTATAGGCACTTAGGGCACCATTTTGATGCTATTACCACAGCAGATAAATGAGTCAGTGTTGCAGGTGCTGAATTCTGTAAAATGCTTGTACATAAATAAGGAAACAAAGTCAAAATAGCGTAAATAAGAATTGACCGTGTTGCAGCCCCAAGCAAAAGACTTCTATTACAGATATCCTTTAATCTAAATCCTGGCAATCTTGTACTCCTAAACTCACACATACTATAGTAAATTAAAATACATACCAAAATCTCTCTTTCACTGACTTTCTTGAGGTGTTCATATTTAAATGCATTTTTTGACAAACACACAAATATTGTTTTAATTTCAAAGGAAGTTTCAAAAAATAAACTTTTAAAAAACTCTACTGTAGAGGTAGGCATAATTTTATGATAATCATTTTCTGTAGGAAGGCATTCGGGTTACAAAGTTGCACTGTTTTTTATGCTAACATGCCAGTATAAGAAGTGGAGTGTAATAATCTTTTTGGTTGTGTTTTGAGAGTTCAGCATGACCTTATGGGTCACAGAATTCATTTCACTAACTCATCACAAACTACAATGACAGCAAAGTCACCTACTGTGCCACCTTCATCCACAGTAAATAGCATGGAGAATTGAAACAGGTGTTTTATCTCCCTCCAATGCTTCAGAAAATCAAGTTGTTATTGGCCCTTTTGTGGGTTTGTGAGTATTCACATACTCTTAGACTAATATTATTTAATGATGACTACTTTATGTGTACCTAAGAAGATATATAACCTGGTATCTAGAAATGGATACATCGTAAGATGTATGTTCACCAATTTAGGGATTTCAGCAAACAGGCCACTGAGAAATAAATGTGAATGCAGTAAAACTGAAGAGCAGAAAAAGAAATCTTTCTGTTTTCCTTCTTCTTTCTTTTTCATATTCTTTATTTTAGAAAAAGCATTATTTTGAACTCCACAAAAACTTGAATTTATGGAAAACAGAAATTAAATAATACACTTGGGTGTAATGACTCATGTCATGTCAACAAATACAGCTACATGTTTGCAATTCATTCTTGCTACTGCTTTGTAATATTTTCTGTCTAAAGGTAAAGGTTCAGTTTGAAAGAAGAGACCATAAGAGCTCTTACCAGTAAACACAAATTACAGTTCCACATCTACAGCTGGCCCAGGCTGTCTTTGCCTTAGTTTTGTGAATATCAAATGGGGTCACTAAGTATTTTGAGAAATTGACGCTGATGTAATTCTACTACCTCGTCTTTTGGGTGCCCTGGGTACAAATTTGCAAAGGCTTATAGCTTTAGGCTCTTACTGATCCTACCTCAAATTCTTTACATTCGGAATTTCAAAGATTTTTACACCAAAACTGAGACTATCAATTCTTCCTTCTCCAATGTGTTCATTTGCACTTTACAGAGACAGAATGCTGGGAGGGATGCTGCGTTATCAGACAGGCACAATGTTTTTTCTTATTCATCAATGCTGCACTTTCTTTAGGTAAGAAAAGATAACAGCAATGAACACTAATTTTTTCTGTGCCTCTGGGGCTGCATTGGACTGCTGAAAACACGAGATAAGATCACTGGCTTCACTGAGGGGCTACATTTACTTTAAATATATGTATAAGAGGCTCAGGAGAGAGGAATCTATTTACATTCTGGCTTCTCAATGTGTTTCCATCTTTTGTCACCTTCTCTTTCTCCTTGATTCTGTAGTGATTCCCCTCATCCCCCCCATTAAAAGCTGCAGGATATGTAACAGCTTCAGTAGCATTACTAATACATGTTTATAGAGTAATGATTGGACTGGAACAATGTCTTTGAGGTGAGCAAACTTGTTGTCTGTATTTTGAAACAGCACATCAGATGGGAATTTACCTAATGTATTTCACCTGGCAACAGTTTCTAATTAATGTCCTCTTCACCCCCCAGCCCTCAGCCTACAACTCTCTCAAAAATACATTTTCTCCATGCATTAATGCTTTCGTAAGGCTTTTGGTCTCACTCAACCCTATTGAGTAGTTAGCTATCACAAAATCATTTAATAGCTCTTTGTGTGCCATCTTTCTACCTGCTAATTTATGGTTCTTTCTCATGCATGTCTGTGTTCTTGGAACTATGCTTTGAAGACAGCTTCCTGCCTTGAATGAAGAGGAGATTTTGGTTTACCCTTCTCTTTCTCCCTCTCTCTTTCTCTCTTTCTGTGTGAAGTAAGTCCCTCCCTTGAGAGAATTCATGTGCTTTTCTCAAGGACATTCGACATATATTGAAAATATAACTTAGCTGTTGTATTTTTTTCTGCCATATCAATCATCTTAGCATTAGTTGTTATATATTTGGTGTTCAGAATCTACTCTTTTCTGTGCTAGAATAAGTTTAGAACAAACATGTAATTTATAATTCTACTGTTTCACATTTCCCTGGATTTGCACCCAGTTATGTGAGGATGATTAACACTTTTATCGCAATTGCATTATTTCAAAACCTTGGCAGAATTATTTTGTTTGTCCATTCTCTGCAGATAACTGTACCACAGGAATACTTTTTTTCCCCCCTCTCATTTCTGATCTTCTCCTTTTCCAAATCCTGCAGCTACACAAAGTATGCTGGTTGTCTGCATAAATTTAGGTTTTACAGCGCATGGTTCTCCTACATTCTTATGGCAGTGTTGGGCTACAGGATGAATGAATCTCAATTTATTTGCAGGTGCAAGGTTTAAATAATTACTGGTAGCACACCTCTATGACACATTTGTGTAATGAAAGCACAAATAAAATATCCCTTTTGAGAATATCAAATAGTTAAAAAAAAGGATTCTATAGCATTTGATGTTTGAATGATTTGATATGGGATGGATAGTGAATAATACTGAGGTTCACCAGCTGATTAATGTTTGTCTTGAAACTAGTTATTCTTTAAAAATAAAAACAAAGAAGAGAAAGTTTATTGCCAGAGTGAAGTAAAATTCATCTAAGGAATAGATTTCATTGATGACCTTGATGAGGGAATGTCCTGGGTTCAGCCCAGCAGCAGGCTATGTTAGCCCTGAGAGTATTCCAAACCAATTGCATCATGATCAGGCAGGCTGCCCCCCCCCCCTTGCAGGGGCGACTCCGGACCCAGGCACGGGAGGTTCCGGTCTGGGCAGGCACAGTGTCAGTTCCGGGGGCGACTCCGGACCTATCAGAAACTGCTCCCAGCACGGGAAGTCCCGGTCTGGGCAGGCGCAGTGCCAGTTCCAGGGGCAGCTCTGGACCCATCAGAAACTGCTCCGGGCACGGGAAGTCCCTGTCTGGGCAGGCGTAGTGGGAGTTCCGGCTTTTCTCTCTCTCTCTCTTGGATCGGTGTGGCAGGCAGTGGTGAGGGGGGTGCTCGGGGGTGCTGGGCTCGGGGAGTGCTGCGTTCGGGAATCTGAATCTGAATCGGTTTGGGCACGGCTCAAATGACATAGTGTGGTGAGAGGTTTGCACTGTATATAATAGCACTGTAGCTAGTTGTTTTCATATTTCATACCTTTCCCTGTCGTTTAGTAAACTATCCTTATCCCAACCCGCAGGCCTTTGGTTTTTTTCCTCTGGCTCTGCAGCTCCTTGGTTAGCTCCGTTCGCCCATTCTCCACCTCTTAAAGTAGTAGGGGGCTTCTTTTTCTGACCTTTGTGGCCCCAGCTTTCGGCTGAGGTCTAAACCACAACAGGGAATAGCATCCACCCTCAGCAAGTACGCCGATGATACAAAGCTGAGAAGAGTGGCAGACACGCAGGAACACTGCGCTGCCATCCTGTGAGACCTGGACAGGCTGGAGAGCTGGGCAGGGAGAAACCAGATGAAATTCAGCAAAAGCAAGTGTAGAGTCTTGCACCTGGGGAGGAACAACCGCATGTATCAGTACAGGCTGGGGGTGACCTGCTGGAGAAGAGCTCTGTGGAGAAGGACCTGGGGGTCCTGGTGGATGACAGGTTGGCCATGAGCCAGCAGTGTGCCCTGGTGGCTAAGAGAGCCAATGGGATCCTGGGGTGCATCAGGAGGAGCGTGTCCAGCAGATCGAAGGAGGTGATCCTCCCCCTCTACTCTGTCCTGGTCAGGCCTCCCCTGGAGTATTGTGTCCAGTTCTGGGCTCCTTGGTTTAAAAAGGACAGGGATCTCCTTAAAAGAGTCCAGAGAAGGGCTATGAAGATGATTAGGGGCCTGGAGCATCTCCCCTATGAGGAAAGACTGACTAAGTTGGGACTCTTCAGCCTTGAGAAAAGAGGACTGAGGGGGGACCTAATTAATGTCTATAATTATCTGAAGCAGGGGATGCAGGGGGAATCAGCCAGCCCCTTTTCGGTGGTCTGTGGGGATAGGACAAGGGGAAATGGCTGTAAGTTGGAGCATAGGAAGTTCTGCACCAACATGCGTGAGAACTCTTTGACAGTGAGGGTGACAGAGCCCTGGAATAGGCTGCCCAGGGAGGTGGTGGAGTCTCCTTCTCTGGAGATATTCAACACCCATCTGGACGCCTATCTGTGTGATATGTCCTAGGGAGCTGCTTTGGCAATGGGGTTGAACCCGACGATCTCTTGAGGTCACTTCCAACCTCTACAATTCTATGATTCTATGATTTAACCAATTTCTTTAGTGAAGCAATCTGTATTATCTCTAGCTATAGGGACTCTCAGGGAATTAGAGAAGTCTTGTAACAGTAGTCCAATTTGATCTATCACATTCTTCACAGGTACATAGTAAAATAATTTTGAAAATCTGTGAATACAAGAGGCATTTAGAGTTGAAAACACACTCTATATTTCTTCTCAAATAATGGAAGTAGTCATATCTGAGTTTCTTTCCACAGGTCAACTCACTTCTGAATAGATGGATCCATATATGTATTTTCCAAACTCTGATGATATTAGGCTATTAACATATCTTATTAACTAATTTTTTAAATTTTCTTTGTTTTAATTTTTTTTCTTGGTGTTTGGACAAATTAAAACAGAAGTGGAGAAAGTAACAGCAACATCAATTTCCACTAAATACCAAGAAGAGAAATGAGTTGACCTTCAGCTTCCACTTCATGATTATTCTTGCATGTCATTGTATAAGGCAGTGATGATTTCAGTAAATTGAATAGAATATGAAAGGAGTGTGCATCCTGCTCCAGCCAGCAAAGACATACTGAGGCAAATCAACAGCCCTGATACCTGCGTTGACTTTCACCGTGTTTTTCTTCCATTACACTGTTATAATACATTGTTTCACATTGTTAACATCTTCTATTCCCCAGCAAAATATGATGCAGTGATAAGAGAAGTATTTTTCATACATTATCTGCCACAGCCTTACTGTGATCTCTCATCATACATTGGACATTCTACTTAAAGAGAAGTAAACCTTTTCCCACAAATTATAAAGTGTTTATTCTTTTAAATGTAAAATAGAAACCTTGTAGCAGCTAATACAAGGATTAGTGCAAATATATGTGAGGAAATTATTGTTTTACTAAATTCCTCCGTTATTATACCTTTTCTTTTCATTTTTGTTTTTCTAGTTTGCTGATTAAAAAAAAAAATTCTTTTTATATCACATGATCCAGTTTAGAAGTGTCTTAGAATCTGCTGTGTATAGCAAATATAATGTAGTTACTTTACAGTGTTCACTGTGAGTGCTGCAGATTTAAGGCTGGATTTTGATGGTGTATAGTGCTTTATTTCAGATCTACTCTAAAACAAAGGGCTATATCCATCCTCTGCCTCAGCAATACATGATGAAAAATATATCTGTCTTAATTCAAGCAGCTATAAAGCATTCTGCCATTTCATAGAATCATAGAATCATAGAATGGCATGGGTTGGAAGGGACCCCAAGGATCATAGAGCTCCAATCCCCCTGCCACAGCCAGGGACACCAACCTCAGGCCTGGATCTACACAAGGTTGCCCAGGGCCCCATCCAACCTGGCCTTGAACACTTCCAGGGACTTCCACTACTTCTCTGGGCAGCCTGTTCTAGCATCTCACCACTCTCTCTGTAAAGAACTTCCCCCCTAATATCTGATCTAAACCTTCCTTCCTTTAGTTTTAATCCATTCCCCCTTGTCCTGCCATTGTCTATTCTTTTAAAAAGTTGGATCCCCTCCTGCTTATAATCTCCCTTCAGGTACTGCAAGGCTGCAATGTGGTCCTCCTGCAGCCTTCTCTTCTCCAGGCTGAACAAGCCCAGCTCCCTCAGCCACTCTTTGTAGGGTAGGTGCTCCAGCCCTCTAATCATCTTTGTGGCCCTCCTCTGAAACCTCTCCAACAGTTCCACATCTTTCTTGTATTGGGGGCCCCAGATCTGGACACAGTACTCCAGGTGGGGCCTCACGAGGGCAGAGTAGAGAGGGACAATCCCCTCCCTGTCCCTGATGGCCACCCCTCTTCTAATGGAGCCCAGGATCCCATTGGCCTTGCGAGCTGCAAGAGCACACTGCTGGCTTATGTTAAGTTTCTCATCCACCAGAATCCCCAAGTCCTTCTCAGCAGGGCTACTCTCAAGAAGCTCTTCTCCCAGTCTGTATCTATGTCTGGGATTCTTCCGGCCCAAGTGCAACACCTTACACTTGGCAGTGTTGAACCTCATTAGGTTCACCCAGGCCCATCTTTTCAGCCCGTCAAGATCCTTCTGGATGGCTTCCTTTTCTTCTAGGGTGTCAACCATCTATTTCTTCAGTGGTTTTGAGACCCCTCCTCTGTTTCCCTTACTGTTAGTTTTTATTGTATAACCTTTCTGAGGGTCTTAAGTTTTTAATTTCTATTAGTAATATCAGGAAATTATTTATTATATTATAACCACAGTACTTGCATATGTATAAAATATGATAAAGGAAATAAAATCTCTCCAAACTGAACCTCTAATGCCTTTCGCATGTTCCAGGAAAATTTGCTAATGACACTTTAATTTAAGAATTAGAAGACACTAACAGTGACTGTATAAAAAATATTTTAATACTGATAGATTTTTTCTTCTTCTAATTATGGTGCAGTAGAATTGGAGAACATAAGAAATACAGAAGATGATAAATAGAAGAATGCTTCGCTATTCTATACTGTTACAGGATAATATTGTAAAATGTTTAAAATTTTTATGCTTTCACACCATCATATTTGCCTTTGAAATCTAAATCGTTCCTTCTTTTTCTAGGTAATCATTCTGCCCTGAAACCAAAGCCTTTCAAATGACTTGACGGAACTCTGAACCTATTCTTGTTAGGCACAACATAATATTCACAATGTACTACACCTTTACTTACTCTTTCCTCTGCTTCATGCTATATAACTTTTCCAGAACTACTCAGTCATGCATATTTATTTAGTAAATAATAGCAAGATTTCTGCTATTATGCATAAAAATGAAGAATTCCTCATGAAATATTTTCTTCAAAGGAAAACTTTTTGCTTGGCTTTGCTTAAGAAATGTGATTTATATTTATTACTTTCAGAATGGATGTATACACTGGCGCAGTGTAAGTCAGTTGTTAACTGAGGAATAATAGGAAAGAAACCATTTCATCTTTTCACTGTAGAACTTCACACTGGCTGCATGCCTCCAACTTCTCTGCTGCAAGGTGAAGATATGAACCCATAATCTATCACATTTCAGTGTTTTCTGTATTCTTTCTTTTGGCAGTATTACCTGTCACAGGCTCTATTTCTTGGTCAGCTCTTCTGATCTCTTTAGAGGACTTAATTACATATATCACGATACCTGAATCAGCCTGACAACTTCATCTCAGGTGACAATTTCTTTTCAATGAGAAGGCATAGTGTCACAGATGAGAACAAATAAATCTAGGTATGTTTTAGTTTAGTCAGGCTGCATTTGTAAATGCAATTAATATTGCAGTATTACAAAGGAGCTTGAATATCTTTCCACTTTGGTTCTGCAGTAAATGCACTGAGTTATCAGATGAATCTGCCCCTGAAAATTTGACACAGTGAAGAGATGGACAGCTCCAGTGGTGGGCTACGAAGATGATTAAAGGACTGGAGCATCTCCCTTATGAGGATAGGCTGAAAAAATTGGGCTGTTCAGCCTTGAGAAAAGAAGACTAAGAGGGGATCATATTAATATTTATAAATATCTCAAGTGTGGGACACAGGGGGAAATGGCCAGTGTCTTCTCAGTGGTCTGTGGAAACAGAACAAGGGGCAATGGCTGCAAGTTAGAGTATAGGAAGTTCCACATGAATATGCGGAAGAACTTTTTCACAGTGAGGGTGACAGAGGGCTGGAATAGGCTGCCCAGAGGGGTTGTGGAGTCTCCTCTGGAGCCATTCACGACCCGTCTGGATGTTTACCTGTGTGATATGTCCTAGGGAACCTACTTTGGCAGGGTGATTGGACCCGATGATCTCTCGAGGTCCCTTCCAATCCCTAAGATTCTGTGATTCTGTAATTCTTTGAGTATTCTCTCCCTGGAATAAACGTCTGTTATCACATGTCAATAATGCTGTTTCCTGTTCTGAACACAGCATCAGAGGTTTAACACATAAAGTAACGGACCTCATGCTATGGCTCTTGTTGAACATGAAACAATTTTTCTAAAGCTTCTTTCATCCCATCTGCAACCCTACAACATAGAAACGAATAGAAACTTTTTGAGAGCAAATGTTGTGTAAGTGGGAGAAATCACTGCAAATACACAGGTTATAGTGTCAGATAAAAGTGTGGTTTCCTGTATTCTCGGGCTTACACTTGTCATTCTATGTAGATTTTTTGACAATTGAAAAGGCAGAGGTTCATTTTGCATCCCCTCTGCCAATAGAGGTATTCGCAAGGTCTTCTTTGTACAAAAATTGAAAGAATCTCTGGGCATGTAGCATGTATCGAATTTAGTTGAAATTACTCAGTGCTGTAGTGGGTTCACCTCAGCCAGCAGCTAAGCACTTGCATATCTGGGTGTTCACTACCCTGCCCTCAGTGAGATGGGGAAGAGAATAGGAAGGTAAAATTAAAAAATTTCATGGGTTGAGATCATAGAATCACAGAATTGTAGGGGATGGAAGGGACCTCAAGAGATCATGTTTGATAAGTGAAGAAATAAAATTATGTGATGCAAAAGCAATTACTTCCCACAAGCAGAGAAATGCCCAGACAGTCTCTGAGCAGTGGTCATTTCAGAAGAAAACCCATCTGTCCCCTTTCTTCCCTTGCCCTTTTTTTTTTTTTTTAATTTCTGAGCACAATTTCATAGGGTATGTAATATCCTTTTAGCCAGTTTGAGTCAGTTCTTATGGCTGTGTCCCTTGCCAAGTTCTTACCCACCCCCAGCCTACTGCCTGGGGTTCACAGAGTGGAAAGCAGAATGGTAAAAAAAGAGAAAACCTTGTGACTGTGCAGGGTCTGTTTGGCAAAACCGAAAACATTGGTGTGTTATCAAGACTGTTCTAGCCACAAATCCAAAATAGAGCAACAGATGAGTTGCTATGAAGAAAGTTAAATCTGTTTTTGCCAGACCCAGAACAAAAGACTACAGAATTTGTTATAAATGTGCATGTGACTGTATAAGCCTTGATACTGCGCCTGTGGAAACCTGTCCTTGCCCTCAGCGGTATCTTAAGATTCTATTACTTCAGGAGCATCAGCCTAAGTATTTCTCCTGTTTTGTTTTTGTTGCTTTTACATGCTCGGGTTTGTAAATTCATACCTGGTCTTCTCATAGCACTAATAGCAAAGTTTGGAAAAGTTTTGGCATATGTTTTTCACAGATGCTTTTGCTGGTCATTTTTGACTTTTCATGAAATGGCTTACATATGAAAAATTGTTGCAACATTATATAGGGAGACAGTCCTGCTAGCATATTTAAAACATGAGGAACTTCAAATTCATCCTATGGCAAACCTGTCTGGACTTTTATCGCCATCAATATATATATATTAGTTAACTACTAAAAAAAGCAGCATTGCACTCACATTATGTTTACTACAGCAAATGCATCCCAGATGTTGAGGATAACTGCCTTTTTTGACAGGAGTTCTTATAAAGCAGCGGCATTTGTTGCATTCCTCAAAACTTGGGAAATGCAGTAAACTTTGTGATGGAAACAAGATAAAATATTTCAAATTAGTGTCCTGAAATGAATGAGCTGGTATCTTCAATGGCATTAACCAAACCAAAGCAAACCAAATAAACAACATCTCCAAAATATAAATAAGAAACAAAATATTTCAAAGTGTTAGCAAATGATAGAAAATAAGAAATCACTCCAGTTAAGAGCACTGTGATTCCTCATGCAGTTAGCCAACTTTTTTAGTTGCATTTTTGGCTTTGTCCTGGTGAGAACGAAGTCAGCACTACTGACTAGGAGGTGAATAGGTTTTTAAGGATTCATATTTTTTATACAGAGAGCGTGTCACTGTGGAAAACTACTCACATCTTGTTTTGCTAATTATTCATTATCTTGTTCTTTAACATTCTATTAGTTTTATCTCTGCAAACAAAAAATGGAAATTTTCCAAAAATTTAAGAAAATTTCCACAAGAACAAAGCTTAAATAAACATAAGTGTTTCTAGCTTTTTGGAGGTCCTCAGGACCTGGAAAAAAACCAGAAACTGATATCGAATACTGAACAAGATTTTTAGCTTTTGGAGTTATAAAAAATATGTGGTCAAATGATTGGCTTTAGCTTTCCATCTGCTAGTGAATCTTTTCAGTGAAACATTCTCAGTGTTCAAAATGCTTAGTTAATTTAATTTCCAATTTTAAATAAATGCATACAAGAATGGAATGGAGAACATTTCTCCTTACGCTGGCTGATTAGAATTTCCAGTTTCTCCATCTATATATCTGAAAGTAGATCTATTATAATTGACATTCCTTGGCAGAGGCTTTACTTTATCATTATTTCTTATATTATAAATAGATACAAGCTATTATGCCAGAGTACTAGCATTATCCAATCTGATCTTCATCCATTCCGAAAACATTTTTATTATAGGAAGGTGTGAGTCAAAGGACATAATCCATGTATTAAAGGCTTGTGGTAGCACAACACTACAAGGTAAATTGTTATTGATTCATCTTCTTTGGGAAAACAGTTTTTGACAGAGCTAAGGATAAATATAATGGGATGCAGTAAGTATAAAAGGGCAAAGTTGAAAAGATTTACATTTAAATTAAAAAGTGGCTGCTGGAAATCAATAATAATAATCAAGGGATTTAACTTTGGAAACATCATGACATTTAAGAAAAAATATTCAGATTTACAGTAGTTGCTCTTTAGGTATATGGAGAAATCAAGGACAAAATTGATTTTTTTTTTACATTCCCGATTCTATTAAATAAATTTAGATAATACTTGTATGTTAATATAGTTATTTAAAAATATATCATATATGCATGATATACCAAAGTGTGTGATTGTATGTCTTTATGTGTCTCTGAACTTCATTTATGCTGAACAGTGTCATCTGTGTTGTCACTAATATGATCTATACTTCACATTTTTACATTTTGTTGGCAAATGACAATTTTGTTTTGTCCAATTATTATGCTAAAAAAATGCTCCAGTGAACAGACAGTAAAGCAGGCAATGAAGTTGAAAATGTAGCTAGAATTCTACACAGAAACTATCTCTCAGACTAGCATTCACTCAACTGATTTCTGTTCTATGTGTGAATTATTATGTGCAATGTAGAATGTTTCTCACATCCTGAGGACAGTACAAAGTATGGTAGTGAGAGACACTCACTAGGGGCCTACCAACTGTGGTAAAGCAATGAAGGCTAGCAAAAATATGTGGATATCTGCAAGTGAACTGAGGAACACTTTGGTTTTAAATTAAAAAGAACATTTACAGAATATAAAGATGTAAGCCTTTCCCTCTTTAAATTTTGACAATGTTGTGGTTTACACCTCAGCGGAAAGCTGGGGCCACAAAGGTCAGAAAAACAGAAGCCCCCTACCACTTTAAGAGGTGGAGGATGGGCGAACGGAGGAGCTGCAGAGCCAGAGGAAAAAAACCCAAAGGCCTGCAGGGTTGGGATAAGGATAGTTTACTAAACAACAGGGAAAGGTATGAAAACAACTAACTACAGAGCTATTATATACAGTGCAAACCTCTCACCACACTATGTCATTTGAGCCGTGCCCGAACCGACTCAGATTCAGATTCAGAGCCCCGAACGCAGCACTCCCCAAGCCCAGCACCCCCGAGCACCCTCACCACCGCCTGCCACACCGATCCGAGAGAGAGAGAGAGAAAAGCTGGAACTCCCACTACGCCTGCCCAGACCGGGACTTCCCATGCCCAGAGCAGTTTCTGATGGGTCCAGAGTCTCCCCTGGAACTGGCACTGTGCCTGCCCAGACTGGAACCTCTCGTGCCTGGGTCTGGAGACGCCCCTGCAAGGGGGGGGGCAGCCTGCCTGATCATGATGCAATTGGTATGGAATACTCTCAGGGCTAACATAGCCTGCTGCTGGGCTAAACCCAGGACAGACAACAAGCCTTCCCCTCCTTAACTTTTGACCACAAATTTAATCATGTTTTGTTGGTATTATAACAGTTCAGATTAGAGATTAATATTTTAATTTTGCTCCTGGAGGGTAAACTGAAGTGCCAATGTGATTCTTGCACTCCTCTCAGAAACTATGGGAATAGAACCACTTCTAGACCTAAAGAGTCTCTCCCGCTCTCTCTTCCTCCTTCCTACCCTCTCCTCGTTTCCCTGACCCCTCCCAAGATTCTGAAGGTGGATAATTTTGTTTAGGACTCACTCTTCCCCTGCCCTCCCCTCCTCTTCCCCCCCATACATTCTGGAGAAAGAGGGATGACATAACTCAACATTCAATGTGGAAAAAAGAAAAAGGTATTTTTAGTCCTGTTTTCAGTGACTGTTTGGTGATCCTATGGAATATCCTTGTGAGTAAGGTCCTGCATCGGGATTGAGGAAGCTTCAGGTATCTTTTTTTCTTCCACAAGCCAAGTACATTCTTATGGAAAACAAAGGTATTTTAATTCTACAAATTTCTTTTTTATCTTCCCAGCATGTCAGTTTGCACTTAGACTAGAAATATTATTTACCTTTCCCTGATCAGCATTGTGCAAACTTGTTCATTAATGTTTACAAGGACTTAGCTCAGGTGTTTTAGAACAATTTAACTACGAGGCAGGCAGACATACCACAGTAGTTAGGCACCTGTAAATTTCTGCGCCTGTTAAAATATAAAGTTCAATGTTGAAGACATTTGGAAAAGTTACCAGTTCTTTCTAGAAGATATATTTATTTTCATAAATAAAGTCATATTTGGAAAGGCTAAGCAACGGGTCTGCAAAACATTTTCTGTGGGAAATAGGAGAATTGTATACTTTAGTCTGTTGAGTAGATGCAGAGAAAAGGGAGGAAAAAAACAAAAAGAGGGACAAGTATTAGAATTAAATTCAGCAATGTTGATATAATTATCTGAATAGCTTGACCTGAATCAGAGAGTAAAATCTTTGCTAGAGGTCTTTTTTCAGTCTCCAGATTCTATCTCTCCACGCCCCACCCTCTCTCTCTCTCTCTCTCCCTCCCTCTCTCTGTCTGTCTCAGTCATTAGAAGGGAAAGTGTGTCCATATTTCAGTTACAGCATACTAAGCTAAAGGACTTTGCCCTAAGCCATTGATTAATGAACATGCTAGACATTTTTTTTGCCAATGTGTGATTATACCACCTAGTTCGGTGAAGAAATAACTTCTAGTGAAAGGAAAAGAAAACAATAGAAGGAAGCTTCTGCTTTGTCTGCAGAATGATACCTATTTTTTTTTCCAGAACTGCCCATCAGTGTCCTACATTGCCTGGTTACTGAGTCAGGAAAAGGATATGACCCTGTACTACATAATCCAGTATAACATACTTCCTGAGTTACTGAAATTTAAACTCAATGTAATAAAGCATTAAATTTAGTTCTCGTGTCAGAAAAATAGTTTAGATAGTCTGGGGCAGAATTTGACTTTCTATTTTTGAAATTCCTCCTTGTAACAACCCTTCCTTTGTGGGGAAGACGCCTTTGTGTCTGAAGTTTGTTGTCATATTTCCCCTGAAAGGCACAGTTTCATTTTAAGACCTGAATATAACAACTTCCTTAGTAACAGGAAGTGAATAGAACTCAAATTCAGTTCTAACTTTTTAGAGATACCTGCCTTATAGCTTTCCTTTATAATTCTCTTTTGTGTCTTAGTAGCTTGATTATTCTTTAATATTTTTTAAAAAATAAAGTATTTTGATATACTTATTCAATCTATTGTATTAATTTTTATTTTAGCTACAGAATATCCATCAATGATATATCAAAATCACAATGAAAAATTCAGAAGTGGAGCTTGCAATGCATGTTATCAGGTTTCATCAGAGGCTTGAATATGATCTTAATTGGCACAACTTTAATATCATTAAGAGTTTTGGTTATGGTTCAGCTAGTGTTCATGCAGATGAGAATGAATATCAATACCCATCTGTAAAGTAAGTGAAGCACATATGGTATCATACAACCTCAAAATGTCAGGTGTGGTTTATAAAATATGACTAAAATCACTGTAGTGTGCAATAGCATAAGCAGGTAAAGGTGTTTGCTCACCTTGAATTGTCTTCAAATTAAAGAGGCCTGCATGAAAACTGTGAAACAGGATACCACCTTGGGAAAAAAAAAAGAAGTTATTCCAAATTTGATTTTCTCAGGAGTCCATTTATCTGTATTAATCCTAGATCTAAATAATTCCAAAACTTGTGAGAATTTGGCTGCATTACATCTATGCATATTTTGCTTTGCATTATGGTTACAGCTCATCTATGTGAATCTAAGTATGTGTATATATATATATATAAGGCAAAAGATACGTAAATTACTATATTTTCATAGCTGTCTTTCTGACTTCTAAAACCTGGCTTTAATAACAAGAAAAATCTTAATTCCTTTGATGAGAGCAGATGGAAGACTCCCATATGACTAGAGAGAGTTTGGCAAGTTTCAAGAATTTCTTAACTATAGCAGTTTTCATTTGAACTCACACAGTAGTAGTTGTATCATAACTATGCTTTCTATCTAGCTTTTTACCACAAGTTCTTTTCTATGTTGTAGTTATAATATTTTTAGTGAAAACATAGAAAGCTTGTGAAAAGAGGAAGCAAAATAATTGGAAAGAAACAAGGGTGCACATTAGGTTTTCCTTTTCTAAACTAATACCAGGAAAACCAAATTCACTCTTATAAATCTGTGGAATAGAAAGATTAAAGGTCTTGCCTTCATTTACAGATTTTGAAAGTTGGAAAATAGGTGTCCAAAAACTGACATGCTAAGAAAGATCAAATAGATTTCTGTTGATATCTTAATTACCAGAATATTGATGAAATCGTATAGTGTATTGCACCATAGGAAAAACATGTTACATAGGTTTATGTAAGAAAAACTGTGGATCACTAATGGTTGGTTTCAGTTTTGGAGCAGTTCATACTTTTGCTTTTGCAAAGAAGTTTGATGCCTGATGTTTTCTGGTGTAACACATTATTCAAATAAATAAATAAATAGTGTTCTTTCTGTTTTCTTTTTGGTTTGGTTTGTTTCTACAGTCACAGAATCACAGAATGGCTTGGGTTTTAAGGCACCTCAAAGATCACCTGGTTCCACCCCCATCGCCATGAGAAGGGACAGCCTACCTGGTTGCTTAAAATCCTATTCAACCTGATGTTAACCTTGGAAACTAAGTAGGTTGGTATAATGGAAACTTCTCCCCACATATAAAATATCTGAGTTGACTGTAAAACCAAAATCTTAGTTGTAAAGTGTCATGGTTTTTCCCCAGCCAGCCACAGCTAAACAACATGCAGCCACTCAATCACTCCTCTCTGCTCCAAGATGGGGAGAATTGAAACACAAACTTGTGGGTTGTGATAAAGCTTAATAGGATAACAAAGGGAGGAAAAAAATAATAATAACAACAGCAATAATAAAAGCAACTACAATAACAATACAAGTGATACACAAATTCTATTGCTCACAACAGGCAAAAGGAAAATAATACAATTTGACAAACAGCTTGTTTCTGAGCAGTAATCCCACCTCCTGGCTCTCTTCCACAGTTATATCCAGAACATGAATTTCTATGGTAGGGAATATCCCTTTGGCAAGGCTCGTCAGCTGTCCTGGCTGTTCTGTCCCAAATTCTTGTGCAACTGGCAGGGGGTGGGAACCTGAAAAGTCCTTGATTTAGTGTACAAATCCTTGATTTAGTGCACAATCCTTGATTTAGTGTACAAACACAACCTAGCACCTAGAACATAAAGCCATCACTGTTTTACCAACACTATTTTTATTCTAAATCCAAAACATAGCATGATACCAGCTACTAGAAAGAAAATTAACTTTCCCTCAGCTGAAATCATGACACTAAGCTATGTGAATAAAAGTGAGCTAATCTTTTGCAAAATGTCTTTTACTTTTCTAAGAAAAAAACGAAGATAAAATATGAATAACTGTAGTCATAATAAGACAAATACCTGATTTAGGAATTCTGTAGAAGATTCATCACAAATATCCTTTCTGCTTTTGGGTTCAGTGGGAGATTTCAGAATTGACATAGGATCAAGAACAAAGCTGAAGGGCATTATCGTATAAAAGCCTGGAGGATTATAGATCCATAATTCCTTCAACACGTGCTATAAAGAGATGTTCTGTACAACAGAGGGTGATTTTAAGAGCAAGCTAAGCTATGACTAAATGTCTAGTTATGTAAATCCATATATAAACTAAAGATGTATCTACACTAAATTGAAAAAGTAGCTCTAGTACTGTAAAAATGGTAATTCTGAACTAAGTGAGCTACAACATTTTGCTTTCAGGAGTGTAGAGATCATAGCCAAGTATGGCAAGAGGCTATAGAAAAAGATTAGAAAGAGGTATTCTCCAATACCTGATAAAGTTGGTGGGGTCTAATCCTGTACAAATAATGGATTATTTTTCAGTCTCTTACCTTAAACTTTCAGTCGTTAACCAATTAAAGGAGTTCAAATAAAAGAATGCAAAAGCAATATAAAAACATAAAAAATAAAGCCTGGAGAGTTAATGGTTTTAAATATGCTTTGCATAGAATTTAATCCTTAAAAAAAAAAAATCTTCTTTAACCTACTGCTTATATGTCATTTAAAGTCTGTCTTTAAGCTATGTATGTTATAGATCCCTGGATTTAACTAGAAACATTTCCTTTTCAAATCATGGTTTCAAGATAGTGGACGTTCACACAAAGAATAAATGTAAGATAATAAATTCATCCCCAATGTAGTGTCATTGATTTCAGGAGTAATTCTGGCCCAGTTATTTGGGAATACATTTTTCAAAGGTTTCACTATCTCACAGTAATATTTCATTTCACAAGGGAAACCAAAGACGTGCAAAAGGACCAGAAAAAGGAATCAGAAACAATTAAAACCACTCATGATAGTAATTTCTGCTGTACCCAAAGAGAATTTAAAGACTATTATTTAGCTTTCTGCAGAAAAATCAAAAGAAGATGCAATAAAGAGAATAATATTAAGATAGAAAAGATTTATCATAAGAATTTTTTCTACCCTATCTAAAATAATAAAGTCAAGTCATCAGTAGATTAGAATATTTATTTATCAAAGGCAGAATATATTTCATTTATAAGAATCACTCTATGGAACTCACTGTGAAAACAAACATGTAAGGTTATTCAGAAAAGGTCAGTATGTATTCTCCATGAAAAAAAAAAAAAGCCAGAACCAATTCACTATCAATTATTATGTCAAGCTGGTTTTTCCCTCTGTTGTGAAGACATTCCACAGGATTCAAATATATTAAGATTTTCCACCATTAAAGATTAGGCAATAGAATTTGATACTCCATGTATAATGGTGCAATGTAGGATTTTTTCTTGTCTTGGATGTTTCAGAAAACCTGATTAAAAGTTTTCTGATTTCTTAAGCCAAAGCTTGGGGTCTAATGTATAGCTACTTGAGAAAAAGTAGAGAAATATTGGAAAAAAATGTTATTAAAGATGACCAGTTTTACCACTGGGAGCTGCGGTTACATGATGCTATTAAAACATATGTGTTTTGGCATTAAATTGATCACTATCTAGCACCAGAAAAATATGTCTTGGCTAAATTGGGGATGGAATATGAGAAATGTATAATGTTCAGCATTGATATCACAGAATCATAGGGGTTAGAAGGGACCTCAAGAGATCATCGGATCCAACCCCCCTGCCAAAGCAGGCTCCCTAGCTCATATTGCACAGGTAGGCGTCCAGACAGGTCTTGAATATCTCCAGAGATGGAGACTCCACAGACTCTCTGGGCAGCCTATTCCACAAGTTCTTCCACATCCTGATATGGAACTTTCATTGCTCTAACTTGAAGCCATTGCCACTTGTCCTGTCTCCAAAGACCACTGAAAAGGGGCTGGCCTGCACCCCACACTTAAGATATTTATAAATATTAATAAAGTCCTCCCTCAGTCTTCTTTTCTCTAGGCTGAACAGTCCCAGCTCACTCAACCTTTCCTCATAGGGGAGATGTTCCAGGCCTTTAATCATCTTCATAGCCCTCCTCTGGACTCTTTCAAGGAGATTTCTATCTTTTTTATCCCAGGGAGCCCAGAACTGGACACAATACTCCAGGGGAGGCCTGACCAGGGCAGAGTAGAGGGGGAGGATCACCTCCTTTGACCTGCTGGCCACACTCCTCCTGATGCTCCCCAGGATCCCATTGGCTCTCTTAGCCACCAGGGCACACTGCTGACTCACAGCCAACCTGTCGTCTACCAGGACCCCCAGGTCCTTCTCCACAGAGCTCTTCTCCAGCAGGTCACTCCCAGCCTGTACTGATACACGGGGTTGTTCCTCCCCAGGTGCAAGACTTTACACTTGCTTTTGTTGAACTTAATTAGATTTCTCCCAGCCCAGCTTTCCAGCCTGTCCAGGTCTCGCTGGATGGCAGCGCAGTGTTCCTGCGTGTCAGCCACCCATCCCAGCTTTGTATCATCGGTGTACTTGCTGAGGGTGGATGCTATTCCCTCATCAAGGTCGTCAATGAAGATATTAAACAGGACTGGACCCAATGCCATTCCCTGGGGAACACCACTAGTTACAAGTCTGCAGTCCGACTCTGCTCCACTGATCACCACCCTCTGAGCACGGTCCGACAGCCAGTTCTCAACCCAACTTACTGTCCACTCATCTATCCCATACTCTCTCAGCTTTTCTATCAGGATGTCATGGGAGACAGTATCGAAAGCCTTGCTGAAGTCAAGGTAGACGACATCTACTGCTGTCCCTCCATCTACCCAGCCGGTGATGACATCATAGAAGGCTATGAGATTGGTCGAGCACGATCTTCCCTTGGTGAATCCATGCTGACTACTCCTCATGACTTTCTTCTCTTCCAGTTGCTTGGAGATGGCATCCAGAACAAGTTGTTCCATCACCTTTACAGGGACAGAAGTGAGGCTGACTGGCCTATAGTTGCTAGGATCCTCCTTCTTGCTCTTTTTAAAGACTGGAGTGATATTGGCTAACCTCCAATCCTCAGGCTCTTCTCCTGTTCTCCAAGACCTGTTGAAGATGATAGAGAGCAGCTTAGCAATCACTTCCACCAGCTCCCTCAGGACACACGGATGCATTCCATCCTGGCCCATGGATTTATGTGCATTAATACCTTTGAGATAGTCCTGGTCCACTCCCACCTCAACCAGAAGGAAGCTCTTAATTTCCCAGACTCTCTCTTTCTTCCAGTGTCCGGTGGTCCCAAGGGGTCTTTGAAGTGAAGGCCGAAGCAAAGAAGGTGTTCAGTATCTCTACCTTCTCAGCACACTCCGTCACCAGGACACCTGCCTCGTTCAGTAGAGGATCCACATTATCCCTGGTCATCCTCTTACTATTCACATATCTAAAGAAACCCTTTTTATTATCCTTTATGTCCCTAGCCAATTTCATTTCCAGGTGGGATTTAGCCTTCCTACAGGCCCTGACAACATTCCTGTATTCTTCTCAGGTGCTCAGACTCTTTTTCCACAATTCATAGACCTTCTGCTTCCCTTTGAGTTTACCCATGAGCTCCCTGCTCATCCACACAGGTCTTCTGCCACTCTTTCCTGATTTCTTGCTCAAAGGGATGTGCGGATCCTGGATACATCCCTGGATATATTTTAATTCAATTTGTGGTTGGAAGCCAAACCTAGTTCTAAGCCCACCTTTGGCACAGTAATAATAGATTAGAGTCCATAAATGTCAAGTGGTCTCTTTACCCCTGCTTGCAGTAGGACAGGCATATACTAAGGGATTGCTTTCTTCATTCTGGCGATAGAAAAGTGTTCTGCAATAGCTGAAGGATTTATACGTCCCTTTCTCTGTCCTTTTTCCCTTTTTTTTTTCACTTGCAGTATCATGTTACCTGTAATTCATTGGCGAGTAAACCTGCAAAAAACCCTATGTTTTAACAATCATCTGTTTCTACAATTTCAGTCTGACTTTGCTGCAGCGTGCTAGAGTGCAGAAGAGTGAACTGTCAGCAGCAACTGATTTATAAGAGTGATTTACCTTCTGGAGAGTGTAATTATGTTCATAGTTAAGAATTAATCAGGTGAGAGAATTATAGAATAATCACACTCTTGACTTTGGAAGGACAGAGTAAATGGAGATTGTTCCACCGAGTCATCTCAGCAGATGGAGATGGCTTTACTCTTTAACAGCTGGAAGACTAGTTTCCAGGATAATTGTCTTTATTTTTAAAAATAGAGAAAATGAACAATTTTGCAGCGTTCCCTTTCAGATCACATATGTGAAAATACATGAGAAAGGTGGAGCTAGACTAAGATATATTAGCAATTATGAATTTAAAATGAAATAGATAAAATTCTAGCTGAGGTTTTTATATTTGCCTTTATGACATTATGTACAGTTCTACAAATGTAAGAACGGTTTCTCTCTGTCTCTGCTGACTAAAAGACTTTCCTTTTACTTCTTAATAATGAGTGCGATGTCTTTTACATTTCAACCTTCTTTGTGTATGTCCTTTAAGAGTTATGCTTTATTAAACTTCATGACAGTTGGATCTTCATTTGAAGATGCCACACTGTCTGTAATTCTAAAGGCTAAAAGATGAGATTTTTCCAGATAGTTCCTTAGGGTGTCTACAGGATTTTTATTCTGAAGTAAATTTTACTTTACATTTTGTCTTAACTCACTGCTAGGTTTTATAGGTAAAATCTTCGCTATTCACTGTCAATCAGATAAAACACATGTAATCATATATTAGCATCTAGGGGATATTGACTTTGTGAGGTGCTTTTTGACCAGTGAAGGGTGTCTTTTAGTTCCAAGGGAACTTGATTAAGGTTTGTGAGGTTCATCAATTCCAATGAAGTGATTGTGGTCATTTCACTTACTACCAGTGAGGCTTGAATATTTCAGGAAGTCTGCTGTCAAAGTATTACAAGCATAATCAAGAAGTCCCTGTTTCTCCACATTGTACTTATACCTGGTACATCAAGGCACAATCTCCTTTCCTAGCCTAATGGGAAGCAAAGCATCAAGCAAACTAACTGTACCAAAAATGGTCATGAGCAAATTCTATTGGAATTTCCTCAACTTTATGCATCCACAGTTCCTGCTGCGGTGACAATGTGCTGTCTCTAGCAGCTAAAATCACAATTTATTTTTTACTTCAAAAATATTATGAGATAGTGAGCTCTGTAGGAGGACACACTATCTTCTTTTTCTTAGACCCAATGAGCTATCAAATGGGTCTAAGTCCAGAAACATTCCAATATCAGTGGTAGATATAATTAATCTTACCCAAAGGAAATTGTTTTATTATGAAAAAACTCTGCAGCCTCTTGCATTCATAGAGGAGAGGTAAAAGACACAGAAATTCAATGTATTGTTTTCATGTGTCCAGAATTTCTGACAGGAAAGGTGAAAACTCACCTTGGATATCAAACATGCTGTAGTGTGTGGGCTGAGCTTCATTTGGCTTCCCTGCCTCATTATGCCTCCTTATCCCTACAGCATTTTATTTTAACAGTGTTTGAAAAGTCACCTTTGGGACTAGACAAATTATCCTTCTTCTTATGTCGTGTTCTCAAGGAGACTATGCTATGGCATTAATTTTAGTATGAAAAAAAGACCATAATGTCCACATTGGTGAATAAACAGTCCAGCATTTATTTACATGTCTCCCAAGTGTTTCTCTGAGGACCCATTCAAGACAAAATTCTGTCTGTCCCAAATGAGATAAAGGTATTTTGTGCCCCGTTTACACAATGAGGGAACTGTGCTTTAAGGTAGTAGTCTGCATATCATTATGCATGATTATAACTATAATTACAGTCCTTTATTTTCCTGTCTCTCTGAGTTGCCACCTGAAGTAATCTGGATCTCTCATATTTAGCCTAAATGTAGGCATTTGTAAAGTGTAGATAATAGCAGTTTTTATTTTTTTTTAATGAAAAATAAAGCTGCAGAGAAACCAATGGCCATACAGGTGTTTTTGGCTGGTTGTTGTTTTTTTTTCTTTTCCAAACCTTTCCATGCTTTCTTTAGAATATTGTGATTTGGCAGTCACTGTATAAGCATGTCTATGAGCATGTCAATAAGCATGTACTAACAGATGTATTCAAAGCACAAAAAGTAAATATTAATTCATCAGACTTCAAAGATTTGGAGCCTACAGAAGTCCCCAGAAAAACACATGACAAAGTTATCACTGAATGACAGAATAACAGTAACTTCAGGCATACAGTTATGAATTTTTATGCTGTTTGGCATGTCCATCTAGTTTCTGGTTCCTTCCTAAAACACAAGTATTTATTGTGTTGTATTTCTGAAGACTTTTCCTGACACCTCTTACCCTATACTTTGTGAATGGATTCCTGAAACTTACCCACATAGTTACTAAGGATTTAACTAGAGATGCAGTTCAAACATTATCCAAAATTAGTCCATAAATTACAGAACAAGATTTCTTTCTCACATATACTATGCATTACACATCCATGGACAGGTCCAGCAAATAGATGTGATATTAAATCTACTTCCTTCCTAGTTCAAAGCACAGGAACCTGTACTCTTTCAGAAGCAATTACTTGTGGCCTCCCATATAGCTTATCCTGTTTCTTCACCAACAGTGTACTAAGCAAACACTGTTTTGGGGATCAGGGTAAAGTGTTTTGCACTGCTATGTGGGTGGATAGAATTCTGTTATTTAGAGGAAAATACTATCATAAAATATAGGCTTTAAAGAACACCCCGCTTTGCATGCCTGATGAGTGTTGCTCATTTGACTCCACCTAAGGTCTCAGACAATGCATTAATGGAAAAAGATACACTAGAACTCAGTAGGGATGAAATGAATAGCTTTTACCTTTATATTCATGTTAAATTCTGCAGTATCATTAAAAATAAGAATGTACGATTATTATATTAAAATGAAAGGAATTTTTAAACAACATTACAGCTTGATAATGTTACTAAAAGATTAGGGCAAGGCATTTCTAGTATTTGAATTTTTTTCTGTGATTCTTGTTTGTCTCTATATGTGGGGGTTGCACATGAGAGGTTACAAGCACAGGTATTCACTTGTCTTTTATGCAAATACTGTGAAGATCCTCAGCAATGATGTGAAAAGCAGCCAAAAGAGGGAGTTGGACTATGGCAAGACATTCCTGTTTTCACTAGAGACTACAGAATAAACAGATAGATAGTTCATACACAGTGCCTGGAGTGAAACATTTTTCTTCATTCACAGACAAATTAATCAACACCCCTAAATATGCTAATGAGAAAAAAATCAATACATGCTAAACTTCTAAGACTATAGTGATGATAGTACTCAACTCTCCACCCAAATCATGTTAAATGTCACCCTGGGATGGAACAGCTAAGATTAGGGTTTAAAGGATACTGAGGAAGCTACCCCTGGGGAAGGAGAAGAAACTGAGGACCTGAAAGAGGCCAGCAATGGGCTGTTCTCTGACTGGGATGCCTTCTTGGTAAGCAATTGCAGTTTCACCCTTTTTGGTGAGAATATCTGGGATACTATTTTACTAGCATTTTAATTATAATAGTCATATATTAGTGTTATTGTAGTAAGCACATTTATCAACGGCAATACAAAACTTTTTATATCTGTCACTTTAATAAAGTTTCTATTAGTTTCAACTTTGCAAAACTGTGTCAGTGAAAGTCAGTCAAAGGGGCCTCTGACAGGCAAATGTTGATTTTGATGTGTATATCTTTTAGATATAAACTGGTGACCAAGTCTGAAACTAAGACTAGATCAAGTCTGAAACTAGCCACACCAAGGCTTCTCTCTGAGGAGCTTAGAAAGCAAGGGAGTTTTCTGAATCTCATGACTCAACAAGAGGGCCTTCCTAAGCCACACATCAGAATAACAGTCTTTATGTGACACTAACTCATTCTAATTGTAATAATTGGTACTTAGTACACCTTTACTACTTTAGATTATATATGCAGAATGTTGCATAAAAAGCAGTTAATGAATTTTCACAACTCTCTGTTTAACTAACTTCAAATTTTTAAAAAAATCAAGAAATAATTTGCATTTGGGATAGTATTTTGCTAAAATTAACAGAAATTTGAAAAGTCCCTTCCTGACTCTGCAGAGTCTCATGGTGTGACAGAAAGCAAGGGAAAATGTGAATGTATTTGTAGCAGCAGTGGCTGACTTGCTACCAAGGGATGACAATGGATTTTCCACATCTGGGAAATTCTATGGGAAACACTGGTTTCTATCAGACTCCTCTTTTTGTACTATGTACAATCATAGCAGAAAATCAGAACATAAATATAGTATTTGCTTGGTTCTTACTGTGATGAAAATACTCAGTCATTGTAAAGAAGTATAAAGGAAAGAGAAGATGAGACATAAGTGGTCAGAGAAGGGCAGCACTGCAAACTTCAGCAGCTGCATAGAAACGAAGGCACTTTATACTCTTAAAGCATTTCCATCATCCCTCCTACAGGGAAAGCCCACTGTATGTGCCTATTTCATTTTGTGTAGGAAAGAGACCCACACAGTGTTATCCCTATGGCTTTTAATTTCCCAATTCAGATGGCTTTATTAATCTCTCAGCTGGTCACCTAGAGATGCTAACTGTGCTCCCTAAAACAGCTCTGCTGGACTCTAGCAACTCACTTTTTATTCTGCTTTTTTAGGGAAAAAATTAAGGGGGGCAGGGAGCAGGTGAAAAGATAAAAGAAAGGTTGTGTATCTCCAGCTTTAGTGAACATCTGAAGAAAGAAGTGAGATATTTTTAAGCATTTTCTTTCCTTTCCGAGATTAAAAAGATAGAAAGTGTCTTGCTTCTAAGGAGAAAATCCGCTAGAAAATCAGCAGAAAAAGAATTCTGTAGAGAACTATCTAGCTGATTATGTGCTGAACAAGATCTAGTTTTTCTAGGTGTTTTCCCTATGTGGGACAACAGTAATTTTGAGGTAATTTAGACTTGCTGCATTGTTTAGTGCTTATCCTTGCTTCTTAAGGGTTTCTGTGGTATTACCTCGTTTTTGCTTGTTTTCCAAGGTAGCCTTATGGTCCTAAGAAAACTTGTGTCAAAACGGTGGTGTTTGATAGATTATGCAGAGTGCTTATCCACACCAAGATTTAGAGACGAGAGAAAGAGAAATATTTACATAAAGAGATAAAGAGGATTTTTCTTTTTGCACTGAAATACCCCAGTCATTTGGAGTAGCATTTTCATCATCCACACTCCAGTATTAAGCATATGTCCTACGGAGGAGGTGTTAATGCTAATATGAGGGAGGCTTATTTTGCTTAGAAAGCCACTAATTTATCTCTGACTCCCATGGCAAATTAGGCAATGGAAATGCGGTAGAAAGCCAAATAAAGCCTTTTCTGTTAAGAAGCCTGAGGCTTGCTTTCAGTGAGAAGCTGACCTCAATATTTTAATGTTTCTTTGTTATATTTCCAAATGAGATGGAAGAAATATGGAACATCGTTTACAACAAGACTTTGACAAGCACTGCACAACACATGAGAAGAGTGAATTGCAGTTGCTCAGAAGAATGTTTTTGAGCAAAATCAGGACACACTTTAAGGTCATAGCAAATTTCAATGAAAAGAAGAACCAGAGTATATTAACTTCAGTTATTTACAAACTGCATGTTGAGCAAAGATAAGGGCATGAGTTGGACAGTAACTAGGGGAATAAGCAAGACTGGTATTTTCTTTAGCCCAAACACATTTCTCTTTTCCCTGACCCATGCAGGTAGCCTTAGAAGAGGACTCCTATTTCATTAATACAGCCGACACCATCACAAAGCAACAATTATTGTTTATTCTGTTGGCTCTGTTGGAATTTCAAATAAGATGCTGCGTAGATATCTTTTTTCATACATTCAAATATTTCAATATAAGAACAGAGCAGATGACTGAACTGATAGTCATTATCAGGTCTGACTAACCACATATGAGGATTAAGAGCATAAGCGTATTTAGGACTGTTTTGCATGTTGTTTAGCAGTGTATGAAGCCTGTGTCAGTTGCACTGACACATAGCAGGGCCTTGTGCTTCTCCTGAGATCTTTTCCTAAACCACAAATAAAATTTACACAGGCCGCACAGCAATCATTTACCTGTAATTAATTTCTAAAAATATGGTTCCACTCATACTCAGTCCTGGTATATTTAAATTCAAAACTCCTCTGAAAGCTAAGCATTTTATATGTAACATCTTTGTACTGATATAGAGACACGTATAAAACAATTTATTTTTTTCTTTTTTTTTTTCTTCTTCACAGACATGCAGTAATGAGCCAGTATCTATTGGGTTTTGATCAAGAGTTTGGGGTTTAGTTTAGTCAGTACCTTCATAAAAGGAGGGAATTATAAATGCTTCACATATCATTAAAGGCAATTAGAAAAAGATGTGCAACTCTATTCTTTTTTGAAAACTCAGGCCATAAGTATGAAATGAAACATATTTATAAATGGCCAATCCCGAGTCTAGAGTATCATGAAAAGTTCCTGTACTTTTAAATTGTTCTTACTATATAGTCTAAGCTCCAGAATAATCAATCAATCAATCAATCAAAGGATTTAATTACCAATGCATTGGTATGATTTATAATGCTACTGTAGAAGTTCTTATCTCATTTTATAAAACTGTTTCTTGACATAAGGTAGGAATCAATATAAAAATATTTTCATTTCAGGGAGCAGATCAATACAGGGATTTTCCTGACTTAATTAAATTAATATTAAGAAAAAATGGAGTAAAAATAGTTTTTACTTTCCTTGAACTTAGTAGTCATCTTTATGACATAAAATTAAACTTTAGAATGGATCTGTTTATTTTTAAAATAAAAAGAATAGATTATAAATTTTGGATGCCCCTTAACCTCAAGGAATGTGACACCAGCATTTATATGAGTACTGCTGATATTAACTCCATGACAACCTGTCAGAAATAGCTCGCGCTCATTGACAGAAAAAATCCTTATGAATTTGGACACAAATGTATGTTTTGTGTAACTGTACTTTTCTGCATTCTGATATAAATTAACAGTCATTTTAATGAAATATTTAATGAGTAATATAATTTTAGAATATTTAAAAATCCATCAAGAACAGACTGAAAGTCTGAGATTGCTCTATGCAACAAATATTGAAGGTGCCTGTGTTTATTTCAGGAATTAAAAGTGACATATGGGGATATCTCTGACCCTGGTTTATGGATCAAGATAAGGAACTATGAAACTTCTTCCTACAACAAATGTGATTTTTTTTTTGGCCAGAATGTAAAGTAAGATTGGCATGACATTTTTATGGGCTACCTGGAAAGAGATGTGAATTCTTTGGAGTATTCAGACTCCAAAATTTTCAGAATTAGAAAATATTATGGGTTTTTCTATCATAAATTATATCACAGAATCACAGAATCACAGAATCACAGAAGCTTAGGGGCTGGAAGGGACCTCAAGAGATCTTCGGGTCCAACCCCCCTGCCAAAGCAGGCTCCCTATCTCATATTACATAGATAGGCGTCCAGACGAGACTTGAATATCTCCAGAGAAGGAGACTCCACCACCTCCCTGGGCAGCCTATTCCACTGCTCCGTCACCCTCACTGTGAAAAAGTTCTTCTGCATGTTGGTGCGGAACTTCCTGTGCTCCAGCTTACAGCCATTGCCCCTAGTCCTGTCCCCACTGACCACTGAAAAGGGGCTGGCCAATTCCCCCTGCCACCCATGTCTAAGATACTTGTAAACACTAATTAGGTCCCCCCTAAGTCTTCTTTTTTCCAAGCTGAACAGACCCAGCTCACTCAACCTTTCCTCATAGGGGAGATGTTCCAGACCCCTAATCATCTTTGTCGCCCTTCTCTGGACTCTCTCCAGAAGGTCCCTGTCTTTTCTATACCAGGGAGCCCAGAACTGGACACAGTATTCCAGGTGGGGCCTGACCAACGCAGAGTAGAGGGGGAGGATCACCTCCTTTGACCTGCTGGACACACTCTTCCTGATGCATCCCAGGATCCCATTGGCTCTCTTGGCCACCAGGGCACACTGCTGGCTCATAGCCAACCTGTCATCAACCAGGACCCCTAGGTCCTTCTCCATAGAGCTCTTCTCCAACAGGTCATCCCCCAGCCTGTACTGATACAGTCGGTTATTCCTCCCCAGGTGCAAGACTTTGCACTTGCTTTTGTTGAATTTCATTAGATTTCTCCCTGCCCAGCTCTCCAGTCTGTCCAGATCTCGCTGAATGGCAGCGCAGTGTTCCTGCGTGTCAGCCACTCCTCCCAGTTTTGTATCATCAGCGTACTTGCTGAGGGTGGATGCTATTCCCTCATCAAGGTCGTCAATGAAGATATTAAACAGGACTGGACCCAACACTGAGCCCTGGGGAACACCGCTAGTCACAGGCCTCCATTCAGATTCTACTCCACTGATCACGACCCTCTGAGCCCGGTCTGACAGCCAGTTCTCAACCCACCTCACTGTCCACTCGTCTATCCCTTGTTTCCTCAGCTTCTCTATCAGGATGTTGTGGGAGACAGTATCGAAAGCTTTGCTAAAGTCAAGGTAGATGACATCCACTGCTCTCCCTCCATCCACCCAGTTGGTAATAACATCATAGAAGGCTATGAGATTGGTCGAGCACGATCTCCCCTTGGTGAATCCATGCTGACTATTCCTCATGACCTTCTTCTCTTCCAGTTGTTTGGAGATGGCATCCAAAACAAGCTGTTCCATCACCTTTCCAGGGACAGAGGTGAGGCTGACTGGCCTATAGTTACTGGGATCCTCCTTCTTGCCTTTTTTAAAGACTGGAGTGACATTGGCTATCCTCCAATCTTCAGGCACTTCTCCTGTAGTCCAGGATCTGTCAAAGATGATAGAGAGCGGCTCCGCAATCACCTCCGCCAGCTCTCTCAGCACACGTGGGTGTATCCCATCCGGGCCCATGGATTTGTGTGCATCCATTCCTTTGAGTCGCTCCTGGACCACCCCTACCTCTACTAGAGGGGAGCCATTCGTTCCCCAACCACTCCTACTTACATCTGGGATATGTGAGTCCTGAGAAGCCTTCGGAGTAAAGACCGAGGCAAAGAAGGCATTAAGTATCTCCACCTTCTCATCATCTCCCGTCACCAAGACACCCGCCTCATTCAACAAGGGACCTACGTTATCCCTGGTCATCCTTTTACTATTTACATACCTGAAAAAGCTCTTTTTGTTGTCCTGTATGTCCCTTGCCAGCTTAATTTCTAAGCAGGCCTTAGCCCTCCTAGTTGCATCCCTACAGGCCCTGGCCACATCCTTATATTCATCCCATGATCTCAGACCCTGTTTCCACAGTTTATAGGTTTTCTGCTTCCCTTTGAGTTTACTCATAAGTTCCCTGCTTATCCACGCAGGTCTTCTACCTCTCTTTCCCGATTTCTTACTCAAAGGGATGCACCTATTCTGTGCTTGGAAGAAGTGCTGTTTGAATGTTAGCCAGCACTCGCAGGCTCCCATTCCTTCAAACAGAGCAGCCCATGGGATAGCCCCTATTTGATTTCGGAGGAGATCAAAGTTAGCTCTTCCAAAATTCAGGGTAGCTATCCTACTTTTTGGCTTGCCTCTTCCACTCAGGATCTTGAACTCAACCATTTCATGGTCGCTTTGTCCTAAGCTGCCCCCGACCTTCACTTCACTGACGAGCCCGTCCTTGTTAGTAAAAACAAGGTCAAGCATCCGCCCTCCCCTAGTAGGTTCCTGCACCATCTGTATCAGGAAGTTGTCTTCCATATACTGCAGAAATTGTCTGGACTGCATACGACTGGCCGTATTGCTTGCCCAGCAAATATCTGGGTAGTTGAAGTCCCCCATAAGGACCAGCGCCTGCGATCTTGAGGCTACTTCCAATTGCTTATAAAATTCATTATCAACCCGCTCCTCTTGATCAGGGGGCCTGTAGTACACACCCACGACTATGTCACCCAAACTGGCCTGCCTTTTAATTCTTACACACAAGCTCTCGGCAAGCGGTTCATCCCTACCCAGGTGGAGCTCAATACATTCTAGGTGCTCTCTAACATAAAGAGCAACTCCTCCACCTCGTCTCCCTAGTCTATCTTTCTGTCCTGGGTTCAGCCCAGCAGCAGGCTATGTTAGCCCTGAGAGTATTCCATACCAATTGCATCATGATCAGACGGGCTGCCCCCCCCCCCCACCCTTGCAGGGGCGACTCCGGACCCAGGCACGGGAAGTCCCGGTCTGGGCAGACACAGTGCCAGTTCCGGGGGAGACTCCGGACCTATCAGAAACTGCTGGGCTCGGGAAGTGCCGGTCTGAGCAGGCGTGTGGGAGTTCCGGCTTCTCTCTCTCTCTCTTTCGGGGATCGGCGTGGCAGGAGGTGGTGAGGGGGGTGCTCGGGGGTGCTGGGCTCAGGGAGTGCTGCGTTTGGGAATCTGAATCTGAATCGGTTCGGGCACGGCTCAAATGACATAGTGTGGTGAGAGGTTTGCACTGTATATAATAATAGCACTGTAGTTAGTTGTTTTCATACTTTTCCCTGTTGTTTAGTAAACTATCCTTATCCTAACCTTGCAAGCCTGTGGTTTTTTTTTCCTCTGGCTCTGCAGCCCCTTTCTTAGCTCCGTTCACCCATCCTCCACCTCTTAAAGAGGTAGGGGGGCTTTTTTTTGTCTGACCTTTGTGGCCTCAGCTTTCCGTTGAGGTATAAACCACAACACTCTCCTAAAAAGCACGTAGCCATCCATGGTAGCGTGCCAGTCATCCAGGCTGTCCCACCACGTCTCAGTGATCGCAATGAGATCGTGGCCCTGTGACCGCACAAAGATCTCTAATTCTTCTTGTTTGTTCCCCATGCTACGTGCGTTTGTGTATAGGCATTTTATATCCAAATTTTATATCCAAAATTCTACTCTCAGTTTTTAACCTAAGAGCAAAGATAGTTTGGAGTATTTTTAAAAAGCACATAAACTACTTTTTTTTTTTAACTGAAGAGATACTTTTGGACTGGGAGACATGATTTGCAAGAAAACGAGGAAGGCTAAAGGTAAGATTGGGAGCTATGTGGAGAGCCATGGAGGTTTAGTTTTGCTGGTTTTGCTGCTGCAGAAGGCATTGACTGCTGGGATGCTGCATCCTGCTGAGGTTTCCTCACATGGTGACCAGTCTCATTTTCCTTTTCTCCTTAAACAAATCCTTATTGCTGGAAGGTCCCAGAAAGTGTGACCCTGAAGATGCCTATGTTACCAATGAACAGAACCATTTCTAGAAATTGGACTTCATTTATCAAAATGTGTGAGATTTCAGTATGAAAACTAACTGTAGAGCTGGTTGTCTGAAGCAGTAGTTTAACTTTTTTCTTCATGGGAAATCAGTTTCCTGGTAAAAATAATGATTTGTTCAAATACAGGTAACACATTGAGTCACTGATTTGAAATAATTATACTGAAACATATACATAGTGGAGTAGTAAAATTACTTCCTTTTTTCCCCAGATGGAAAGAGCGCATTTCTTTAATCCTTATGTAGGCAACATTATGTTCTCTTTCTTGTCATTTAAAAAAAATCCCTTTCATCTCTCATGTACAGACTAGGCAAAGGAAAGGGTGAATTCACTGAACAGGCATCAAAATCTTGTTATTATTAAAATGAGAGCATTATCAGGATCTGAATAGAAAAAAACTAGTAAACAATATGTAAGTGCAGCAAACTGCTTGCATTTCATATGATGAAATGCTACTAGGAAAGCATAGAACATTCATAAATGTAATGTAATAAGCATTCTTCATAGTTAAAGGGAAGAAATTTAAAGACATTGGATTTCTTGTTCCAATCCTCCTGACAGGACAGAAAGTAATTTTCATGAGCTGCTATGTAATTTTCACATGGTTTTTTATACTCCAAAAATATAGTAGGAAAAATTAAATCAGGAAACATGTATATTCTGAGAGTTGCGGTGTGGGATAATGGATTTAAATGCATGTCTCTGGCAGGGAATATCGTTCATGCTGACATGTATTTTGTGCATGTTGCTTTCATGCAAGGGATATGTGAGTTCTCAAGGCCAAGAGAACCTTATTAATATCCCCGTTGACAGGAAATCTTCTTAACATGGAAAGGAACTGGGAAATTATAAAATAAACTTCCTAGATATTTGCAAGAGTAAGCAAAAAAATCAGGAAGCTACTACCAGTATTTCCATTCTTACTAATATTAGACTGAGTATTACTTTCAGCATAAGAAAGACTGAGAGATTGGTCCCTTTAATTGAGGATACTGTGATTTTGTGATATCTTACTTCAAATTAGATAACTGTGTATGTCATAGGTAATTTCAATTTTCTTCAAAGAATAGTCTATATTTTAGACTGAGTAATCATATCAAAAGACCTAGGATTTAAAAGATACTGAAAAGCAACCTTTTACTTCATAAATATTTAAATGTTATCACTGAAATAATCAAATTAATTGCAAAACTGCAAAAGTTTAAAAACATCTGCTCATGCAAGATACTGACAAATGCAAACTAATAGCTGAGCCTTGCTACCCAAAGAAATGCATAGGACACAAACTCCTTAAGTAATGTAATGTTAACATATATTTTACTTTTCTTCTGGACAAGGCATATTACCTGGAAAGGCAAAAAAAGAGAAAAAAAAAATCAGTGTAATTTGTAAAAATAGAGCAGATATATGATACAAATATATGATACAAAAGCTGCAGCTATAATATCATAGCCCTTCACAAGATCTATAAATCCATTATGGAAAAAAGTGTGTTTCTACTTATAGCTAAGTAAAATTAAGACATAAAGTAGAAAGAAGATGTAAAGTTTAAATATGCGGCACTAAGACTTAATATACATTAGGCTCTACAGAACAGGAATTTGAAGAATCTTTGCCTGAGTACCAAATTTAGGCTGAGCAATTCTTTTGATACACCCTTGTCATTGTGGAAAGGAATAGAAAAAAATTTAACTTCTTATGATCCTGCTTTCACATTCCTCAAATTCAATTCACGTTCACTTTTGCTGTTCAATTTCAGATTGCTTGTGGAAACATACCACAGGGAAAAAAAGAAAAAAAAAATTAAAACCCAAGCCAAAAGAAAAATATATAATTTTTTACCAGGCTGGAGAACGATAATATATAAAGAAGAGTGTCACAGAATTCATTTCATGTCTTATTTATGATTTATAGTAGTCTCCTTAACTTGCCTGCAAGGTACAAGAAGAAATCCAAGTCAAAAAGCTGTTACAATATATACAAATGTTTATTTAATGCATTAATTTTTCTGTCTGATAAGTACCACTACAACAGACTTGAGAAGATTTTGAGTTTGAAAAGTTACATGTTCACGGATTTTAGCAGCATGTTTTTCTCCTTTTCTCTTTTTTACCAAAATAATTTTTTTGGGTAATGTCTGTAGAAGGTTAATAAAAAAATATGCACATGGAAAAAAGCTTATGAAACTGATAGTTTGAAAACATTGTACTGCTGCAATATGCCTATATTTCTTGACTCTTGTGTCTAAGGGCAACAGTTTTCACACAAAACAAACACACCAAAAGGTTTCAGGCTGTTCTCGCTGGATTTGACCCTGTTTTACTTTGGAAAACAATGAGGAATTCCTGCTTTCAGATTTATAAAATATGATACAGAAGGAAAATATCCTACTAATATTGTTCTAAAATGTTGTGTAAATGAATTTAGCTATATAAACTCAGAACTTTTCATAGCAATTTTTTGTAGACCATCCTGAGCACATAGGCATCTTCCAGATGTCAATGAGATAAGCTCATTGTGTTACCAATAAAGAAAAATTACTTTCACAGTAGTAACTCCAATCATAAATCTCTGTTCTCATATACCATCAGCTTTCAGGAAGAATAACCAACTGCAATCAAAGTAAGAGTATTCATTTTTAAAATAAATTACATTATTTATAGTTTATTGTTTCTCACACTTGGAAATCACTTTTTGCTATCAGATTTTTTTTCTTGGAATAAAGTTTGTAAATATTGAATTAAAAAGATGTTGATGAGGACTTTGGGGATGATTTAAATTACCACAGTCGGAATTAAAAACAGCAAGTAGTTACTGTGGGTTAAAGTAGTTTGTGACCTGAGCACCGAAGAAAAAAAATGCAGTAAACCAAGACATTGGTCAGGAAATATGATCCTAAGCTTAAAAAAACCACTGATCCTGCAAAAGACATTTAGGACAAAGGGTGGAATTAGACACAGGAATGTAGATCCAAACAAGTTGATAACTAGCTCTCAAGAGTATCTGAAAAAGCGTAACAGATCATGGACTAGCTATTATCTCCTCCTCATCTTGACCAGGCATGGCAAGACCAATTTGACTGATTTTGGCCCCATGAGCTGAGAAGCCAGATGAACTTAACTATTACTGGTGGTAAAGATCAAGATCATTTATTCATAAAATCTTTCAAATAACTTTTGTAAGAAGAACTGCTAAAATGTTTCTATCAGGCAAAAAAGTGACATATTTATGTAGCTTGCTGTACACATTTAGATTATTAATTTATTTAAAACAAATACTGTTTCTATCCATAAAGACCAATAGGTAACTCATCTCCCATAACGCATATTATGCAGAATTTTACAACATGGAAATATCTACTTTGGTCTGTAGAAAGTCTCACAAAATGGTCAGTTACTATTATACGCAGTTTACTGCAAGAAGAGACTAGACCCATTAATGATATTTCACAAGCAGCATTAATTGTATTAACACTGCTGATGATCAGTTTAGTGACAGTTCTCACCAACTGAGATATAAAATTCAATATAGAATGTAAAAGTGCAGTTTCCTAAAGAAGAGGAAAAGCTCCCAAAGGAGAGAGAAAAAGAGAGATTGAGCGAACAAGGAGCATGAATTGTAAGCTAACAATGACCACATTCACTTATTAATGATGCTGAGTGTAACCATAGGGTACTGGAGAAAAAATAATGACTAAATATTTAGTTGCTACAGTTACTATCCTTGATATTTCTGTGGACATCCCACAGTGACAGCGGTGAGCACTGCTGTGGATCAAGGCCAATTTTGCACTTTTGCCCATGGACCATAATTAAAGTATATTAATGAATAAGGAAATGCCTGCAGAAAGAGATCAGTCTTGCAACATTTCCCAAAGGTCGTTAGACTTTTTTGTAGACTATGCCATAGTTTAAATCTGTCCACTTACTGTAGATTCTTTTCTTTGCAATGTATTTTATTCACTGCAAAGCAGCCAGCTGAACATGCATTCCAGTGAGATCAAGTGACACTATTACTCATACTCTTAGTTCGGTTTATAATAGTCTTGATTATATCGGCATCATTGTTTTCAGTGGCATAAAAAGATCTTGACGTTGTGCTTGCATAAAGCAAACTGTTTCCTTTTAGGAACTCATGGAAACAAAACTGTAGATAGAAAAGACTATTATGAATTTTAGATCTGACCCAACGAGTTTTTTCTGTACTTTTTCTGAGAATAAATTTCTCTTGTGGTTTCTGCCTACCATTGACTATATCATTTCAGCTGGATTTCATTTCCTCTGCCTGAACTACCATGAAAGACCACCATATTCATTGATTGAGAAAGTGTTTTTTCACCCCAGATGCACTTGTGACTCATATCTGAAATTGAATTAGCAAGGTGAAATGAAGAAGCAAATCAAATTTTTCACATGTTTCATCACTACTTCATGTTACTGTTCAAAATAAGAAAGAGTTGGACAGGCAGAAACAGCAAATTACAGCCCAAGAGTAATACTGAGTACACAGATGATGCTTCTTGACGTTTTCTGGTGACATCAGATTCTACCACTTCTTGATGATTTTATAAGTATTTGATAGAAAGTAGACAATGCATTCTGACTCTAAATAATTCCTGGATTCTTCATGTAAAATTTTGATTTATGGTTCATTTTTATATCCTTTTAAAAAATTTTGCATATGTACATGCTCATGTTTTGTTTTAAAACACGTATATCTCACACCTCTTTGACTGCATAATTTGTTTTGTCATAAAAGAAATATCAGGGAATATATATATAATTTGAGTGGTTCATTAATGAACAATATACAGGTTCATATCTTGAAAATTCATGTATCCAAATAGCTCCATAAGTATTTATGACCTAATAATAATGTGAACATAAGGAAAAACTTTTCCACTGTGAGAGTGATGGAGCACTGAAACAGACTGCCAGAGAGGTTGTGGAGTCTCCTTCTCTAGAGACATTCAAAATCCACCTGGATGTGTTCCTGTGTGACCTAATCTATGTGATCCTGATATGGCAGGGGGGTTGGATTAGATGATCTTTTGAGGTCCCTTCCAACTCCTAACATTGATTCTGTGATTCTAAAATAAGCATCTCTCAGGAACTAGCAGTTATGTATGTCAATCAAACAATGAGGAAGATGGGGTCATTTTATATATCACAGCCTTAGGTTTTCTGACAACATATTTATTTTGAAGGCACATGGAGGCAGGTTTTCTTTACCCCTGTGTTCTCTTGTTTCCGAGGTTAGATTAAATTATACAGGTAACTAGCTGTCTCTCCAGGGCAGTTATTCCAGATGGAGATCAATAATGATTGAGGCATTCTCAACAAATTCTTTCACTGTCTGCTTACACCACTAGAAACACTTTTATTGAGAGAATTCTCAACTAGTTAGTTTTCTGACTATTTTGTCCTGATAGCTGAGTGGATGGAGGAATAACCTGAAGGAGAGTAAAGCCTACCAATTCACATTACTTTCCGTGCATGGACAGTTGTTAGGGAAATGTAATTTAATACAATCGCATAATATTTGCTGGGCCAAGTAAGATATTTGGGCTAATGGGTTCATTATAACATGCTCAAAAAGTAGCACAATGCTGAATAGCCATATAATCCAAACAAAGTCTTGGTAAGCACACCATAGTTATGAGCAGTAGTACTTTCATTACTGGAAAAAATATTCCACCATGACCAAGGCCGCTATTTCCCTATTGAAACATTGGTTTTGAATGCAATAGCTTATCACAAAATCTCAAAGGGAGCTGCAAAAGAGAATTTGATTTGATTATTTGTTTTTGATTTTATTGTTTTAAGGGCATTGTTAAAAGTGTAATGAAAAGGACATGGAAGTTGCAAATTTTAGGAATTTTTCAGGTCTGGTGATCTTTTTTCTAACTCCAAGAAATCAGTTGAAATAGGGAAAGTGACTTAGGGATTTTAGTTTTATAGCACCATGAAATTATTGAGAACACTCTCCTTGGATGGAGAATTTCCTTACTCTAGGGACATAGGAGATGAGTTCATTTTGCAGTAGTTGGTGCTACATCAGGATTGAAGATTTTTAACTTCTACATGCTTTTTCAAATACATCTATACATATTCATAAAAATAAATGTATTCAGTCTATATATATATGTATCACTCAGCTTGGCATCTGGTTTCCCTTTAACAATGAAAGATGCTGCCTGCATACAAGGATGTATTCAGAAATAAAAAAGAGGATATTCCTGTTAATAACTTTCCTTTTCTAATGTTCGGTATACTCTTGTTACTACCACAGATATTTAGAATCTAAAATTTAGCTTATGTGGAAATTTTTGTACACTTAATATTTCCCACGTGATTTTTCTGTAATTTCTGTTTCACAATAGTGGCTATAGCCTTTCTGTGGCGATCTTTACCAAATCCTACAATTACGAAAAAAAATAGTAGAATAGAAATAAATTTTGTCTTCCTGGTTTTGTGCAATGTTAGAGTTTGATACTCAGATTAGTTCTGATCTCATTTGAATGACCAAAAATCTCTCATAGAAAGCAAATGGACTTTGCATATTTGGTTAAAGACTGAATGCCCTTTAACTTCTTTGTTCCTGACTCTTTTACCTCCTCCCCAACCTGAGCACTTCAGGAGGGATGGGGAATCAGTGATACAGTCAGTTCATAACACTACATTGCTGTAGCTCCTTCTTCTTCACACATTCCTCTGCACCAGTATAGGTCCTTTATATGGGCTACAATACTTCAGGAAGAGACTTCTCCAGAACAGATTAAGTGTAGATCCCCCATGGGTCACAGGTCCTGCATGGCCCTCTGTGCATGGGCTTCAGTTCCTCCCAGGAGATGACTCCAAACTGGGCTCTCCATGGGCTACAGTTTCCTTCAGGCACATGCTATAGCATGGGATCCTCCATGGGATGCAAGAGGGACAACCAGCTTTATCACAGTCATCTCTGTGGGCTGCAGGGGAATGTCTGCTCAGGTGCTTGGAGTTCATCCTCCCCTTCATTTTTAACTGAACTAGGTGTCTGCAGTCCTGTTTCTCTCACATGGTTTTTCTCACTTCTCTCTTTCACGACCACTGTGTGGCAATTTCTAACTTTTCTTAACTATGATATGACAGAGGTAACACTGGCACCACTGATGGGCTCAATTTTGGCCAGTGGTGGGTCCATTTTGGAGCTGGCTGGAACTGTCTGTGTCTATCCTAGAGGCCCCACCACTACCAAAAACATGGCAAGTAAACCCAATACAGTAATACAGCTGGCCATGTAGGCCTTACAATGTTGTCCTTGTCTAAATTTAACAATTAAAGCCGTATTTTATGCAATTTAAGTCCAGCAGAGATTTAAGAGCTTTAACTTGAATAAAAGTAAGGGGTTCCAATTGTCTTTGTTATCAGAAAGGTCCTATACACTCATATTTCATTATAAATACATATTGAAGAATGCAATGAATGATTGAGAACCTGTCTAAGCTTCACTGACCACATGAGTCATAAAAGGATGTCTCCAAAGTTAAAGTGTTGGAAACTAATGTGGGTCTGATGCTGGTGCTTGAAATATGATGTGGTTGTTTGTGCTTTTGCCCAAAACCATTCAGACAAGAGGTAAGATGACCAAATAATAGCACCCAGTAGGTGAAAATCACCTGTGAATTTCTGTTGTAAAGTATCAAAATTTGTCTTGCACCTTAATAAGGCAAAGCATACTGTGACTCAGACTCTTATCAAGAAATATGATTTATGGCTTTGTAGGGAATTTATGAAACTACCTGAACTCTCTGAACCAGCTCATTCTTATCTGAATACATTGTAGGCTTAGTCTTGGGAAAGCAGCTGCCAGATGAGTTCAGGAAAATCACCAAGATGTGGATTAGGATTGATAAATGACTGTATGTGCATACAGGATTTAACAGGATATGGGGGAGGGAAGGACAGAAGAACTATAGCTACTCCTTGTGTGGAGATATATCACGAGCACAGTAGACTATGTTTCAGCAGCAGGGATTGTATTTAATATTCTCTGTCTGGCACAGAATAGAAACAGGTGTCTGCACTGACCTCTCTGTATTTTTGGCCAGAAGGTATTTACATGGTTTTCAAACACAACAGAGATGTTAAAATTTTACTTTTGTGTCAGAGATGGTGCAGTGGTGTAGCCTGTGTAAATAAAGTCTCTCTGAGTCACTCATAGTGTATTTCCCATATTGCTACGTTTGAGAAGATAAGGAAGCTACTTGATTAATATCTCATGCTAATCAATTGTATCAACTGCTTTGTCCCTTGTGTATCTCCCTGAAAAAGGGAGTGTATTAGATGCCTGAAGAGGAAGGGGAAAAAATAGTAGTGTATGATGTTTAATTAGGCTAAGATGCAAGGCATACAAATAAATATTTAACTCATAAGTGGAAGAAACAACCAGAAAAAGTGGGGATATTTATACAGCTGACTAGGTATGCCCATCATTTGTTTAAAGGATTTGTAACCTTTACAGATTGTGTTGATTCTCTAAATCCTTCTGGCTACCCAAGCCACAGCTGTTGCTTAAATAACTTTTGCCTTTCCCCACCCCGTCCCTTCAAGTTTGGTTATTGCTGTGCACTTTCCTTTCCATGAGATATTACTTTTAAAACATTGGGGAATCTCATGCTAATGCATAATCCTTCAGCCCAGTTCTAAGGCACTGTTTCCCGTCAAACGATTTTCTCTTTTGTTCCAACAGCTGTTCCATGTAATAAATACATCCTAAAGGAAGTTTAAGGTGTTACGTTTTATCTGAACAAAAGATGTAGAGAATGACAACCATGCAGCTAGTTCCTTTTGCTGCAGGCACTAGCAGCTGGAAGGCAGAGGGGAAAAAACCAGGCATTTCCTCGGAAAGCTATGATCATATGATACAGGAACAGTCCCATACGGGAGGTGTCATGAAGATTTACTTGAAAAATCAAAACAGTGCATTCACATTATTTTCACATTTGTTGTCCAAAGTATTGCACTAATCAGAATTTTCACTTGTTAAGAAATGTTCACAGAAAGATTTTAAGCCTGATTTCAAGAACTAATCAGTTTAAGACAGAAGAGAAACATGCTCCTATGCCCTTCATGTACATTCATAAACAATTTATCTGGCATTCCAAAACTTAACACTCTCCACACACTGTTCATAAATGACCTGACTACAGCAGATGTTTTGATAGGAGTACTCAGAGTGATTCCAACTGAAAAGTGATAAACTGCTTTCAGAACCTTTGGGAACTGAAAGGTATGTGCTTACTGTCTGCATTTATACTTTGTAAACAAGTACTCTCATAGTCAAATTCTCTGGCCAATTTTTACAGCCATAAGGCTACCTTTAGAGTCACTGGTGACATTCCACCTGTAACATATTAAAGGCTGAAAATTCAACAGCAGCTGGCTTGTTAATTTCCCTCCTGGACATGTACACATGCACTGTTGACTCAGCAGATCAAGTTCTGTAAGTCTGTCTAACAGAAGGTCCACCACAGAAAATCATAGAACAAGATCCAAATAAAACATCCTCCTGTCCTTTCCCTCCACATCCTCTCCAAGCTGCCACACATGACTTACTTTTTTTAAAAAGTCCATAACAGAACCAGATGAGCAGAAAAAATTACAAGCAAATTGCCATGAGGTTCACAGAAACCTGGAGACTGCTATCTGGCTCTTGATCTGTAAGAAGAGTGCTTGTCTTTCTCTTTGTAAAGGAAAGAAAGAAAAAATGAAAAATTTCACCACAGCTACAGCAAGGTGAGGTATAGCAACTTACCTACAAGGACCAGATAACCGACTCAGAGTTCACAACACCTGGATCAGTACTGAAAAAAAAATAAACAGGCCTTACCCAATGAGACCAACTTCCTCAGCATAGTAAGGAAGAGGGCTGGAAATAGAGCTATCTTCCTAACTCATTTGTAAGGGAGGTATTTCACAAGAAGACAGGAAGACTGCTTCTATGCATGCTGCTATTCACAGCCACCTTCACTTTTATTCGCTCTGAGGAAAGTTGAAGGCATAAATCTGGAAATTTCCAGTCTTTTCTAACAGGAACTACATGCCTTTAATACTGTACAATTACAAAAAAGACCCACACCCCTTTCCCCCCCCAAAACCTGACTAAACCTAAAACAAATAAACAAAAAAGTAGTAATGGGTCCGTTTTATTGAGTATGTGGAAGAATAGTCCAAGATCTGAATTTAAGGTTTATCTGAAAAGCAATGAAGATCAGGTTACCCTAGTTTTGCTTATATTGATGCCAGATCACTTTTTAGCAGATTAGAGGAACTAAGTCAGAACACAGACTGGTTTTGTATTCTTTATCTCTCTCCCTGGATATTTTGCTTAATTCTCCACCCTGCATGAACATACAGTCTTACTAGACTCCAACAGATGGCCTGTATCAAAGTTATTGTTAAAAGAACTGTGACTAATGTTAGCTGGCCCCATTAATCGCGAGGTCTGTATGGAAATATTCCCTAGCAGTGAACTGACTAATTTCAAAAGGCCTGAATTAGAAAGGACAAGCTTTGTATGCACAAACATTCTTCTTTTGTGCGTGTGTGTGTGTTTCTGTCTGTTCATCATTTATGAGGCAGATCATATTGAAAGTGCGTGGGTTTTGGCATTGTTCTTAAGGTGAGCTCTGCAGTCATAGTTCCTTTAGAGAATATCTACACAGTTTACTAACTTGTGTTATTGGGAGATTTTTGGTTTAGGGCTTTTAAAAATGAAGGATTTTGATTTGGGTGGGTTTCTCCGGTCACGTAGCAGCTACAGTCCTTGGAAAGGCATCTCACTGTTGGTACACAAACTAGGTTGTGCAGAGAAGGTCATCCTGATATTGACAGCGTTGTTCATGCTAGCATTGATCCACTTTTGAAAACAATGTCAGGAGACCTTAAGCTAGATGGATAACCAGAAGGACATGAGAATGTATTAAAATCCCTTAATGCTTTCTTGACACCTCTAGTGGACTCACTAATGACAAACAGCTGCATTTAAAACCATGTGAGTCTGGCAGAGAGATGCCCAACTGCACATAGGCTGAAATGATAGTCTGGAAATGAGATTTCTTCTGTTTCAGATCTGGTGTTTCTCTGTTGTAAGAGCATGAAGGTGAATTTCAACTTCAAAACTCATGGTTCTCCACTAGGTATCTGTGGTGTAACTTCAGAATCATTGTGAGATGGCAGACATAAATTTAACATGTCTGCAGCATCAGTGTCAAACTCTCATTGTAGACAAGAGTGTCTTGGTCATTTATGATTAATGAAGCTTTCATGCTTCAACTTAGGTCTTATACCATGTTTTCAATGAAGGCTGAGTCTTACTTGTGATACCTAGCTGTAGCTATCTTGATACCCTAATCTCTGTCAGTTGTTTTTTTTCCCTCTCTTTTCATTTCCCACCTGTGTAATTAAGTTGGAAAAATGTGAGATAATGAAAAATTAATGTAGGCACTGAAGGTCAGAGGTGGTGTGGTAGTGTGAGGTGCAGTGAGGCACAGCACAGGTGTCAGAAGATCTTGTATATCCTGCAGTTAGTGAGATAGGTATTTAGGCAGGTAGGTAGGTAGATCTGTAGACAGACAGATAGATTCTACTTTTAAAGGCAGGCTACCTGGCATGCTGCATTATTTTGACTTTGCAAGATATTTCATTCTATGAAAGCAGTCTTGATAGTACTTTACCACATTTAACACAACATTTTGGCATATTGCAAACATAGTCCATGAATTTGACTCTGCTACCATTACACTGACAATAGCTTGCTCTACAAATAATTCCACTGAAATGCAGTAAGCTGTTACATCAACTCTGTTGAGGATATTAGTAATGTACAAGGCACTTGTTTTAAGGTCTGTTTCATTGCCTTTTCAGTCATTAGTTATGAAGACATAATATCCCCATGGGGGTCTGCTTGAAAAATGAACTCTTTTCTACTTGGCAAATTTAGCTTACACTGCATTACTGTGAAGACCACTAATGATAAGATTTAATGGATATTAAAAAGATTAGTTAAAGATCCTACAGTTGTTAGTCTAGTAAAACTGAACTAATGCTGAGAGGTGAAATTGCAAAAAGAGTAAGGAAAAAGGATACTGCTAAGTCATGACCATAATGAGGACACTGGGGGAGAGGGGGGAGTACAAATTTGAACCCATTGATCAAGCACTGGAAAAAGTAGTTGCTGTCTGTCCAGCAGTTTGGATTATTGCAAAAATAGTCAGTAGGTCCATTGAATTAAATTAATATCCCAGTACATATGCACGATTTTTGCAGTTTCTCAGCATCAATAATGCTTCTACCACTGAAATGATAATGAAAAAAATTACCAGGAAGATATAAAAAAACACCCCCAAACCAATAATACATGATATTGCAAAAACTGATGGTGTGGTAAATAACAGTAGTTGGAAGTCCGCTAAACTGGACACTCTGAATTGCTTAGTAGAGGGTATTAATCTGGACTATCTTTATTTTATATAGCCAAATTCAAGTTCACATAGCTTAAAAAAAAAAAAAAAAAAGAAAGGCTTAAGTCACACTTCATTAGATGGGAAACAGTATCCTGCAATCAGTGACAATGAAAAAGAACATAGTATCATTGAGGTAGCCAGTAGAAAATGACCTTTTAAGATGATGTGCTAAAAAAGGGATATTGTTTGACTATATTTAAGCATAGCAATTCAGTCATGCTAGAGATGATTTTCTGAGGAATTTTTGATGAGATCATTACTGTATGCTATTTTATTATATATCTTTGGGAAATAAAAAATTGAAAAGAATTGCCAAAATGCTAGTCAAGGCATGAAAAACCTGCCTTGATATGATTTTTCTACTTAGGCAAGAAGGTAGGACCTATTTTAATAAGATTTTAAAATACCTGTCATTAAAAGAGTTTACCTGAATCACAATCTAAAAGGAAAAAAGCACATAATGGAAGGAAAGGAGAGAAGGATAATTATGATGATGATAATAATAATAATACAAAAAAAATTAATGAATTATCTAGTAAATATATAATATTTTTCTGTCATTTTAAGCCAATAACAAGATTATATAATTTTCTACAAACATTTAATAGTTGAAGAAATGGTTCCAGTTTATATGTAGAAATGTCTCATTAAACAATGTTGTCTATTTTACATGTTCACCTTACATTATCATTCTTTAAATGACATTAAAAAGTGTGAATATTATTGTCCAGAACTATACATCATTAAAGGTTAGTGGGAATATCTTGAATGTGTTGAATTTCCTGAAGTAAGACTGGGTTCCAACTCTGTTTAGAAATACTCCCACTGAGCCTGTCAAAACAGTTACTTGTTAAATAATATTTCCTTTGGTGCTTATACCTTTACTATGAGTAACTGAGTCAGCAGAAGAACAAAAAATGGTCTCAGCAGTATAATGGTATCTGGCAAACTTGGAGGTTGGAAAAGAAACAAGAAAAATCAAGTCTGTTTAAATGCATTGTCCTTCATCTTCATGCAATTATCATAGAGAACTATTAAAATGTACAGAAGTTAACACCAGTCGAAGATCTGTTTCCTGAAACCTAATAAAAGGCTAGATTAAAACTGAAAACAAAAGAACTGTACAAGCTGTATACTTAGGAAATATGTCAATGGACTTCCAATTCTTTGTACTACAACCTCAAGCCATCACATGGGTTTTTTTTAATATTAACATTTAAACGTGTCAGAATGCAACAACTGAGTTTTCATCTGAAAATAAGGTGGGAAGGTAGAACTGTCACAGAGCATCATGTTATTGTAAGATATCAACCTGATCAGTCCCATGACTTCTTCCAAAGAGACCTCTGCTGCTTGAGACAGTGAGATGTTAATGACAATGTCCTTGATCCAAGTCTTTGTTCTATTGGAGTGGGTCCAGAGGAGAGCCACAGAAATGGTCTCACAGATCAAACACCTTTTCTATGGAGAAAGGCTGAGAAAGTTGTTGTTTACCTGGAGAACGCTCTGGGGAGACTTTACTAAGGTCTTTCAGTACTTAAAGGGGGTTTATAAGAAAGATGGGGACAAATATTTAGCAGGGACTGTTGCAATAGGACAAGGAACAATGGTTTTAAACTAAAACAGGGTAGATTTAGACTAAATGTAATGCAGGATTTCTTTTATGATGAGAGTGGTGGAACAAGGAATGGGTTTCTCAGATTTGTGGTAGATGCCCCATCCCTGGAAACATTCAAGGTCTTGGATGGGGCTCTCAGCAACACTCAGATAATTTTCTCTCATACTCTAACTTTCCTGTCTATGCTATAGGTACACAACTGTTAGCTGTAATTTTTAACAATGCAATATGTCCCACCTTTGTTCCATATCTTTTTTTTTCTCTGAATTTGACCTAGCTCTCAGATTTCATCCAAAGTTTCTTAACCTGCTTATCCAAATCTACTTCTGTTTCTGCTACAGCATTTCTTTTCTTCTCACATTTCTGGTGAGCTACAGATTCTCTTTCCCAAAAAAGTCTATTCCATTTTTATTTTCCTACATGTTAGCCCTTTCTGTTTTATAACAAGGTCATGTTGAGAAAATAAACAAATGAGAATTCATACAGCTCTCTGCTGCAGTTTGCTATATTACTCGTACTCAAATCAGTTTGCCTGAATTGATATCAAGTTCCTATACCACCAACATTTGCATGATTGCCATTTAAACTTAATCTTTGAGCCTTAATTTCTTCCTGTCTTCTTTAAACAACATATTTTTAAATCTCCTATTCCTCAGAACTGTCAATAAATACGTACTAATTTTGCCCGTCTTTCCTCCCTGTTTTCCCAACTTCTCTCTCCATGCTTTGAAAGACATAGGCTTTAATTTAATGTCAAATGTAATTAAGAAAAGGAAACTTAAAAAAATATTGAAAACTATTCTGGAATTTCATTGGCTTGCCTCAGAATCGGTGAAGCTGAGAACAACACACACACAATAGATGTTCTTGTTTGCTGTGTTGACTCCTGGCTCATCTGCACCCTTTATAATTTCATGCTTTATGATTTGCAGATCAGTCTGTATATTTCCCCTTCCTTCTTTCCTCCTTTCTTTTTATGCTTATGAAAGCTATGGGTTTGGATTTATTTTGGTTTGTTTTTTTCATGGAGCCAAGTAAATTTTTTCACTCAGTCATGAAGCTAGCAAAGAGGCAAATCTCCAAGGTCTGGCTTCTTTGTGAGATTTTTTTTTTCCAGGCAGCTCTACATCTAATTTTCTTTGTATACCATTGTCTGAGAGTCTCAAGGTAGTGCTTATTGGCAGTGACCTGCCAGACATCCTGGGTCTTAAGGATGAATGAATAAATGACTTTGCTGAATGCTGCTGAATATGTGATAATGCAATTAATATTCTTGCCAACTGAATTGAAAATGAGATGTTGCATCTCCAGGGACCACTGTAGCCTTTGTGAAGGTTTGTTGCTGTCGTTGTTTTTTTTTTTCTCAAATGCATCAGATAAACATGAGCTAAGCAAAAATGCCGATTAGGCGTCCCTTTCTGATTTGGCAGTTAAAGATGAGAATATATTTTGTGACTTTTTCATACAAGTACAATTATTTCTGGTAATTAAATACATAATTTTAGATTCAGACCAATATATAGTATGAAGTGGAACTAAGTATAGGTTACACCACATACTAACAGTATCCTATGGCAAAGGCAAGCACTAAGTGCTTTGGATTAGCTCTGTTAATTTTCAAGATTTGCTGAAGATAGTAGGGTGTTTGATGGAGTGACGAAGAATCAGATTATACTAATCATCTTAATATGTAATACTTAGAATGTAAATTTTAATCATTCTTGTACAGATTGGTTGCATACAGGTGCACAGGAAATACTGCAGAGGATAGTTGCCAATATTTTTTTGGTAAAAATTAGAGGAATATTTTCCTAAAAACATGTAAGAAGGGTGATATTCTCCTTAGAAAACCTCACAAGGGATGAATATGTCTTACAGGCTGTATATCACTTCCACTGCAACTTCTATAGAAAATTACTAACCCAGAAAGAAGTGAATAAATCAGATAGCTGTCCTTATTAGAAGGAGTGACGGAGAAGCTGATACATAAACTGGAGCTATTTGTAACTATGATCGTTTCCTTTTAGTAGATGGTTCTCTACATCAGCATTCCTGACAACATTATGAAGTATTTTCCTGCTCAGAGTGAAGAGGGGGGAGGGGATAGGAAATGAAGGGAAGGAAAAAGGACAGAGGAAGATAAAGGGGCAAGGAAAGGGCAGGAAGGGGAAAGGAATGGGAAGGAGAAAGGGAAAGGGAAGAAAACAGTAATACTCCCTGCTACAGCTGCAAAATGCCAGAAGCCACCCAAAGAAGACATTCAGTGAAGTTACCTCACAAGATACACAGCTTCCGAGGAACAGGTATTTCATTTAACCTCACTGCATTGTATAGAGAATTAATGCAGCAGGTTGATGACTAGCCAAGACAGCAGTACCTCTACTGACTGAAAATTAGTTTACTGCAGTTTACTAGAGACAGACAGAATCAGAAGAGGAATAAGGGCAATGTTGCTTACATTATAAAACCTTCCCACTCCTGAAGAGCCCATTCACGTGGCAAAGGGTGCTGTATGACTCATTGTTGTCTGAACGAAATCTCATTGTGTTCTTAAGGATAAGGTTTTCAGAGTAGTTATGTAGATATTTGGTGCAACAACAGTGGAATAAGGCTGAGTTCATTGTATGAACCACACAGTCTTGGTTAGGAGGACAAAAACCGGGACTGGATTTTCAAGATTTGTTCAGCAACATTTTTCTCTTACATATTTCTCTTTCTATTGTTCCTCTGGTGACATAAACACAAACTCTGTCTCATCTCCAACTCTCAGTACTCTGATGCTCTTTCTGGGACTAAGTGATATGCAAGTTTACTTTAACCAAGATATGTACTATTTCACCATGGGATGAAGGTAAAGATGCACTTCAGCATGAGATGAGGATGTAACTGTGTGCCTTATACCAAAGCATACCTTTTTTCAGTTCCATCAGTGTTTTGCAGCTATGTTTTCCATTCTGAGGATGTAGAGCTTATAGCTAGGAAATATTTCTGCCTTTCATTCATTTTGATAGATGGTACTTTTGAAATTTTCAACTAATGAGTGCTAAATTTATAATGTTTCATGTTTTCTGCAGTCAGAAGTAAGAAGAGGTACTCATCACCTATTATCTTTCATTAAAAAGATCTTTATTTTCTTATATTTTTTCTTATATTTCTATCCCTTTGATACTAAGATAATACCAAATGCAGGTATAGAGATGCACAATACAGTGTGATGTGGAGGATTATAGAATGACAATGATCTCTACAGCCCTCTATAGAGAGAACATTCAATAGAATATAATATGATATAGAAAACAATCCCCATTCCTCAGCACTTCCAGGTTCTCATTCTTTTCTCAGGTGATTCTTCTCTTGTTATCACAAGGAGAACTTGTCTTGCTGAGCAACTGCATTGTTAATATAGCCACGGCACCTATCCAGTGTTTGTATGAAGATATCTGCAAAGATACCAGATGTTAATCTGAAAAAGAAAATAAGGGGAATAAAATCTCTAATTTCAAAACCTTCTCAGTTTCTTTTTTTTTTTTTTTTTTTTCCTTTAAACCTAAGAGTTTTCTCACTGGGTATTTTTTTTCTTTTTTCTTTTTTTTTTCTTTTCTGATCTGTCCTTTTTTTCCTTTTCTTTCTTTCTCATTTGCTATATATAGTGAAGTAGACATAACTCGTTTTTTAGAGGTATGTCCTGCTGATCAAGTTTTGATTCTTGATAGTTCACAGAATTCCTGACACCCATAAGTATTCAAGCTCAGTGGGTATTCGTGCTCCCTGATATCTATAAATATACTGCAGATTTTGATTGTTTTATGATGGAAGTTTATTTTATTTTATTTTTGCCTTCACAGTTGGCTTTGGGGTTTTTTTCTGCTTTATAGACCCTTGTCTTTTTATTAGTTCTGTGTTCCCTGTTGATTTTATGTTTTATATTCCTGCTGTCACCACCAGCATCTCACTGTAAACAAGAATGTTGTATCTCAGTGGGTTATTTTCTGTTAATAACCTGTGATACAGTATATAAATAAACCAGAGAGGAGTTCACAGGTGCAATTTATTAGAGTTATTGCAGTGTGACTTCAGTAATGTGTTCAAGTTCTTTAAAAACTTTGGTGTGTTCTGTGTTGGAGACGACAGCTATATATTGCAATTCAGGAGAGAAAAATAACTATCAGTGTAATGAAATATATCCAAGTCCAACTCAATAATAATTGCCATTTCTCAGTGTCAACACTTGGAGACCTATGTGTACCTCAGGATAATTCAAACAAAAGTACACTAGTAAGGTAACATATTATCTAGGTTAGCTGGAAGAATGAAACCAAACCAAATGGAAAACCGTATAAATTACTTAGTCCTCCCTGTACTTATACCACTGTTAACTACATCATAGTATATTCTGACCCTAGCATGCCCCAGTTAAGCTTCACATTATATAATCATATTTCAGATATGTTATACCTATGGAGGAGAAATGTGAAAAGGAAAAAAAAAACAAATTTTGCTTGTTTGATTCTATCTCAAAGTTGTAGTAAATTTCCCAAATCACTCAAATTTATGAGCACACTTTAAAAAAAAAAGTTATTAAAATGCAAACCAAAATTTTATCAATAATAATTCATCTGCTTGTGCACAAACACTGGAAAGAAATTAAAGCAAGGAGAATCTAGTGTTTGATGTGAGTCAGATTAGAGGGAGAAGAACCAAACAGGGTCATACCAACTAAAAAGTAGTATTCCACTAACATTCCTCAACCTTATAAGCTGATACCTTGTCTCAAGTAAAGCTCCTCTGCCATTCAGGATGCTTTAGAATCATTTAGCATTTTCAGAAGTCAGTCCTAAAAGCATATTTTGAAACTTTCTTTAATTCAATACTATGATTTATATGTGTTCAAGACCACATGCTCTTTTCTAAGATTAAATTTTAATTCATTGTCTTCTCTAGACATTGATATCACCCTCTGGAGAATGCAGGTGGTACCATGCAAGTATGACCAAATCTTTGAACCAGATATACAGCTAAAAGAGAAGTATTCCATTTCAGGAAGGGAGGCAATCTGCCTTGCACCTTAAATAAATTGCTGGCATGAAAGATCAAGGTTGTTAGAGCTGTCTGAATTTGAGCTATTTCAAATATCAAGATCGCAGGCGCTGGTCCTTATGGGGGACTTCAACTACCCAGATATTTGCTGGGCAAGCAATACGGCCAGTCGTATGCAGTCCAGACAATTTCTGCAGTATATGGAAGACAACTTCCTGATACAGATGGTGCAGGAACCTACTAGGGGAGGGCGGATGCTTGACCTTGTTTTTACTAACAAGGACGGGCTCGTCAGTGAAGTGAAGGTCGGGGGCAGCTTAGGACAAAGCGACCATGAAATGGTCGAGTTCAAGATCCTGAGTGGAAGAGGCAAGCCAAAAAGTAGGATAGCTACCCTGAATTTTGGAAGAGCTAACTTTGATCTCCTCCGAAATCAAATAGGGGCTATCCCATGGGCTGCTTTGTTTGAAGGAATGGGAGCCTGCGAGTGCTGGCTAACATTCAAACAGCACTTCTTCCAAGCGCAGAATAGGTGCATCCCTTTGAGTAAGAAATCGGGAAAGAGAGGTAGAAGACCTGCGTGGATAAGCAGGGAACTTATGAGTAAACTCAAAGGGAAGCAGAAAACCTATAAACTGTGGAAACAGGGTCTGAGATCATGGGATGAATATAAGGATGTGGCCAGGGCCTGTAGGGATGCAACTAGGAGGGCTAAGGCCTGCTTAGAAATTAAGCTGGCAAGGGACATAAAGGACAACAAAAAGAGCTTTTTCAGGTATGTAAATAGTAAAAGGATGACCAGGGATAATGTAGGTCCCTTGTTGAATGAGGCGGGTGTCTTGGTGACGGGAGATGATGAGAAGGTGGAGATACTTAATGCCTTCTTTGCCTCGGTCTTTACTCCGAAGGCTTCTCAGGACTCACATATCCCAGATGTAAGTAGGAGTGGTTGGGGAACGAGTGGTTGGGGAACGAATGGCTCCCCTCTAGTAGAGGTAGGGGTGGTCCAGGAGCGACTCAAAGGAATGGATGCACACAAATCCATGGGCCCGGATGGGATACACCCACGTGTGCTGAGAGAGCTGGCGGAGGTGATTGCGGAGCCGCTCTCTATCATCTTTGACAGATCCTGGACTACAGGAGAAGTGCCTGAAGATTGGAGGATAGCCAATGTCACTCCAGTCTTTAAAAAAGGCAAGAAGGAGGATCCCAGTAACTATAGGCCAGTCAGCCTCACCTCTGTCCCTGGAAAGGTGATGGAACAGCTTGTTTTGGATGCCATCTCCAAGCAACTGGAAGAGAAGAAGGTCATGAGGAATAGTCAGCATGGATTCACCAAGGGGAGATCGTGCTCGACCAATCTCATAGCCTTCTATGATGTTATTACCAACTGGGTGGATGGAGGGAGAGCAGTGGATGTCATCTACCTCGACTTTAGCAAGGCTTTCGATACTGTCTCCCACAACATCCTGATAGAGAAGCTGAGGAAACAAGGGATAGACGAGTGGACAGTGAGGTGGGTTGAGAACTGGCTGTCAGACCGGGCTCAGAGGGTCGTGATCAGTGGAGTAGAATCTGAATGGAGGCCTGTGACTAGCGGTGTTCCCCAGGGCTCAGTGTTGGGTCCAGTCCTGTTTAATATCTTCATTGACGACCTTGATGAGGGAATAGCATCCACCCTCAGCAAGTATGCCGATGATACAAAACTGGGAGGAGTGGCTGACACGCAGGAACACTGCGCTGCCATCCAGCGAGACCTGGACAGACTGGAGAGCTGGGCAGGGAGAAATCTAATGAAATTCAACAAAAGCAAGTGTAAAGTCTTGCACCTGGGGAGGAATAACCGACTGTATCAGTACAGGCTGGGGGATGACCTGTTGGAGAAGAGCTCTATGGAGAAGGACCTAGGGGTCCTGGTTGATGACAGGTTGGCTATGAGCCAGCAGTGTGCCCTGGTGGCCAAGAGAGCCAATGGGATCCTGGGATGCATCAGGAAGAGTGTGTCCAGCAGGTCGAAGGAGGTGATCCTCCCCCTCTACTCTGCACTGGTCAGGCCCCACCTGGAATACTGTGTCCAGTTCTGGGCTCCCTGGTATAGAAAAGACAGGGACCTTCTGGAGAGAGTCCAGAGAAGGGCGACAAAGATGATTAGGGGTCTGGAACATCTCCCCTATGAGGAAAGGTTGAGTGAGCTGGGTCTGTTCAGCCTGGAAAAAAGAAGACTTAGGGGGGACCTAATTAGTGTTTACAAGTATCTTAGACATGGGTGGCAGGGGGAATTGGCCAGCCCCTTTTCAGTGGTCAGTGGGGACAGGACTAGGGGCAATGGCTGTAAGCTGGAGCACAGGAAGTTCCGCACCAACATGCGGAAGAACTTTTTCACAGTGAGGGTGACAGAGCAGTGGAATAGGCTGCCCAGGGAGGTGGTGGAGTCTCCTTCTCTGGAGATATTCAAGTCTCGTCTGGACGCCTATCTATGTAATATGAGATAGGGAGCCTGCTTTGGCAGGGGGGTTGGACCCGAAGATCTCTTGAGGTCCCTTCCAACCCCTAAGATTCTGTGATTCTGTGATTCTGTGATTCTGTGATTCACACCTGTGGAAGGTGGAGATACCAGAAAGAATTTTTTTGGTGAAACATCAGGCTGTCCTGTCTTACCCAATTTACAATTCACAGAATCCATAAGCATGTATCCTTTTTGTCTGTGTTAAGGGAGACAGCTGACCCAGAAAGGATGAATTTTCTTTTATCAGTTACTATTGTTAGCAGAGTGATTCTGCACAAAGGTCCTTTCACACTGGGTATCTTTGATTTTAAAGCTCCTTTGCTGACATTAATAAATTCATTCTCATTAATATCTTATTTTCTCAATGACTGCTGACAAATATCTGCTAGTAGATGCTCAGCCTACTATAGACTTCCTTGCCTGTCCCAGGGTTGGCATGTTCAGTAAAAAGCTTGGTGAACACCTTTGTATATTGTTGGCATATGCATAACCATGTTTTATGTTGTTATATATGAATGAGTCTTGTGGGATTTAGGGACATTAGAGTTTCTTTATTTTTTAGTTGCTGGCAGGGTCTGAGGGAAGCTAATACCACGAAGGCAGTGCTTAGGTTCTATCTCAGCTCCTGCCTTGTTAAATTGCTGGCAACACTGCCACTGATATTAAAGGGAACAAGATCAGGCTTGTTTTTCCTATGTAGGTGCCATCAGGATTCAATGACAGATGTGACATCTCCAGCAGAGAGCACCATCTTTGGCATCAGAGAGAAAAGATCCTCTGCTGGTATAGTGAAAGTTCCAGACTGTCTTACAAAAAAGGAAAATCTCTTTTAACTAAAGTTACAAATATATCATCTGTATTACTACCGTGATAGTTCTGGGCAAACAATATAGAATCCTATAGGATTTTATTATTATTATTACTCTCAGCTGTTTCAAGATCACCTTTAACATTTATGTATCATCCTTTCATAATACTCTGTGGGACTTCAATAAGAAAATTACGAAAAAAAATAGGCAAATTTTATTTATGATCCCTCAAAAAGATATTGACATTTCTTACTTTTTCCAGCCTTCCTTTGGTTAATATTTATATTACTCTGCTTTTTAGACATGTCATGATTCACTTTCCCCATTATTTACACTGAGGATATTTTTTCTTTTGTAAGATATTGCAGCAAATGAACTACTTAAGAACTAAAATTCATACCAGGATATGTCTCAGAAATAGCTTTAATATTGGACGTTTTTTAAAACAAGGGTTATCTAATAACAACACTTGCCTCTTTAGCCAGAGACTGACATTTTGCTCTTTAGTGCACAGCCATGTAAGCACTTTTTCATTTGTGATAATCCAAACAGCCGAGTACGATTTTATTCTTTCTCTGGACAAATAAATAGGCCTAAATTAATCAGATATTTTCTCATGTGCCTGAGCTTCCATGCAAGGCTTCCATACTTTATATAAATGAAGTGTTATGAGGACACATCTGAAATGTCTGGCTGGTAATATTAAATATGCAAGAACTGGCAACTTGATTTACTTTCCCTATATTTTCAATGAATTTACACCTCATCACATAAAATTGTGACAGCATTTTATCAATAAAAAATAAATTGTCATTTTTTAAAAATAAAATCTCTAATCTGTAATATAAGAAGGAACTACCACCTTAACTGAAGGACCTAAGTAGTGAAAAGGGAAGATACTTTTTATTATTATTTACTCCTTAATCTATAGATGGCATCCAACATGTATGTGGAAGCTGCTGGGGTCTGTTCTTCCTGAAAGCTGTTCTACCACTTGTGATACTCAAAGGTATGTTAGTTGCTCATCCTAAGGTGTTTTATACTTGTCCTGGTGTCATACACTACTTGTCTACAATGTTTTTAATGTCTGCATGGTATGAATTAAACGAAATAAATGCAAAGCAGGTCTGAGTGATGAATATTTGTAAGTACTTTGTAAACACTCCTGGTTCCTTAGGACTACATATTTCTTTGTTCTCAAGGCCTTCTGTGCCATCAAGAGGGAAATAATAGTATGTGAATTACTCAGTATTAATAATTTCTTCATGTTATTAGTATACAGAATGTTGTTTAAATAGTTGTTTTTTAGGTCTTTAATTCAAAACGAAAACTCCCTCACAAATTTGCTCAGTCCAAAATTATTTTTTTCTTTTGGGGAGGGAGGAGGAGAGAGGGGAATTTTTTTCCTTGACATTCATCCTTTACCTCCTGCTAATTCTTCACTTTCAGGTGACATTAAATAAATTCATTACAGAATGCCCAAACACCAGTCTCCTTGTTATCAGTACTTTTGTTATTATGCTGTCAAAGGTTTATTCAGATGAATTGTTCTTCTTTACCCTAGCTTCTGCTAAATCTGTTTTAATATTTGTCTATTTAAATTTTATTATTGTTACATTTCTTACTTGAACGATAATGGTGCAATTCTTTAGTGTGGCAATATGTTGACTTGCAGCACATACTTGTTGATCTTAAAACAAGAGTAGGAATGCTTTGATTTTTTTCAGTGGGGAAAGGATTGACCTACAGTCTATCAGCTATACCAGATTCCAAAAGAAAAGTCTGATGTATAAATATCTGAAGCTATGCATGCTGACAGATGCCTCATATTCTAAAATATGCAGTTGTGGTTGTTCTGATTTCAGCTAGGATAGAGTCAATTTTTACAAGGAGACAGAACAGGTGAGCCAAGCTGGCCAAGGGTGTATTCCACACAATGAAATATAAGGTATTTTATACAACTGAAGATAAATATTGGCAGCATACAAAGGGGTTCAGGCTGCTTTGTAAATGATTGGTGCTGAAATACAGCTCCTTCTGGAACCCCTACTGCTGATGATGGAGTGCATGTTCAACAGGAGGGTTTCTTCTATACAACATGCAACTAATGAGACATGGAGTGTGTTCACTGATTACACAGCGGGTTCAAATAGGAAACCACAGTTACCCAGGAATTCTGTTAGTGGTCACTGGCTAGAAGGCAAATATTTTGGAATGTCATCAGAGGGGGACTTAACATGTTGAAGAAGCCCCACCATACAATAAAGTGCCAGAGAATAAGTAGCAAAATCCCCTGTTCATTGATGAGTCCCGTCACATTGTGAGAAAACTCCAGAGGTGGAAGGCTGCTATATGGACTCCTACATGACAAGTCACAAAAGCTACTGAAGGAGAAGGTGAATCCAGACAGTTTTCAGAGGGGAAAGCCATTCATCTGGCTTTAGACATTGCTGAATGAGAAAAGTGGCCAATGCCCCACCTCTATACTGATTCCTGGATAGTGGCCAATGCCCTGTGGGGGTGGTTACAGCAATGGAAACAGAGCAACTGGCAGCACAGAGGCAAACCCATCTGGGCTTCTGAATTATGGTGAGATACTGTTGCCTGACTAGAAAAGCTGTTTGTAAAAGTACATCATGTAGATTCCCACATACCCAAAGGTCAGAAAGCTGTGAAACGTAATCAAAACATCCAGCAGGTTGATCAGACAGCTAAGATTGAAGTGGTTCAACATAAGGGTGACTTATAGCTTGTTGGGCCCATGACACCTCAACCATCAAGGAGGAGATGCAACATAAATATGGGCTTGTGATCAAGGGATGGACTTGACTGTGGATGAATGTGAAATATGCTACAAGAAAGTTAAGTTGTTAAAGCCTCTATGGTATGGAGGACCATGGCTGAAATATAAATATGGGGAGGCCTGATAGGTTGATTACATCACACTCCACAAAACCACCATGGCAAATGCTATGTGCTTACAAGGTGGAAGCAAACACTGAGTTGCTGGAAAAACATCCTGTGTCCCATGTCACCACCGGGAATGCAAACCAGGTCTTTAAAAAGCAAGTCCTGTGGTGAGATGGCACCCCATGAGTCATATAATGGGACTCATTTCCAAAACATCATCACAGACACCTAGGCATTGGGTGGGTGCATCACATTTCCTATCATGCACTAGCCTCTGGGCAAATAGAAAGATACAATAGGCTGGTAAAGACTTCACTGAGAGCAATAGGTGGTGGGATCTTCAAATATTGGGATACACATTTGACTGCTTCAGGCAAAGGCAAAGGCAAACACACTTACAAGGTTTCCTCAGGGACTTGGATGCGCTTGGTGGTTAATGGAAAAGGATAGGCAAGTCCAGTGTGTATTCTAAGGGGATTTAATTTTGGGTGAGAATAGACAGTAAATTAAATTGTATGATGTTAATTGCTTTATGCTGGATCAAAGGCATTATGTTATGAATCATGCAATTTAATGAAGGACAAACTTTGATGAAACCTAAAAAAGGGCTGTGATGATGGAACTAGAAGTGACTTCAGCAACAGGTGCCCAGCAACTCCCTTGAGATCAACTTTTTCAACACACAGACCAAAAACATGGAGCATGCCAGATACAGCAGCTTCAAGTTCTGGATGCAGCATGCAAAAGATCCAACAGCACACACCATCACTTTGGCCCTGAGAGACTATTATGACAGATGGAGCCCAAAGTGATGGACTGAATGAACTCACTGAAAGTTTTAAAGGGATGACTCATAGACTAAGGGACCTATATTTGTGTATGTCTGGGCAGTGTTCTAACCAACAAAATAACAAGAAAAGAAGATAGAGGAATTAGAGGGTTAGTTTTATATTTATATATATATATATAATACCTAGGGAAAGAGATAGTGATTAATTGGAAGTGTAGGATCTGGACATCATATAGATGCTATGGAATAATGGAGGATAACGTTCTCCTTTTGGTTAGGATAGAGTTAACTTTCACAAGGAGGCAGGACAGGTGAGCCAATCTGGACAAAGGTTTATTCATGCTCATGGAGTCATGCTCACCATAAATTTGGGCTACTCAGAGAAGGGCAGCTCTGTGTGGCTCCTGGAAGTTCTGAGTGTGGGCTGGGCATCTGGTCAGTTGTCAGGTAGGTAAACTGCTTGGTGTTATCATAATTTTCTGCATTCTGTTATAAAAGTTGTTCTTTCCCTCTGTCTGTGCTGTCCTAGTAAACTGTCCTTATCCCAACCTACAAGGTTTGCCTTTGCCTTTGTCCAAAGTGGAGTGAGCAAGCAGTCACATAGTGCTTAGCTTCCCATTAGGGCTAAACCATGGTACTGATATAAGCAACATGGTGATATATTTCCTTTAAACTCTATGAAAATTTTTGGACAAAAGATTTTATCTACTGAAAGCTGCCAGACGGATTTAAAGGAATTCCATTCTTCTGGAATTATTTGAATTGTTTAAAATTTTTAGATTGATAGCTTTTGCCTTATCTGTATTAGTAAATGCACATGGAGTTCAGCTATTAAGTTGTGCCAAGGACTATACAGAAATCTATAGCATGATAGAGAACATGAATGCAGTGAATGGAGATTAATGTTCTAAAACATATTTTGGACACTATGTAATAGTCTTTTTCACCAAATGAGAAGGAAAATGTCCTTTCCAAGTCTTTTCAAAATTACTCACTGGGACTACTAAGGCTTGTTTTTGCTTAATGCAGCTCATGCACTCGTTAATGATGGGTAAGACTTACATTCAAAGAGATATTCTGTGTGATTCAAATACATGAAGTTATGATGTCATTCTCTCAGCTGAATCTGTTCAGCCTGTATAAATAATTACATGTTTGTGCAGGTGGATCGAGTGATTCTGCTTCTGTGGTTTTGAGGCATTCACAATGGAAATTATATATTAGGATTCCAGTCTACACCTGAAGCAGACAAGTGTTTAAATTTGGTTTTATCATTGCCTGGGCAGTGTTCTAACCAAGGAAATAACTGAAAAGAGAAAAGAATCTGAGCTGGATCTGTTAGATCATATATTTAATCTTGAATTCTAAAAAGGTTTTTGAAAAAAGTTTCTCACAATGTCTGTTTACCAACAAAGATTTGTTTTTGAAAAATTAGTTTTCAAATCATTAAGAAGAAAAAGAAAGAATAATTTGGATCAGATAACCCATCTACTTACTTACATAAGTTTTACAATGAAGTGCAACAACATTTTATTCACCACAATTTTTCTGCATTTATAACATAGTAGAAAATTCAAGAACAGAAGTCTGGAATTTTTGAGAGGGTCTGGAATATTGGAGAATTGTTTTCAACTGACTTTATTTTTTTAAAATCTGGGTTTCTACAAAATATCATAGATTTGACCAAAGAAATTGTGAATAAGAATTCATTCTCTGACAAGTGTGTTTAGCAGCTTCTTTATGGATATCTTCTGAGATAAATTTTTAAACCACATGCTACCCAGCAACTTCTCAGGTAGGCTCAGCTGATGCACACAAACTTAAACCAGGGGAGTTCTCTCATGTACTTGAAACTCAAAGGTGTGGTTTAAATATTTCAAAGGAGATACTGGACTATCAAGAAAGGTTATGATTCCTCAAATCAGATTCTGATCACGTATTTCTATTTCCTATTTAGATCAACTACCTTTCTATTGCTCCTTATTATAGACGCTGTTATATATCATATTAAACATCAATTTCCTACATTTCATTTCTAAGCAAAATACTCTAGATATTCAGCATTTAAACTTTGTGGAGGTTGAAAGTATTGCATCAGTAGGCTTTTATTCCCAGTGAAGACGTATGATAATATGCTTAGAAAAAGTTTAAATAATGCATTTGCTAACTATAATTTCATAGAATACTTAATGGCAATTAAGTGACAAGTCTCTAATTACTTCAGTTTTCTAACATTTTATGAGAGAAAAAAAGACAGAAATAACAATTAGTTAACCTAGTATATTTTCATATTTGCAATTTCTGCAATTTCTTATGCTATTGAAATTCAACTTATCAGGAGAAAAATACAGTATATCTGCACATCCGTTATGTGGATAGCAAAATAAGCTTTTAGCATGAAAAAAAGTTTCTACTTTGGTAAGAACTCAGATTCTCTTCATATTCTGTACCAACTGGAACTATTGATTTTTAAATATGCATAAAAGAAAATTCATTTCAAGTAACTATTTCAGCTACCCATATTGCATTAACATTCATGCATTAACATTTATTAGAGAATTAGAAAACAGAAATTTTTTTTTTTTGGGAATATTTTTTATACTCTATACAATTGTCTGGTACATGGAAATAGAAGCTTTGTTAGAGAACACATACTGTACTTACATAGGCTTTTTTTGTTAATTAATTTGGTTTTATTCTTTTCATAGTTAGTATTCAGTTTTGATTTCATGTTAATTGCTTTTCCTTTAAAGTTTCAGGCAGTTACTGGATAATGTCTTGTGCAAAGAGGTTAAATTTAAATAATGTAGCCAAATAGCAGAGGATTTTAGAATGCTGCTGGAGTTTGGCTTCCATTAACATAGTGGGCTATAACATATAAAATACATGTCTTGCTCTGAAAGCTCTGCAGTGAGGGAATAGTCTTAAAAACGGAGGGAGAGAAGGTATAGAAATGAAAAAAAAAAAAAAAAGCAAGCAGGGGGAGGTAAGACTGGGAAGTTTCTTGAATTCCAATCTGGTAACACCGCATTTTAGCAATAGTTGTAGTATAAAAATAGACTTCAGCAGGAATGCATCAGTTGAAACCAATAAGAAGTAGTGGTGATATTTTTGGGATAAATTGACACTAAAGCAAAATCTTGGCAATCTCCTATATTATTTAGAGGAGAAGTGATCAAAGGAAGAGGGATACAAAGAACTAGCACTCTCGTATATTCTGTACTGATGCAGAGATATTGTCAGTAATGGTGAATACAATTACTACCATGGAGTGCTGGGGAAATGCTTTTAAAACTCACATTTATAAAGCTCTGCTGCAAGTTAAAAAGAGGACAGTAAAAGAAAGCCAGACAATATTCAGAAACCTGATATATTTTCTGTAGTGATGTTTTCTCAATACACTGCTTTTTATGCAGCCATTGGGTGTCCAGTGAACTTTATTATCATTATCTTGCTATTACAAAAAGTTTGGATTCTGACTTTCAAATAATGCATTTTGCCTTCATATAAATAGTAAGAACCCCAATCCCTTTATTCTCAAGAATACACTAAAAGAAGCAGCTGTGAGTAGTTTTTAGTTTTACACTCTGTCAACAGTGGTCCACTCTCCATCAAACTTTCACCCTGATTCTTGTCAGAAGCAGTCCACACAATGGAAACCTGCTGCACAAAATATAAAACTGTGCATGAGTTTCAGATTATTCCTTTCCTGGGTATAAACTAAGCAAGAGAAACTATTAGTGTTCTGGTGTCTGAAGATCAGGCATGACAATGGCTAGATAAGCTGCCACAGCGACTGATAAAATTTTATAAATGGAATTCTCAATTTTTCCTCTGAGTAATGCAACAAGCACTTCCAAAATCCATCTTTAAACTTATTTTTGGGGGGATGGGAATAAAATGGTATTTTTATTCCATTATTTCTAAAACTGTCAATAATGGCTACAATAACTATTATCAATCAAAAAAAAATCCCAAATGGATTCTTTTTTTATGAGCTTTATTCAATGTAGTTAAGAAGTCTCTGTGGAAGCCAGAGGCTCGCATCATTCTTAATTTCCAGAAAAGGAATAAATTGTTTAGAATAATATATCAGAAATAACATTCTGTGAAATACAAAACCAATAGAAATACTGATAATGACTCATCATTTTGTGTGACTTCATCATAAATCTCAACATATGCAATATCTTTCATAAAGAATTCTTTTCAAAAATTTACATGCAAATATATTTTTTAAAATAAGGACTTTTTATTCTGGTCCTTGTACATGAAGCTTGAAAGTATGACCTCTAATATCAATGAAAACCAGAAAAATACTGCTTATGAATCAAATATCTTTTAAACTCCTGTTATGAAAATTGAATTTTTTGTAAGCTTGATGCATGCTTTTGAACATTGTCTATTGACAGTGCAGAAGGTGTGGAGTCCAACATTCTTCTTTTTTTAAGGGTGATGAAACATTGGGCAAAACGTTTCATTAAATTCATCTGTGTGTAGGGGCTGTAGGATACATCTACCACAGTGATTCAGTGCAAACTTCATTTTGTAACAGATCTCAGGGGCACTAGAGACAGAGAAAAAAACACCCATGGGGATATGTGTTGGATAGTATTCACAGACCTCTTGCTCCTTTAATCTTTCTACCAGCAAAAAGGGACTGTTCAGTGCAAGGAGGGAAGTATTCTAGGATCCCAAAAACTATTCGATCTTCAAAGAGCACCTCTTCTGTACTTTTTGTCTTGAGTAGGATAAATTCTTCCCTCTTTTTCCCTTCCAAAGAATCCATCTTGACTCTTCTGCCAGGTGCTAAACAGAATATATGCTTTAAATGAAATGGTAATACCCAAGAATTTTTATCAAGGAAAAATATGATTTCATAACTGCAGTACCAACTGAACTCCAAATATAAAAATGTAACTTTAGGAAAGTATCTCTTTTTATCACAAGTTTTGAGTTAGTTGTTCAATTGTTTGCATTAAATTAGTTGCTCTTTCTTTTTCTTTTTTTTTTTTACTAGCTGTGACAGGAGGTAACAATCTCACTCTATCTTGAAGGTGTCATTCATTGAAAGCTATTTGCTTTCAATCATGGAGATTTGAAAGGGTGGAAAATCACCAGGGAACACCACTACCCATCTCTAAAATAACATACCATAAAAGCATTTAAATTAATATCAATTTACAAGGTATTCAAATAATATTTTTCACTTGCATTTGTTTTCCTTAGTGGAAGCTGAAGGTAGCCAAACATAAATTCCTTCTAATGTTGACAAGGGAATTTATACCAGAGTATCTTTAATATGTAGATCAAATGACATGATATTCAGGTATCATATCATTTTGCTTTTTCAAAATTCCTCACAGCACAGTCCTGATATGTAGGATCCTCTGTTCTATTCCATTGGATTATCAGAGTTTTCATCATTCTGCCATTCAAATGCTTTACAAATCATAGAATCACAGAATCATAGGGGTTGGAAGGAACCTCAAGAGATCATCGGGTCCAACCCCCCTGCCAAAGCAGGCTCCCTAGCTCATACTACACAGATAGGCGTCTAGACGAGTCTTGAATATCTCCAGAGAAGGAGACTCCACAACCTCCCTGGGCAGCCTATTCCAGTGCTCTGTCACCCTTACTGTGAAAAAGTTCCTATGCATGTTGGTGCGGAACTTCCTGTGCTCCAATTTGCAGCCATTGCCCCTTGTCCTGTCTCCACAGACCACAGAAAAGGGGCAGGCCAATTCCCCCTGCACCCCATACTTAAGATAGTTATAAACATTGATTAGGTCCCCCCTCAGTCTTCTTTTGTCCAGGCTGAACAGCCCCAGCTCTCTCAGCCTTTCCTCATAGGATAGATGTTCCAGGCCCTTAATCATCTTCGTAGCCCTTCTCTGGACTGTCTCCAGGAGATCCCTGTCCTTTTTATACCAGGGAGCCTGGACACAATACTCCAGGTGGAGCCTGACGAGGGCAGAGTAGAGGGGGAGGATCACCTCCTTCGACCTGGCCACACTCCCCTGATACCCCCCAGAATCCCATTGGCTCTCTTAACCACCAGGGCACACTGCTGGCTCACAGCCAACCTGTCATCAACCAGGACCCCCAGCTCCTTCTCCACAGAGCTCTTCTCCAGCAGGTCAACCCCCAGCCTGTACTGATACATGGGGTTGTTCCTCCCCAGGTGCAAGACTCTACACTCGCTTTTGTTGAATTTCATCTGGTTTCTCCCTGCCCAGCTTTCCAGCCTGTCCAGGTTATTCCTGAGTTTCTGGGTAAATCTTAAATGATGCATTATTTACACACACATATATATATATCAGTGAGTGAATATGTATTCGTATATATGTATGTGCACACATTTTTTTAATTTTAAGGAACTATTGAGGATTCTGAAATAAAAATCACAGAGCAGCAGGTAGTAGTATAAATACTACTTTAATAAGCCATATTCTGATAAATTTTCTTAGTTTGATGAAACATAAGTAAGGCAACTATTCTCAGTTAATTCAGTATCTATTAAACCATCTGCAAATGTCTCACAAATGTAAGTCAGTATCACAATCAGTCTCAATAATACTGCCAGACTTTAATTTTTTTAAAAACTACTTATACTGTTATCAAAATCATGATAGTTTTCTAGTTTGCAAATTATTTTAATGAGTCAAAAAATTTAAATTATTAAGCAAATTATGATTGTGTGAACAGTTTGGCTGGGATGGAATTAGTTTTCTTCGCAGCAGCTTGTATGGTACTAATTTTTTTTTATATTTGTGACTAAAGCAATGCTGATAACACACCAATATTTTAACTGTTGCTGAATAGGGCTTGCACAGCATCAAGGACTTTTCTATTTCTGACACTCTGCTACTCTGCCCCCTGCCTTGAATACATCATGGGGTACACAAGAGTTTGGGAGGGTACACAACTACAAAGATGACCCAAAAAGACCAAAGGTATATTCCATGCCATGTAATTTTATCCTCGGGTGATGGGGGTGTGGAAAGGGGAAGGGGACATAAAAAGGGTGTTTTAGGAGGGTTAGCTGTCTTTTGCCTTGAAACTTTCTGGACATCAATCTACCCATGGGAGGTGGTGAGTGATTGTCTTCGCATCACTGTTTTTGGTTGTTTTTTTTTTTAATTTTCTTTTTCTTCTATTCCTGTTCACTGGGGAGTGGGGGAGTGAGTGAACAGATATGTGGTGCTTAGCTGCCTAGTGGGGTTAACCTGCAACAGGTTAGTTAGTAATCAATATTTGTATTTTGAAAATAGATGCTTGTACAAAGATCTTTCAAGCCTTAAGAATTATGTTACAATAAAATGTCCTTTTTTTTTTTTATCCTCAGTATTATGCACTTGAGAAATTTTTCCAAGTTCAGGGTTTCTTTTCTTTCTAATCCACATTGTGTTCAAGTGAAAAGTGTGGGCTGCAGTCAAGAAGAAGTCCACCTGTTAGGAATAAAACTAGGAGATTCCAATGTCAAAAGATGATCCAATACAATAAACATTGAGGTCCTCTAGATTTTCACTGAAACAGAAACATGGTTCCAGATGGTTATGGTTTATGCCACCAGGTCACAAATTTGTTATGGATGCAGGTGGGGCAAAGGAATTGGGAAGGAAAATAATTGTTCTGTGTAGATAGACTGGAAAAAATCAGCGGAGCTTTAAGAAAGTGAGAGGACTTGGATTTAAGATAAAGAAGAATCAATAGGATTTCAGACTACTGGGTGAATACTCACAAGACAATGGTTTTCTTTAACAGGTCTAATGTTGAGCTATGAGAATTCATTTTCTTGCTCTCTACCACATGATGTAAGATGTCATTACTCTGCTGATTTCACAGCAAATATTACTCTCAGAAGGAAGTAGATCTTCAGTTGCATAACTCTGCTGAGATCAGTATACACATGTTGAAGGCAGTTGGTGCAGAGACAATCCTTTTAAAAATACCTGTATAGCATTTCAATTTCATCTGATGAAATACAAAGCAAAATGTATTTCAAACCAGTTTTCTTCAAGAGTAAGATCAGATACAGATTACCTCCAAGTACACTGTTTTAAATCATTTTTGTGCTCCTCTTTCTTTTCTATCATGGATCTGTTTGAATTTGTCAGTAATACAGTAGAGATTCTTCTCTTCACTTTAGACAAAGTGACTGCTGAACAAACACGCAGTCACAATCTTCAGTGTTCATGCTAGCTTTCCCACCAGTTCATACAGTCATTGTAATCAGATATTAATGTACATGCTTGTCCTGGGTTTGGCTCTTAAATCTTTGAAAAGGAGATCCTGTATTCATGAGAAATTAAGAGTCTGAATCTATCCAGATGGCAATAATTGAAGAATTTTGGAGAATACTTTACATTACAGATATATTTATAAATCACACAATACACATTGAGTTAGGACTCCTGCATTTTTTTCCCATAATATATGATGCTTCTGAACTGGAGGTTTATAACTACAGTTCATTTGAAAGTCTTATTAAACACGAATTTACTTCTAATGATGCAAACCATTTACACAAGCACACACACAAAATACAGGATGTCTTTGCAACAATAAATATCCAAATGAAAAGTTTGAATAATTGTCAGAGCTACTTTCCTACATCTGATATTCCCGGTGTGAGTAAAATAGCAACATTTCCTTAAAAAAGCAGCAATATTGTTAGGAATCCCTTTCCCAAAGCAAGCATCACATTTTATTTGTTTTGATTATTAATAATTGTCTCAGTAGATAATTATGCAATACTTCCATATTAATTTACAACTATATGTATATATAAATTACTGTCAACATCAGGTGAAGTGAAATATGAATGTAAGTACCAGGATAAAGTGGAAGGTTAATTGAATCTAGCATTGCAGTCAGCACTCTCACATCTTCGAGAAGAAACAGAGAAAATTACAGATTGGTATCACCATTCTGTTTTCATCATTGCACTTTCTGCTCTTCTCTGCTGTCCTTATTCATTTGTGATGACCTGGCTATTAGTCCTTCTTATCTTTTGGTACTTTTTTCCCTCCTTTCCCTGACATTATCATTGCAAGAACCAAAAGCCCTTGCTCACAATTTATTTTCCCTTTGTATTATTTGCCAACAGGCAAGTAAGAAGGCAGCCCTTGCTGCTTTTTTTTTTTCTTAGCAGTTAAATCCAACTTGGCAAGCATAGGAAAATGTTTATAGCTCTTCCACACCAGAAGCAAGACAGTATGTCATTCTGATTACACAGGATAATTTTCAAAACAGTTTGCAGATTTGAATAAATTTCTATTACCAGACATTCCAGCTTGATTTTCTCCTGGATGTGGGGTATCTGGATTTTACTCAGTTTGCAGTAACAGCAAAGACTGTTCCTCTTGACATTAATTTTCCTCTTTTTGGTTACATTTTTTTCAGATCCATTCTTTATAACATAAATGTGAACTTTATTTAAGGTAATAATTCTGCAGAATCTTTTAGTGGGGTAGGATCAGGACTATAATTCAGTCTACTGAAGAAAGTTGTCTAATAGAGCTGTGAAAAAGTTTCCAATCTTGTTTCTTGATATTTCTGAGTAGTTACTTCAGCTGGTTTTGAATCTTTTGATAATGTGGTTAATTTTCATTTTCCTGAAGTATTTTATCTGATTTCTTCAAAAAAACCACAAAGAAAGTTTGATCAAGCCTTTGAAACTAAAGTTTATAATTTTTTTTTGCTTTTCCTCCCCTGCTACCCCCATGTCTGTGTCATTTGTGTAATCCCTAACCACCCCTCCCTCCACCAAGCTTCCAGTAATGCCTTTTCTTACCATGTACATGAGAGACTTAACCATGCAAGGTCATGATGATAAGAGCTGAATCCACCAGCAGAGAATGACTTGTTGCCATGTTTAATTCACCTTTACTGTTTCAAGCCCTACACCAGCAGAATGTCACCCAGGGATTACAATAAACTTTTCTGTACATTCATATGGTGCTAGAACTGCTATCTCGTTTGAGAAGGTGAAAAATCCAAAGATTTTTTCTAGTTAAGTCATTTTTGGAAAGTGGGCATAAAGATGCTATCCATGTAAAACTTTGGAAAATTTGTTTTCAAACATTTGTTAGATCCTTCATTATTTTATAACACTAGTCCTACATGTGATTATTTTTGCCTAAAATACTTACACAGAATACACACAAACAATTATCTTTGGGATTGTAAGTGTCTGGGGCAGACATAAAACAGTATGAATAAGACACATACAAATCCGAAAAGACCTGGTTTTTAGAGGATTATTTAGGACTTTTAGGTTTGTAGGGATTTGTGAATAAAAAACTGTGAAGGTCTGGGATTTTTTGAAAGTTCAGTGGATCAGCAACCCGAATAGACAGCTGAGGACTGTTTTGATTTCATACAGACTTTCTTAAGCACAGGCAAGTTTTATGAAGAAAACATCCTCAGTTGTTCAAAGGTCTTTAAGAATCGTTTAAACAAAACACTGCCAGGATAACTAATCCCCTAAAGTAGCAGATGGATTAGATGGCTTCTCAAGTTTCTTTGTAGTTGAGTTTCCTTTGATTCAGTTGTCCTTTGTTTCTAATTGTATATGGTCATCAAAACCTTAACTAATATGTACTGTAAACTAAATTATTATGAGATTGAATGTTAGTTCTTTCACTGTCTTCTCCAGTAAGCTAAAGGAAAATTAAAAGCTAATCCCTACTGACCAAAACATACATTTTCACCATTGTGAGCATTAAATTCCTAGTTGATGAACTTATGTACACTTCCGACTTCAATGTCAGGCAATACAATTTTGCATGGAATTATCAATATCATCAGAAAATATTCAGTTATTCAGAAGCAGTGGGGCACAGACACATTAATGAATAAATACCATTTTAGTGACAACTTACCTATGTGAATTTACAAGAAAAACAGAGCGGTTCTACACATACATGCCCATGCTTAAAACATTTGCCTGTGGATTTCTTTATCTTCTATGCAAATGAAAAGGGGACATTATTTTTATTTTGCAATTTTGTTTGTAAGGGGTAATATACGATGGCAGCTGTTCCTGTGGGTCTTCCTGAGCCAGGTAGTCTCAAGTCCTTTCTCTGATATCAGGTTGTGAGTGATTGTGCTTCAGTTGATGATTGACTTTACATTGAACAAAAAGGTCATTCCTGCTGTGGTTTTCCGAACAGAAGAGAAAATATCAGTAACTGAGAAAACACAAGTCATCCAGTAACCATCAATGATACAGGAAAGAATAAAATATAGCCTAAAACATTGACACCATAAAAAGTAATGTATTAGAATTTCACAGCTTGGCCATTTTCAAGAGGAAAATATCTAATGAGTGGCACATCCTCATTTTTATTATGTCACAGAGGCTGGCATTCAGAGAGCGCTTAAAGTTCTTGATAATTTAAAAGTTAATACTCTCTGTGAAGGCTTCTACTATGTTGGCATATAAAAGCATTTATACTATTCAGTGCAACTCAAAGCATTTTGGGAAGTACTGTATAAATTACTCATCTGTGAATGGAGTGACTTTTGCAGTCCCACAAAGCCATAAATATTATATAGCTTTGAATTATTTCTCATTCTTGAATGACCACTGTCCCTTTGCCACTTAATATATGACATTCATTTTATATCTCCTCTCAATAATAGGACCTCCTGTTATGCAGCATCTTCTAGCAATGAAATTTACCATGTACTTTAGTCTGGATCTAAACTAGAATTCTGAACATTTAAGTAGCAGGAATTTGGTCTGTAGATAGCTCAAGTATATCTAAAATCAATGGAACAAAAGCCTGAATGAGTTTGAATATTGCAGTTCTAATAGTACAACTGGTGAAAGAGTTTCTGGGACTCAGTCCAAAGCCTGTGGAGGGTAGTGGAAGGACTGAATTATTATGCAGTCAGAAGAATGAGGTTTCAGATTCTTTTGTGGGTGCCATGGCATGTAATGTGGAGTTACAGCTCAGGTCAGATCACTGCTGCACTTCCACTGCTTCTTTAAGGCTTGCTCTCCATCGGTTCAGGTGGTTCATGGTATAGCAATTACAGTAACACACAATGCAAATCATGGGTTATGAAAATGTAAAGGTATTTTCACTAAAATCTCTACCCTGGTCCCTTTGGACCGGACCTGCTTCAAGTGGAACCTTATCTATAAGCCACAGTGTCTCCACAGCTGTACCTGCTGTGGGTGGCTTATCCACAGCTGCAGCCTCTTTGAGGTGCACTTTATCCAGTGTGGCCTTCTCCATGGGTCAAAATGCCTTCAGAGATGCACCTGCTCCAGCATGGCCTTACCCACATCCACAGTCCCTTCAGAAGTAGATTTGCTCTTTTGTGGACTCATTCATAGCCACACTCTTGGAAGGGCTCCAGCATGACCTCATGTACAGCCACAGATGCTTCAAGGAATACCTGCTGCAGCGCAGACATAAAACCACAGCCACTTTGAGATGTACCTGCTCTGTTGTGAAGTCATCCATGACATACATGCTTTAAAGAGTCCTGCTCCCACATGGACTTATTACAGGTTACAGTCCCTTCAACTTGAGTTCCAGCAGCACAGAAACATCAGCAATCACCATTGCTGTTATCAAATTGTTCCCAGGCACAGCAGAGTACAATGATAAGCTGTACAGCACTGTAGCAAGCAGTGAAAGCAAAAAGCAGTCACTAACAAGCACCAGACTCCACTATACAGGAGGCAAGCAAGCCCCAGGGCAAGCGCAGGAATCTGTCAATTAATAGCTAACAGCAATAGTAGCTAGAAATTTGATCTAGCACATTCCGATCAAACCTGTCTTTATCTCAAACTCTTTGAGCGCCATGTTAGACACCAAAAAGAACTATTATGAACACCAAAAAGTATGTGCCTCAGTCAGCAACACAGCAACACACAGCCACTCACTCCCCCTTCTCAGTTGACTGGGGAAGAAAATCAGAAGGATAAAAGAGAAAACTCATGAGTTGAGATAAAGACAGACTAATAAGTAAAGCAAAAGACATGCAAGCAAAGCAAAACAAGGAATTCATTCACTACTTCCCATGGTGAGGCAGGTGTTCAGCCATCCCCAGGAAACCAGAGGTCCATTATGCAGAACAATGACTCGGTAAGAGAAACACCATACACCAAACACGTCACCCTCTTTCTTCATTCTCCTAGCTTTATATGTGGACCATGTTGTCATATGGTATGGAGTATGCTTTCAGTCAGTTGGGGTCAGCTCCCCCAGTGACTCACTGGTGGAGTGGTGTGTGAACAGAAAAGGCCTTGACTGTATAAGCAGTGTGTAAAAATGATGAAAACATCACTTTGTTATCAGCATTGTTTTCAGCACAAATCCAAACCAAAGCTGTATACTAGGTATTACAAAGAAAATTAACTGTATCCCAGCCAAAACCAGCACATAATTCAAAGGTCTAATCCCATTGTCCTGATTTCTACTGTAAATGTATAAGGTGCTCATGAAGCACTCAGAATTCATTACAGGTTCACTTGCATGGACCCCTTTCAGAAAACTTGACCTGATTTTTTCAGTCAAAGAGGCAGGATATTGCTGTTTATGGTTCTATTGTCCCTCTATATGGCTCTACATAAGCATCAGGGCCAGAGCACAGCTCCCACAGCAAATTAACAGAGGCAGCCATCAGATGGAGGAGTTTGCAAAACAGTTTCTGGGCTCTGCTATCTTGATGCATTCTTGAGCTTCTATATATTTTATCAAAGATCTGGGAACTCCTTGGGAATCCTCAGAGGAAAGTGAGGTAGCTTACTGCTGCCAAACAAAGCTAAGAATAAGGTAAGGTTAGTTCTAGGATATTTTGACAAACTCTGTCAGCTGTCCTTCATCAAATAGCACCTGCAACATTTGTTCTAGCTCTTAACCTTAATTAGATAGGGTCAATTACTTCCTTTGAATCTCTGCTAGGAGGAGACCTATATAAGAGCATGAGTGACAGTGATAGGTGACTGTTGTGGCTGATGAAGACGCATGTCTGGTGACCTGACTTGTCATGTCAAGAGGCATTAGAGGCTTACATTTAGGATCTTGTGTCTGGCCCTATGACTGCTACTGATAGCTGCCCTTTCATATAAGCACTGATGATACTGCTGAGGAGAACTGGGAGATATTAAACATGATGATAGGACTTGTGGGGCAATAGTGAGAGGTACTGGGGAACCAGGTGTTATTCTTACTAGTTACGATAAGGAAGGGCCTGACCAAGACTTGGTGGATTCTACAGGCTAACAGCTGATTGCACAGCTGGTGACGGCAATGAGGTTTCAATTTCTGTGATCATGGGAACCTATTTGCCGGTCATCAGCAGCTTTGAAGAGATAAGATCCATTTGATTAACTGTTATGGTTCAAAAGTATCTTTGTCAAAAGTCTGTCCAACAGGGTATGGAGATCCTTAAAACAGAAATGATGAGGAACAACCAAGGAAGAAAGTTGGGTGTAGGGTAAGCAAAGCAAGGGGCTAGGTGGTTATAAACAGAAGGAACACAGCAATAAAAAAACCAGGAGTGGAAATGGAATCCCTTTGAGTATTTGCATGTAAAGAAGGAAAAGCTTGCAGAAGAGCATTATGTTTAGTGCTCTAAAGTATATATTAGAGATAGTCTTCAGTATGCTTTCAAAGTGCCTCTACAATAATTTGCAGTGATAGGATATGGTTTTAAACTAGGCCCCACCTGGAATACTGTGTCCAGTTCTGGGCTCCCTGGTATAAAAAACACAGGGACCTTCTGGAGAGAGTCCAGAGAAGGGCGACAAAGATAATTAGGGGTCTGGAACATCTCCCCTATGAGGAAAGGCTGAGTGAGCTGGGTCTGTTCAGCCTAGAAAAAAGAAGACTTAGGGGGGACCTAATTAGTGTTTACAAATACCTTAAGTATGGGTGGCAGGGGGAATTGGCCAGCCCCTTTTCAGTGGTCTTTGGGGACAGGACTAGGGGCAATGGCTGTAAGCTGGAGCATAGGAAGTTCCGCACCAACATGCGGAAGAACTTTTTCACAGTGAGGGTGACAGAGCACTGGAATAGGCTGCCCTGGGAGGTGGTGGAGTCTCCTTCTTGGAGATATTCAAGTCTCGTCTGGACGCCTATCTATGTAATATGAGATAGGGAGCCTGCTTTGGCAGGGGGGTTGGACCCGATGATCTCTTGAGGTCCCTTCCAACCCCTAAGATTCTGTGATTCTGTGATTCTGTGATTCTGTGATTAAGGCATGTTTAGATTAGGCACTAGGAAGAAATTTTTCACCGTGAAGGTGATGAGACACTGAAACAGGTTGCCCAGAGATGTGGCCTCATCCCTGGAGTCATTCAAAGTCAGGCTTGATGAATCTCCAAGCAATCTGATCTAGTTAATGGTGTCCCTGCTTAGTGCAGAGGGGTTGGACTAGATGGCGTTTAAAGGTCCCTTCCAATCTAGTTCATTCTACAATTCTAATACATGCAGCCTGGGGAAGAAACAAGAAGAGTCAGAAGTATGCAGTCATAGGGCTATGACCTGCATTGAATAACAGATATGTGATGTCTCACATGCCTTTAGGACTGCAATGGAGGAATTCAGGTCTATTAGGAAGTACTGGCAGAAGTGAGAAGAGAGACTTGCCTTTTATGTTGAGAAGAGTTGGAATGGAGCTCTACTTTGGGATGGGTTGGGAGCCAGTTGAGAGCTTATGGGTCATGATTAATAGGCATGACAACGTGGTTGCCACTGTAGTAGATATCTTCTATAGATCTTTTAATTAGGAAGAAGTAGATGAGGACTTTTTCAAATAATTGGATGAAGTTTCATGGTCACAGACCTTGGTCCTCATGGGTGACTTCTACCACTCCAGTATCTGCTGGAAGGACAATGCAGAAAGCCACAAGCAATCTGGTAAATTTCTTGAGTGCATTTGAGGCAATACAGAAGTGGGAAGAGTGGCTGATATATTGGTGAGTTGTTGCACTATCCAGAGGGACCTGTACAGGCTGGAGAGAGAGGCAGATTGGAATGTCATGAAGTTCAACAAAGGGGATGGTTCAACAAAAGTAATAACCTCAGGGATATCTGCAGGAAATTTACTAGAATTTTAAGGAAGTTTGGACCCCCTATTTCCCTTTTTGTCACCCTAACAAGAACTTTTTAGAACAAGCAGAAGCTAAAAGAATAACTTAGTCACATTTTGGAGTGACTGAGCTAAATATGTCTTAAACATCTACAAAACACAGGATAAGAGATTGCCTAAGCATTAACTCAGCAAAATCCATGATAACTTGGTGAACAGTAAAGATAGCAGAGGGAGAACAAGACCACTGAGCCATGGACTCCCAACTTAAGATACCCACCATCTCAAAACTTCCATTTCTGAGCTTGCGTGCTGATTTACATAAGAAGCAGAAACTAATTTACAGAAGAAAAACAGTTTATGTAAATGAAGAAAGGAACTAGGAACATAAAACAACAAGGCTGGACTGGTGGATGGGCAGTTCACACCAAACACACCTGTTACCAGGATGTGGATCCAGGACTCCTTGTCATTCTCTCTCTTCTCCTTTCTTACCTCTTTTTCTCTCTCTCATTTCCCTGAAAGCTACTAAGGAAAGCTGCTAAATAATGTGAGGCTTATCTTGGTTCTCACCAGAAGTGTTATCATTTGGCTAAATAATCAAGGGGCTGGTATCCTTAGTATGTTCCTTCTGTGCAGATTTCTAATTAAAAAAGAACATTTGTGTACAGACCTTAAGTGTTGTCTCACTTCAGTTCCAACAAAGGAAATCAGTGAATCTTTCACACTGTCCCTTCTTTTTGGACTAGAATTTAGGACATGTACACAATGGAGGAAAATCACCTGATAAGCAGCTTTGAGGAAGAGGGCAATAGTGGACAATAAGCTGACTGTGAGTCAGCAATGCATCCTCACAGTGGAAAAGGCCAACAGATCCCTGGGCTGTGTGAGGAGGAGTGCTGCAAGCAGATCAAGGGAGGTGATCCTTTTCCTCTCCTAAACACTGGTGAGGCCACATTTGAAGTAGTGTCCAGTTCTGGCCTCCCCAATATGGCAGAAAAACATAACTACTGAAGGGAGTCCAGCAAAGGACCGCTAAGGTTTCTAAGGATCTGGAGTATCATATGAGGAAAGGCTGAGGAAACTTACAGTTAGGCTGGAAAAATAAAAGACTCAGGGGGAACTCATCAATGTGTACAAATAACTGATGGGAATGAATGAAGGTTTCCAGTAATTAATTCCTACTAGATGTTAGATTCAGCTCCTGTCTCTGGTGGCAGGAATACAAACCTAAGCTAAATATTCTCAGTTTGAATATATACTGTATATATATAATAAAGTATATATACAATATATACACAGTGAAGTCTTATGTGAGCATGTATATAATTACTCAAAGAAATGGTAGGGGTTCAGGACACTTTCCAATGACACTTTAATTATATTTACATGATAATACACCACTTTTCTGTCTTTGACTCAAAATAAGAAAGAATAATATTTGATTAGGTAATACTGATATTTAAATGATTGATGACCTACCTACATAAAAAAAGTAAGATATTATAAACAAATAAAATGCAATACACAGTGAATTACAGATAGATTATAAATGAAAAATTAGAGAGCTCTTCTCCCCACACACAAGTATGCTTATTACTTCGTGCTTAGTTTGTGTTTGTGCTTATTACTTTGTGTTGTGTGTTACCTCACAACATTTAATTTTCACCATTCAATATATACAGATAATATTTTTTGTGTTGTGCGCAAGTGTCTCAGGAATTCTGATGAAATGTTATCTAGTCTCCATTATGATTTTTTAAAAAATATTATTCTATGACCTATATGAAGCTCACTCTGTTTTATACATTAATTTTCTTTTTACACAGGGAGGAAGTCTTTATAGGTAACTGAACTTCCATTTCAACTTCCAAAAAGACTTAAAATGTTACTTGTCTGCAATGTTGTTGGCTCATATGACAACGATAAACATTCTTCTGCTAGATCACATGATCTAACATGCAGGTATTAGGAATCCATGTAACAGCTAAAACTATTTGAATGAAGACTTTTGCTTTCTGACATAGAAAATGGTAAAAAGAATCATCACCCTCCCAGGAATCTAATTTTATCAGCTTTAGAAGTATATAGAGAACACAATTTAAAAAGATTGATGTGCTTCATTCTACTGTCAGAGTTTGCAGTAGATGGAAACTCCATGAAGAGCTTCAATATCTTCATCTTTAAGGAAAGAAGGAAGGAGGAACCATTTGGACCCTTAGATGTATCTGTAATTCTTAATTCTTTCCCATGGTTGCTGAAATGAAAACTCAAGAGAGAATCAAGATATGGGAGGATATGTCTGTCTGAGAAGATTTAACTCAACTGAGCTGATTGTGAAAATTAAAGTATGGAAGAGCAGAAGGACCTAATCAGAGGTATGATTGCCACAAATCAGTGAGAATTAATAACAACACAGTGAGATTCAGCATAATATAGGCACAGATGTTAAAAAATTTGTATTTCCCATCATCATTGTATCGACAGATGTCAGATTTCATTTGGCAGCACCTTGAAAGCCCTGAACAATCAGAGGTTGAAATATCAAAAGTCTGTTGGTCAACAGCAAGTTAAACATGAGACAGCAGTGTGCCGAGGCAAACAGTAGGGCCAACCGTATCCTAGGGTGCATCAAACATGGCATTGAAAACTGGTCCAGGGAGGTGATTGTCCCACTCAACACTATGCTCATGCAGTTTCATCTTGAGTACAGCTTTGGGTGCCACAGTAAAAGAGGGATGTAAAAATATTGGAGAGTGTCTAGAGGAGAGCAACAAGGATAGTGAAGAGTCTGGAGAGGAAGTCTTCTGAGGAGAAGTCCCTTGGTTTGTTCAGTCTCTAGAAGACGAGATTGAAGGGGGACATCATCATGGTCTATGGATTCCTGATGAGGGGGAGCAAAGGGGCAGATACTGACCTACTCTCTTTGGCAATCTGTGATAGAACCCAAGGGAACAGTATGAAGCGGTGACAGGGGAGATTTAGGTTGGATATTAGGAAGAGGTTCTTTACTGGGAGAGTGGTAGGCACTGGAACAGGCTCCCCAGGAAGTGTTCACAGCAGCAAGCTTGGCTGAGTTCAGGAAGTGTCTGGACAATGCACTCAGTCACATGCTCTGATTTGGCTGGTCCTCTGTAGAGCCAGGTGTTGGACTTAATGGTGCTTATGGGTCCTTTCCAACTCAGGGTATTCTATGATTCTACACATGATTATCTGTCTTGCACACTTTAACTGGTAAGCATTTCCAATGCAAGCTATCACGAGTAGCTGAATGAGCTAATCTTCACTATATTTTCTTGAGAATTAAAGAAAATTACAGTAAGGGAGGGCTTAAAAAAGGAATTTCATGTTTTGAACTTATTTATAACTTGAAGCTCCCTGCATTTTTTTTTCTTCTCTTGGAAAGTAACCTTCTTGAAGGTAAAGCTCCATGCATCACCTGGGTCAGGGTAATGACTTTGAGTCTGTTCTTTGAGCTCGGACCCATCATGAAACAGCATAACCTCTTGAACTTTAAACAAGATGATCAACAATATATCATTTGGTCCAGTCAAGCTCTTTTTTTTTTTTTTCTAATCTGTTAGCATTTGATCTGATGTCAAATTCTTTTTTATCAATCTATCTCAAATGCAGTAGAACTAAAGCTATTTAATGATGTAGAGTTGAAATTTATAGGTTAAAAAAAAACCCAAAACCAAATACAAGCTACCTTTGCCAAATAAAGGTCACTGTTCACATGTATAAAATCAGGAAAAAAAATTATTTAGATAGAAATGCTTCCCTTTTCATTAATGATGCACTCTTACAGCATACATTAAACACTATTCCAATTTTTCTCATTTTCAGTTTTCTCTTTACTTCCATAATCCTTGAAATAATCTGGCTATCTGAAACATCTGTTCTAAAAGATGCACCACTTCATCAAGCTTATCCAACAACAGTGATGTAAATTTTAAGAATTATGATAATCCTGCTTTGTCTCTGTGGAAAGAATATATCTCCACTCAAAAAATAATGAATTCAGTGTGAAGATTTAGTTTCCTTTCATTTCTTCCCTCCCCCCCGCACCCGCCACCTGTCCAAATCCTTATTTTCCTTGAGAAGCTGTAATCAACTTGAAGATTCTAGCCTGCAAAGATGAGACAGATGTAACCTCACCAAGATGCTCCTTCACTTAAACATTTTTCCCCATAACCTAATGGGGTTTCTTTTATTTTTTTTATTACTACTTTTTTAATGAGGGCTACATGGGATATCATAAAATGATAATTTATTTTCTATCTGCTCTCAGGACTTTCATATGAGATATCCAAGTGCCATTGAAAAAAAAAATAAATAAAGCAACTCAAAGTCATTGCTGTGGTATACATATTTTATAGAGGGATAAAGTCTGAAGAACAAAACTTAAATTCTTGTTTGTATTTCTCATACCTTAGCTTTACAAAACCTGAAGATTTTATAAGACAGAAGACTTTCAGGTGCCACGAGGACAAAGGAGTAGTCGATTACAAATGCTGAGGAATGTAGTTTTAGTTTTCTATATCAATGCTTATAAATTGGTTTTTGAACATGCACCCTGCTCTACCCATTAGATTACTCTGGCTTCTGCAGGTTTCAGTATAAACCTTTTTAAGATAATTAATTTTTTATTTTTTTTATTCCATTCATTTCCTTCTGCTTGTGTTGCTTATATAGTGTTTTATTATTGACATTGCCAACTTTTGTCTCTTATTGCAATGTTGCACTTTTCAGATCATGATTTCAATATAAGCATAAATTGGAAAGGCTGTAAAACCCTGACAAACTCAAGTGTTATTTAATTGTTATATGGTTCCCAGTGTAGAAAACAACATACCCTCTGGTTAATTCACTGTCCTTCTTTCCCACGATCAATTCTGTCTAATTTCTAAATTTAACATTTACAGGTTTTGCCACAAGAGTAATTGTAAACATGTATAAATAAAAATAAAATCTTTCCATTCAGTAAACAAGAGCGAGAGAGAGAAGGCAAGGGGAAGAGAGACATCACAGGATGGAAACTCAAAAGATATAAAAAAGAGGATACCTGTTGTATATTTTTATTCCTTTGTTTATATTTTCATGTGACCAGTAAATTTGCAGTTTAGTAATTCTTTTACCTGAATTGAATCAGTGATACACACAAAGCTAAATGAGTTGCATTCTTATCAAGAACATGATGATAAGAGAGAATAAGAAGACAAGAATATAAGATTGATAAAATAGAAGATTGTGAGTATGGAAATAGAGGTGCTTTCATTAAAAATGGGACACTGTCTATAATGATACCCTAGGAGCTTGTGTTTTGTAGAATTTGTGCAAATTAGCATATGTAATTTCCAACATGCTGGTTAATTATTTTTCTTTATTTTTACAATGGAGGCATAAAGAATATAGATGAGAAATTGCCTAATTGGAGAGTGGGTGGGGGAAGGAGGGATTTGTCTAGGAAAGATTTGTTAATAAGCCTGGTAGGGATATGCATCTTTTACAAGCTTGTGCTAAAAAAGTATCGTACTAAAGACGCTAGGGGTGATGAAAGTTTGAGAAGTGTCAGATGATGAAACAGAGATAAAAACAGATAGCAAAACTAATTACAACCAGCAAAACTGTGGTGGCTGTACTGCTTTGTGCAGGAGTTCACTGAGGTTACAGGATGTTTTTCATACTGTCAATGTAGTTAGTGTACTGTAGAATTTAATGGATGTGTTAAAACTAAAAGGAAAATAAACCGTGATTTTTTTTGTTTTCCTTACACGTGTGATTTCTCCTGAGCAGATGAAGGGGCATAAGTAGAGGAGAGATGGATAAAAAAAGACATCTGCAAAGTCACTAAAATGAATGACTATGTATTGAAATCTCTTGGTAGTTCAAGAAAAATCTGTTTACCACTGTGTTTCATTTAAAATTGTTAATCTAAAAATGCTGCATATTGAATGAACTACATCACTTGGATTAATTCAATAAAAAATATGTGTGATAAAAAGGCAAAGGTATCTTTTTTAAAGACATATACATATGAGAAATCATATGAGATTACTTAGGTAGTCTCCTTTGAGCTGGTTTGCTAATGATAATTTTAATTATTTTTTCACATCCAAAGAGGGAATATCCATTCCAGGCTAATTTTCCTTCTTTGACTTTCAAACCCCTAAAGTATTCTAGCTTACCACAGACTTAATTCATTCCAAAGTGCATACTTTATTTGGAAATTGTGTATTTAATCATCTTCTGCAACAGCTTGCATTTGAATAGATAAAGCCTTGGGTTTTTTTAAGTCCATGCAAAGCTTTCTGTTAAGTGCCTGACCTATAGAACATATCAAAACGATGTTAAATTATATAACAAAATAAAAGCAACAAGCTCAGGGGATATTTATTATTTTAACAATAAGGGACATTCAGGATCATAATAATGTAAGACATATTCCTGAATGTTAAGGGGGAAATCTTTTCTATATTCTAGGAAAAAATGAAATTTTGAGTGCATGCTAGACAGGAATTAACTGCTTTCTTTGCTCCTTAGGATTTTCTATGGACCTCAGGGAAGGTACATTCTAGGAGGTTTCCTTAGCAACACTGCACTTTAATAATTACATTAGTCAGAAAATGAAAAGCCCTCAACATACTATAGAAAATTGCAGAGTTCCCACAAAACCAAAACTATCACCTGTAGAGAGGTCACTTTTTATAAGACCTTGGGTGTTCTCTCTCAGACAGCCTTTGGTACATGTCTATCACTGTTACAGAGTTTCCCCAGCTAGTGACAGGTGCAACATTCCATATTAATATATCCTCTCTCTGAACCCATTCCGAAGTAGATGTAGCACAGAATTCAGGGACTGTTTTTCATTTATTCAGTCTCACCCTTATACCTACTACAACGAAAGGGTGAAGGTACAGAGCTGCAGGAATGGCTTTCTCATTTCCTGTGAAAGAAGGTGAAAATCTGAAAGGAAACCCCTCTGTACTATACAGGAGAGGAAACCAAAGTAACATGGATGGCAGTCTCTTTTAGACTGATGTTTAAAATGTTCTTATGACATAGTGATAAATATAGCTCAGAAGTAATGTCATGGTGACCAACAGTTGATGATGCAGGTGTATGATTCCAGATTGCCATCACTTCAGGGTCAGTCATGCTGAGTTTATAGGTCAATAACTTTCTTGCATGAATCAGTGCAAAACATTAATTTTGAATGATTCGTTCTATGTAAACCATATGCTCATACGTACATAATTATCACTTTCAGTTAAAAATATGGTTTATACACATGTTCATAACTTTTCTACAGCATTAAGATGCAAGAAAAATTTGCCAACCATTTTATAGTTTTGTCCTCTTTCATTTTGAAAAGCCTGATTTTTCTACCCTCTCCTCTGTTTGTCATAGGGCATGGATTACTTTGCAATGGAATACTTACTCGTTCACTTTGTAAAAACATCATCAGTTATATCAGCAATGATGCAAATGACATTTTGGAAAGAAGATTTGTTAGAATTCCCTTCATAATGAGCTAAATACCTACCTCAGTAAAAGAAAATTACTTCACGTGTATATGTTAATACAATTGTTATTCTGGGTTGAGGCTGTGGTCATATAACAGACGTTTTCATTAAATATATATTATGCTGATTGAAAATCTTTTTCAAGTGCTAGAAGAGACAAGAATATTTGATACCTAATTTTTCTAGCCTTTTTTATTTGCTAAGATAAATGTTATGACAGCTTAGGAAGATGTGTCAATACTAACATTCACAAGCAGGCAAGTAGCATAATTTTAAAATAAAAACTTGGATAAATACTGTGCATCACTGTTTGTGAACATCCAATTGATTTTTTTATCATAACAAATTACCAGGCAATTTTTTTTTCTAAGAACCAGTCATAAATATGTTTGCTCACAGTTATTTTCCAGAAACAGCTAACACTCATACCATAGCAGTTCACCTGCAAATAACATTGTCAGTATACAAATGAGCCTTCACCAGTCATAATCAAACAGAACACTTCATGGTGCAGTTTAAGAATGATGAGTTTAAGACATAAAGATCACATGTAGCTCTAGAAGATGTGTTAACAGGAATCCAGAGAGGTTTAAAAAAAAATGTTGGAATGTTTCTTAAAAAGTCAGCAATTTAATCACATTATTTCTCATATATTTAAATTTTCCTTTTTTTTTTTTTATGACAGTTACTTAAGATCTCTGGGTTATGTAAGAAGCACAGTACTATAATAAATGTGACACATTTTATATCTAAAAGTTTTATTTTTTTCCCCGCAGTAGATAAACTTAAACCATAAGACTATGCACAATTTTATTTTTTTTTCTCAAATGTAAGCATGTCCTCAGTATTCCATCTTCTGTTTTCAAATTCTCCTTTGTCAGAATCTGGAAAGAAATAATTTTAAACTCCTGATTTACTGTTCTCTGAGCTTCAAACTTCTCAGTTTTCCAGAGATGTTCCCACATATTCAAACAATCCTGGTATAACTTCTGATTGACTAACATTGCCATTAGTATTGTCATCAATTTATGGAAAAAAATATTTCTGGAAAACCAAAAGTATTGATGGAGTTATTCAAGGTCAAAGAACTTGGAGAAAAAAGACGAAAATAAATCTAAATCTTAAATGTTTGTTTTAACTTATTTTTTATTTTAGACTATTGACACATAGAGATATTTTGGAGATAAATTATTCACATGGTTGGAGATTACACTGAAGCAGTCTAGCTGGTAAGGAAGCATATCTGTGTCTTTAAGAGAATTTGCACAGCTATGTAAGTCTACACATAGCATTCTCTTTCAGCATGTGTGAGTATTCCAGAGACACATATAGTCACAGATCCCTAAGGGCTGGCCTGCCTCCAGTTCATTCACAATAGTGACACACAGAAAACCTTTGAGGTACAGAATTACGTGAAAGTTCTGTGGAGACCCTCTTATTCCCATCCTTCTTTTCATCTATGTTTCTTCTTTTTTCCAAAGAAACACTGTAAATTGCAGGTATGCGGAGAAAATGTAATGCATTTGCTTAACATATGAATACCATGGGCAGTGGATAATAACATGGTTAAAATCATTCTTCCTTAGGAAAAAAAACAGTAGGTAAAATATAGAACATGATCTTGCAATGTTCCCAGTCAAAGCACAGACAGAACATCGAGATCAGGGTACTGTTTGTTTTATATATACAAAATAAACACCCTGTGTTAGTAATAGCCGTAACAATTCTGAAGCAAGTTTATATGACAGAAATAATCTACTTAAAATGTAAAATAGATCATTTTGAGAAATGCTCTAAACAGAAACATTTTGAAGATATATATCTCCAGAAACGTAGAGTTTTAAGAAGTTTGCCTTTTAATTCTAAGCTGTGCAATTAAAATTGTCTTGCTTGTTCCCTAGGAAACAAAGAGAATCAAGAATGTCAAACCTTCAGAATAATTCAGTTAATGATGTTGAGTATAGTAATAAACACAGATACTATTTTGCCCAAAAATAGAGGAGTGGAAGTAACGCTGTTGACAACGAAGAGTAGATCTAGCAAAAGTTCTTTAAAAATATAAATCTCAGAATGAAATTGAAAAAGCAAAATAAATAGTATAATGAGCATATTGTATCCTTTAATGCCTGTGCCAGTTGCCATCAAATTATGAAGACTGAATGTTTTCTCTATTCCATTGTAGTGGCAAGTTTTAAGAAACACTGCAGAGCTACATGGTGATAATGATAACTTTGGGAATGTTCTGTGGATTAAAACAGCCAATCAACTGCTTATCATTATCATAAGCAATACTTGCAATTTTTTCATATAGGGTTCAAATTACTGAGAAATTATTTCCCCATGCTACTTGATCCAGGCTAAAACTTTTAAAGACAAAAGCATAATGTGCTCTGCTGATGTTTTTGCCAGTTTTTCTTTGCTCAGTTTGTGATTCACACCCTGGAAATATGCTTCAAGTTTTTCTTGGGTTTCAAGAGAAAGAAGCAGCCTTTTTGAAGTCTCCTGTTAGTAAGTCAAGATCCCAGCCCCTCTCTAGGGGGACTGTATAGAAAGAAATAATCTCTGGTCATAGATAAAATTATCCCGGTCTCTGCTGATACCTAGAATCCTTAACCTTAAGCAGCACATATGACAGAAGAACTGCAATGGTTTATTGCCTGCTTATCTCGGCAATGGCAGTGAGTTAAGTCCTGAAACTGATTTGTTTAGGTCTTGCAGCTGCCTTTGATACAATTAGCCATGAAGTGTTACTGATACTGTTTTGTAAAATATGTTGGGAAAAGACAAATTATGCTCTATGAGAAGAGCTGACCAGAGAGAGATCTACGCTAGCACCAATCTGAAAAGTGGAGCAGTTTATGCCATCATAAATCTGTGTTTTTCATATTGGTTTTCATCATGCATTAGAGGAAAAAGAAAAGACTAAGATCATATTTTGTGGAATTGAATGGATTTTGAGAAATTTTGATAAACAGGATAAAACACCAAGTTTGAGATTATATTAGAAGCTCATCTCTCTGAGTCTTACAGTGTCTTATACCTTTATTTTCTATTCTGAGGCTATAGATTTTGTTGTCTGCTACACAGCTCATTACAGATGTAGAAAAGGAAGATGAGCCACAGAGAATTACATCATAAGCTCCAGAACAGATTAGATTTTATATCAAACATGCTTGAATGGAAATACTTCCATTTAATATACAATAATATTTGAATTCTAGATGATTCAACTGTAAAGAAAAAAACCATAAACTACTAAATACAATTATCTCATGAATAATTAAAGTTTTGGTTAAACTGTAAATTTTCTTAAAAGCCCTAACAAGATGACAGGGAATTTACAACCAGTTACATTTTTGTTATTTCAACAATTTAAATGTGTAAGAACGTTGCAGAAGAAAGAAATGAGATATGTAACAGGATATCTTTTGTTTGTGGATGTCCTGGTTCTGGCCAGGCCAGAGTCAACTTCCCCAACCAGTCATCACAAGTGAGCTGAACAAACCCGGGGTGTTTTCCAGACCACCTGAAATCATTTCCCCATAAAAGGGGCTGGTTGGAAAAGGGTACTGTCTGGGTGCCTTCAGGTTGGTCCTCTTATTATGCAGTACTGTTTAATTGTTGGGTTGGTAAGGTACTCTGTGTTATCACTGGGTGTGTTTTTCTACTTTCATGATGATTTTGTCAGTAAACTGTCCTCATCCCAACCCATAGAGGCTCTGTCTGTTTCTTCTCTGGGAGTGAGTGGTGTGTGGTGCTCAGCCACTGTTTGGGGCTAAACCACAACAGTGGGTAGTGTTTGTCTCTGTTTCTTAATTTTATTTATGAAATTATTTTTTATGCTCAACTAACAGTGTTATGATGAGATTGGAGGAATGAGAACTGAAATGTAACCTTAAAAAGAATGGCCATCAAATGCAAGAAACAGCATTGTAACTCATCCACATATTGGAAAACTTTGTCTAGTGGGCAGTCACTAGGATTTCCATTTGGTCTTGTATGTCACACAGAAAGCAATGGCAATATTGGATTTTCATTACTTGAGGCTGGCAACTTGTTTCTTGCTCTGTGGACCTTTCTCATAGAGGTACCTTGGCTGTAATAGAATGCTTTCTCTGTAGAGCTAGTAGAAACTACTCGTGGCCAAGTACGTGAAAACTTTTCTTGCATGCGCTGTATTTCCCAAGTGCAACTTATTTTGAAATTAATCTACCTGTTCATAAATGCATTAGATCTGGTTACCTTAGAGGTTGCTTCTTTTCTCCAGGCAGATGAGATCATTTGAAATATTAAAGTTAAAACATTCTTGGAAAACTCTGAATAATTTAGAAGTGATAAAGCCAATGAAGTTAGAAATGTTCTGTAGAATGAAAACATAACAATACAGAATAGAAAATTACAGAAAACTTTAAGTTAAAAATAACTTTGACAAAATTTCTATTGGGAAGATATACTTCTATTTAACTTTACAGGATTTTTTTTAATGCCATCTTGTGCATGTTAAGCAGGCTGGAAGCAGGGTATTCTCTGTGTGAGCTCTTTCTTTCCTATCTCAATAAAATGCTGACATTCAAACCAAACCACACTTAAATACCTAATTTCTGAACCTTTCTTTATTTGAAATGAAGTGAAAGGAATAGAAGTGTCAATGTAGGATAACTCTGATTTTAAAGAAACTTGGAAGGCCCTTTTAAAAGGAATATTTTTGAACATTTTTCGAACACTTCTATATAACTTGTATAGAGAGTACACTATTTTCAGTAGTAGATGAATGAAAGTGTTTCTAAGCTTTCAGTATGTGTTTCTGATACCACTGCTATGTACATATCCAAATTACTGGTTTGTGTTAACAAAACAAAAAATGTTTTGCCATAAATAAAAATCCTTTAGATAGTTTTTAAGTTTCAAAATGTCATGTCCTGTATCAGCAAACCAAATAAAGTTTTCTTATGTTTGCTTTCAGTCTTTATTTCACTGGCTATGTTCTTTATGTCTTTTTCTCTGACATTCTATGTGTATTAAATCACCACTGGAATGATAGACAGCAGGACTATAGATCTTCAGAAAAGGTGGAAGAATATTTAGCTGTTTGGTCACAGTAGACAAAAGAGCACCTCAAGACAGTTCTGAGAACACCTGGCTTTTAAATGAAGCATTGATTAGAAGAAGACCAAACACCAAAAGAGTAAGCCAGAGATACTGAGATGGATTCAAAAGAACTATAAGTCAAAATGTGGAAACAAAATAAATTAGAATAATAAACCAATAGATGGTGCTGGAATATCTGACATTGAAAGGCAGGATCTGAAGGACTTCTGAAAGGTGAGATGTAACTCCTTCCCAAGGCTAGCCTCACTGTGAACGGATATTAACCCAAAGGGATGCCTAGGCAACACCAAATCCAAATGGAAAACAAACATACAGACCAAACAACAAAAAATAAGCTAGAACTGAAAGGTAGTGCCCTTAGAAGGGAAAGTGGATGTATAAATATTTCACAAGAGTTTAATATAATTTCAGTGTAATTCTGTAAGGGAACTAGTGCTTCTGGAGGTGGCAGGAGGAATCTAGTCACCTGTCATTCATTTGCTGTACTCTTTTTCTTTTTAGTCCAACAGTATGCTGATATTCCTGGACTGAAGTTAAGGAATAAAAGGCACAGGTACTTGAATATTTTATTTTATATTTTAGTCTTGTTCTCACAATGTTCTATAAAGATTTATATGGTTAAATCGTTACATTTTTCTCTATATATAATGACAATGAAAACAATATTGCTATAGGTTAATTTCTTCTGAAATACTTTAGAGACTGCAGTAACATATAATGGTATTACTCCTCACATAAGTCTTAATTTTATAAACTATTTGACAGACCAAACCGAGTCTGGTCTCAGTCCAATTAGGACTGACTAATACTATTTTAATTAAACATCATAAGAAGAAATGTTATGTAGAGATGGAAACTAACTGAATGCATACACTATTGTGAATTAATGTCTTTGATATTCCACTATATTACATCCCTAGACTTTAATTTATGTAATTTGCCTGTCATTTGACTAAAAGTAGTCATTTGCAGTTACAGTAGCCACTTTTCTCTGTATAGACAATTGCATTTAATCTCATCTGCATTTAATCTCAATTTGATTGGCTTTTCAAATGTCAGTGTCTAATTCACCTTTTATGAAATTGGAGAAACTTCAAATATCTATGACTTATCTAAAATGATTCTGTTCTCAGGTGCTTAGGTGCTTAGATGCTTTTTCATTTTCACAAAAAAATCTTTATAAGATCAAAATAGGTCAGCAAGTACGTTTTTTATCTATTCCTTCAGAGTTCTTCATTCACTCTTTCACGTAACTACAGTGGCTGTCTTGCAAAAGGACTATGAATGTTCTTACTACTTTTTTATAGGACAGTTTATAAAATGAGATTCAGTAAACAGGCAACTCCCTATGGACTAAAAAAATAGTATTTCCCAAATGATGCTGAAAGGAAAGACAATGAAAGCCTACAAATTTATCAGTGTCCTGCACATAACCTCTCCCCAAGGAAGAGCTCCATTCTATAGCTAGTACTGAAGAAGACCACTGTGTTAGTGAAGTCTATATAAGTTTACAGGATCTTTCTGTAAGGAGATACTAGCCTCTTCCCTAGTCAAGTTCACCTCCTTCTCACCTTTTTTGACTCCAGTTTCTCATTACTTACTAGACCTGATTCTGCTTTGACTGGTTATCAAGTCTGATATTCATGGCATGTCTACATTATCCCTGAATCTAAAATTTCCTGTTAAATTCTTTCTGTCTCTCAGCAATCTCTGCCTAATCATTTCAATGACTCCTCTTATTGAATCATGATTTCTTAGGGAAAAAACCTCATATTTCTGTCTTTCTTATTCTCTTCAGTTATGCTATTACTGACCAAAGAGTTGGGACAGGTTTGTGTGCTACTTTTGTCATTCTAGGCCTTTATTTTGGAGATTCTTTTCTACAGTCACAGTCTTGCATGAATTAGAAATAATAGGCATGTAGAAAGGTGAAAACAAGTAGCATATATCTAGAGCTCTGAATGAAACTATCAGGAAGTTACAGGTAACTTTAGTTTCAGGAGTTTAGAGGGTATCAAGATACTAAACCCACTCTGAATGGAAACTTTTGGTTTGGCTCAAAGCTGTTTTCTCTACAATGGCTGCTGACTTTAGGCATGTGTTTTATCTAATAGATGTGGTATAGGAATCATATAGGTGTACCAGTGATGAATTTCTAAGAACTGTAATTAACCTGCAAAAGTAGCAGAAACTTTCTTACAAATAGCCAATGAGAAATTATGAAATCTACTCTAAGTCTCATGGTGGACCATCTGCAGAAACACTCCTGACTTCTCATCACATAGAAGATGTGGGCATGTTAGCTTCCTGTTTGACCAGATTTGCTTTGTTCCCTACTTGCATTTGGCGGAGCCTGCAAGTCAAACATATTTTTAAAAATAGGCAGAGAACTTAATTTCAGTAAGAAAGTGAAAAGGAAAAAAAACAACCACCCATACTCAAACAAATATAAACTGGCTGATTTGCATACAGGCTTCATTTGTAATAAACTCAATGACAATATTAAATTATATTGTAATGGAACACAGTTAACACTCTTATGGGGCTATGTTATATATTTTGTAGGAAAATTAACTTTTCCATGTAAAAGTATAAACCGCAGCAAGCAAATCCTTTCCGTCAATACTGTTCTGGCTTTGTCAGAGGTTACAGTTAATTTTCTTCCTGGCAGCTGGTATAATGTTGTGGTTTGGATTTAGAATAATGTTGACAATACACTGGTGTTTTAGTTGATGCCATGCAGTCAGGAACTTTCCATGTTCTCATACTGACCTGCCAGGGAGAAGGTGAGGGGGTCCCGAAGAAGTTGGGGGTTGGGGGAGCACAGTCAGGACAGTTGACCCAAACTAGACAAGGGGCTATTCCATAGCATATGATATCATACTGCATATATAACTGAGGGAAGGCAAGAAGGCAATATGACTGGGAACTAGTTGACCATTGGTTTCACATGGTAAAATGTGCAGTACATCACTTGTTTTCTACATTTTTTTTATCATTATTATCATCTTTTTTGTCTTATTAAACTGTCTGTATTTCTCAGTAATGTATTAGAGCTTCTACACTCTATTTGCACAGAGATAGTGGTGCTTGTGGATGTTTTAAAGTCAGATTTCTTGCTACAACTTGACTTTAATTTTAAGAAAGGTGCAGAGTCTGGGACTACAGACAGGAGTACAGATACAGTACTACAGATTGGAGTGTTCTCCTGTCACTAACTTGTACTTTAGAATCCAACATTGTAAGAAAATTTTAATTCCAAAAAGGGAAACAGTTTAAAAAGCTTTTGTTTATAATGGCAGTTTCAATCTAAAAAATGCACACATTTGATACCTAAACACATGTATAACATTCTGGTTACACTGATTAGCCTGTGTCAATTTATATAAAAAATTCTTTACAGATTATAAATATTTAATTTCAAAGTCTGTCCATCTCTACGAGCTGGAATATTTCTTACTTCATATGATTTCACTGCAAAACCAGGAAGAATAAAGTTCTTTAAACATAGTACTTTGCTTTACTCCGTTCTCTGAGTATTAACTTAACTTGAAATTCTAAAAGCCAGGAGTACTGAAACAGAGGAAAATACAAGCTTAAATCTCTGCAAGTTAAAATTGCTGAGCCAAGATTTAGCAAGCATCTTACCTGCCTTAATGGTGATTCTTTTTTATTTTTCTTCACCATTAATCCTCTTATTAGGCAAAACTACATTTTTCAACTCAGTGACAAGGCCCAAATTCTTGCATGAATTTCAGTCCTTCTAAATTATCCATTTTAAGGGTCATAGTCTAATAGACAGTCCTTAGAAAAAAAAAGACTTTTACCCTCTTATCTGGAGAAGAGAGGTCTCAGTTGTAATATTTCCAGGTTTGCAAAGCTCTCTGTTCATTTTCAGATAAACTAACAACACATCTAAGGTATCCATCTTTGCTGGGAACTTTTTTGATTAATTTGGAGGATATGTTTTTAAAGGTCTACTCAATTAGAATGTCACTTCTTTCCTTGACACCAAGTTTGAACTAAACATGTAATGGTGGCTAAATAAATCAGCTTGTGAGAGGTAATTGTTTGCCTATGATAGCTTGTGAAAGTGCTATGTCCATTCTCTTCTAGACAGCCAAGTTAGGTAAACTTGCTGAATGTTAACTTTAAAGAAAGCTCTGTGGCATGATATGAGTTGATTGAGCTTGTAAAGATGAGAGACACCTGCAAGGAATAAAGACAAGCCTTGCAAGACTGAGTGTCTTAGCAATAAAACAGCGAAGTTCTGTGTAGAAAAGTGTATAGTAACACACGAGAGAATCATCTAATCTGTCAAGTAGATGGATTTGAGTTCATCACTAACACATAAACAAGACCTTTGGATTATGACACACAGTTTGACAAAAATACTCCCTACCCCATCTTAGTACTTTATAAGAGACCAAAACCTGACTGAAAAGTTCGAAAATATTAGGAAATACAGGGAGAGAAATAAAAATAGTGAAGTCACTTTATAAATCTGTTTGTCCCAAACCTTAAACTATGTGCATGTCTGATCTTTTTATCCTCAAAAAGTATTCAATAGACCTGAGAGATTCAGAGAATGACAAGTGTTTAAAATGTGAGAATGATTTAACATATAACATAGTTGAGATCTTGCTCTGCAGATTGGAAAGGAAATCAAATGCAAGAAGCCTAGCAAGTGATCATGAACAGTGTGAAAGGAAACTATTGTTCTCTCTCCTATTACAACTATAAGAAATTATTAAATGAAGTTAATAAGACCAAAGCTTAAACCAAATAAAGGTACCTAGTTCTTAATAAGAAAAATAACAGATCTTTATATTTATGACCATAAGATACTGTGCATATAAAAATATTTGTGGCTGTAAAGAAAGGATATCCAAAGATGTTAAAGAAGTCACACTAGGTTCAGAGAATCCTCTAAGGAGAATAAAATTAGATGATGGGACAGCATCATCAGAGGGACCTATAATGTATTTGCCTTGTTCTTATTCTTACCTTGATATTGCTTGTGGCTACTATTTAAGACAAGCTCTTGGCCCGAATATGGCTTTCCTATAGAAATCTTGCAGAATCACACTCAGATTTTTACATTTGCTACAGATCTGTTGCAGTCACTTTGATTATCCATTTGTCTTCAACAGATGCAATTCTTCCCACTGCTTATTTCTTGCTCATTTATTTTACTGATGTTGGGAACAGAATTTGTGTACAGCAGTGAATACCCAAGGTTGCAGAGAAAACTTAAGATAGAAATCTGGTGTTTCTCAGTATGGAATTCTACTCTTCAGTTGCACTATTGTGTAACACAGCAAGTGTTAAGTACAATGTAATCTTTTTAAGTTGGAAAACATTTAAATGCTCTTGGATCATAACATCATGCCAGACCACTGAACATTGGGCTGTGGCTCTCCAAAACCCTTAGGACATCTTCTGTCATGTTATTATTGTTATTCTGTACAGTTCTTTAGCCATTTTCTAGCTCTGAGTTTTCTCAGGACTACAAAAACTACATGATTAACCTGCTTTTAGGGATTTGTCGTCTACAGCATTATCAGCCGTTGACAGCTTTCTTATTATCTTTCTCGAAGTTTCTCAGTCTTCCCTTTGTTGCTGCCATCTCTCAGTCTTTTTGGTTTCTCTCCACAGGCCTGCAGAACATTTTCACTCTCCTATCCTGGAGGAATGACAAGAAAGAGAATTTTCCTGTTTTCTAACTGAAGAGCTCCACTACACCTCATAACTTGTCCCATCTCCCACTTTTTTTGCTTATCCTCATACCTCATTTACACTTCTTCCAAAAGCAAGCACATTAACTTTGCTAAGACTCAGAAGTGAAACTGCTATGCACATTGAGAATACTCGTTCATTTTTCTCTCTGGTAGTCTGGATCATTGGCCACCAAAAGTCCTTGCTACATGTTCTATGATATGTGTTCATCTATTGAAAAGAATAATTATTGACCTAAGCATATAGAAGAGTATTTGTTTACTTAGAATACACTTATTTAATCATTTTGAGAAATCTGCCTATGTATACCAATGGGAAATACAGCTCTGGATATTATTAAAGTATAAACAGACTTGTGACTGTTTACCCAGTAGGTACTTCAGACTGACATCTTCATCAACTATTATGATTGATATTGCTGGTAGAAAGAGTGGACATTTTCAATGTGGTTTGTTTCTTTCTCTTAAATGAAAGGTTTCTGGGAGCTTCAGCATTCTAGAAACTTGTCACAGTAATCTGGAACATTACAGACAAAGGTGGAATTCTGAAAATTATTTCGTTTAAAAAGTATACTAACTGGAGTGCAACGGAAATGTTGCCAGGTGTTGTGGTTTACACCTCAGCGGAAAGCTGAGGCCACAAAGGTCAGACAAAAAAGCCCCCTACCACTTTAAGAGGTGGAGGATGGGCTAACGGAGCTAAGAAAGGGGCTGCAGAGCCAGAGGAAAAAAAAAACCCAAGGCCTGCAAGGTTAGGATAAGGATAGTTTACTAAACAACAGGGAAAAGTATGAAAACAACTAACTACAGTGCTATTATATACAGTGCAAACCTCTCCCCACACTATATCATTTGAGCCGTGCCCGAACCGATTCAGATTCCCGAACGCAGCACTCCCCGATCCCAGCACCCCCGAGCACCCCCCTCACCACCTCCTGCCACGCCGATCCCAAAAGAGAGAGCGAGAGAGAAACCGGAACTCCCACACGCCTGCTCAGACCAGCACTTCCCGAGCCCAGCAGTTTCTGATAGGTCCGGAGTCTCCCCCGGAACTGGCACTGCGGCTGCCCAGACCGGGACTTCCCATGCCTGGGTCCGAAGTCGCCCCTGCAAAGGGGGGGCAGCCTGCCCAATTGTGATGCAATTGGTATGGAATACTCTCAGGGCTAACATAGCCTGCTGCTGGGCTGAACCCAGGACACCAGGTGCACCTGAAAATTGTCCATAGAAATTTTTAAATTAAAATCTACATAACACTTAAACTATTTTTTTCTGTTCATGTACTTGCACACAAGAAGTAAACTCTCAAGTAAATAGCCGGTCTAAAAAACCATTCATCTATGTTGCTTAACTGTAATGTACTTTTAAAGTTGTTCAGCAGGGACACTTCTTTAAAACATGTGTGTTTCTGCTTTCTCTTCTCTACCCGCAGTCCATAAGAAGAATTTCACATTTCAATGTTTATTCACACAATGATATTTTCAAACTATCCTTTGAAACAGTCCTTCATTAGATGGTGAATATTTTGATATTAAAAAGACCTCAACACAAACTTGTACAATATATTTTTAATAGGGAAGTCCAACACAAACCCTGAAACTCTAGTAGCAGTTTACCATGATGGAAAGACAAATCTATTTTGAAGCAGAGCAAGAAAATTGCTAGCTGTTATTCTGCTATTTCTTTGGGTTGTTTTTTCCCCTCCAGACTATCTAACATGAGAGGATTCTTAAAACATTTTGAGGGAGATTTCTTACCAAGCTCAACAATTAAATTGATAGCAGTTATAAAATGAATATGAGAATATGCTGTTTACAAATATGTATTTCGTTTTACTTTAAACGGAATGAAGTCCATTTCAAAGAAAGCATTTTCTCTCTCTCATTATGGGAATACTGCCACTAATGGCTATAAGCACTTTAGATTACCCTGATGATGGGTCACGCTTTATAAGCTAGATGCAACTTGATAGCTCCAATGATGGAATGCCTTCAAACAGGAATCACTATGGTCAGAGTACTCCAGAGTGAAATGTTTCTGAGAGGCAGTATCTACAAGTCACTGATATGTTTAAGATTGAATTGATTTTGGTATTCCACATACCACTGGCTTGGGTATACATAAGTCACAAACTTCCACACAGATAACTATCTACCAAGAAGTAAAAGACAGTAGGAATCTGTCTATCTCATTTTAGCCAAGAGAGCCTGTGGGAGAGGCACAAAGAGAATTAGGAAAAAGTACGAGATCAAATAGGGACTTTATGCAGAGAAGGAAATCTGTGCTTTCTTGTTTTGTGGATTACACAGTATCAACAACTCTGGCTGTAACTCACTGTCTGGTTTTGTGCTCTATTTACCTTAGGATTACAAAATTCAGATGTGTTATGGTATTTAGTTTTGATAACATACATGAAATATATAATGTATTAGAAATTGTTTATATGTATATACATAATTTATATATAATCAATATATTTATATTAAAATCAATGACAGTCTGAAAAGGACCCCTGACACATCCCATTTTGTATCAACATTTCTATAGAGATGCAGTAAGAATGTCAGTGTTAAATACATCCTGTCATAGTAAAAAAATCTTCTAGGGGAATGTTGTAATAAAATATAAATTACTGTAGGAGCAGAATATTTATAAGCAAGAATATTTGAAAAATTAGATAATATTACGAATTGGTAGCACACCAGCTAAGTGACCTAGCCAAACCAGGAAAAAATCACCTCCTAACTAAATGAAGTGAGAAAACTTTTTGTGAGTTTGTGCTGGTTTTAAAGGCAGAACTAATTAGAAATATATTTCATAGATTGTGTTTCTTAGGGAAAATACCAGCCTCTCCATGGATAAAGTCTGTACGAATAGGATGGGGAGAATGCATGAATGAACTAATAACGATGTGATAACTGTTTTCTTAGAATCCAGACTGGGTGTTTTATTCTGTGTTCATGATCCTGATTACCTCTTCTCTTCCTTTCATTTGTGGACAAATAATAACTAAGAATTTAAAACAGTCTCTTAACATAACAACATGAAGTCTTTCCCACAGCTTCATTTTTATGTTTTTTATTTTTTCACAAAGACAATTTAAAAATAATAATTAAGATGATTCCCCACAGTTAAATGCATCAACAAACTTGTGCACCTCTTTAATTTTAACCTAAATGTCACAACAGATGCTGCTCTTCCAGTCTCAGTAGGGAGCAGATTCCACAATCAGGGAGTATAATTACAGAAAGCTCTAGCTCCTGCTGTCTCAAAGTTACACTTAGGGCACGCTAAATAGTCTGCCAGTTTCAGTCTTCACTGGCTGTCTGAGGCCTTTGGTAATAAAAGATCAGTCAAGAGTACATTATGATACTTCACAAAATGCTAACAGCTTTGTAGAATTTATAATCTGGTGAGACATATGCCAGCTTTGTACACTGCTGAAGAGTTAAAAGCAAATACAATGAGAGTAGGAAATAAATTTAGCATGAGTTGGTAACAGGAGAAGTGTTTATTTGCCAAAACACAAGCAAGGTAATGCATCTGACATAAAGCATAAATTTGCAAGCAAGGAAAACAAATATTTTTATTCAACCGCCTTTCTTGGAAGCAGATAATAGTTAGGAATAGTCTTCAGATAAAAATGGGATGTCAAGTAATACTTTTCTTTCATGAGAAACTCCAAAATTTTAACTACAAGAAAAATGATTAAGTGGGGAAGAATGATTCATAAAGTGAATTAAAGAAATGGATAAACCTTTCTGATAGAAGAAATCTGATGTTATTGTCTTTTTGTGCACGTAAGTCATTCACAGAGTTAACTGCCAACAACTCAGAAGTACTTATGCACAAAAATAACCTACAGTAAATGAGGCAGGGCACAAAAAATATTTCATCTAGGAAAAGTAGGAAACGTTGAAATAATTTTTGTTTAAATGTGAGTACCTTCTCTCTATAACCTCAAAATCATCATTCTGTGAACAACTGTGAACACTAATTTGTCTTGAATGTGTGGTAACACCTGGAATTAAGATTTATTTACCTAATTGAAGTAAGAAGGAAGGCACACAATAATAATAGTGATATGGATAAGTCATATTAAAAAATATTTTTAAATTTCAGTACACTTCAGTCAGAATTGTGCCCAATTTCTTTTAGCTTCTGTAGTCCACTTCTTAGCTAAATTACAACATTTTTATCTCATTTGCTCCATAGACAGATCAAACCATTGTGCAACATCTGTAAAGACCTCTCCAGACATTATTTACAATATGAATGAAATATTTCCCTAGTATGGGAATTCCCTAATATGGGAATAAATAATTTATATGAGGAAAACTCATATGGGAGTAATTATGTTCCATTTGGGTTCACTTCATCCATGCTTCAACTAATTCACTGTATTTATTGTCAGTTGGTCCTTTGTGAGGAAAATTGTCTGATTTAAAACACATTAGACAATGTCATGGTCATGAAGGCACTCCCAGCCCTGACTGTTCCTGCCTACCTCCCTGGGGCTCCCTGCTCCTGTCCTAGGACCTCATGTCAACCCTTAGTATCACCAGCCCCTGCCCCACAATGTCACAGCAGGGCTAGTCTCCAGGTCCCCACAGCCTTTCCCGGTTCAGCCATGGCACTCACTGAGTGAGTGAGCTTGGGCTGGGGTTGCCCTTGGATGCATCTCATATGCCCTGCTCATGGCTTTGTGGCGTTGGTTGGGTCCTGGTTGGTAAGAACCTCAATCCCACCAGCCCCAGGGAAAGTTCCTGGTGGTGCTGTCCCTAGATGAGGTGCTGACCTATGTAGCTTCTTGACACAAAAACCAAACAAATACACAAGACTCTGGCACCTCATTTCTATTTTTCCTTTCTAGTCTCAGTTACTTTTACTTTGAAAATCTCTGGATGCTTATTCTGCCATACAGTCAATAATCCTGATTTATTACTTTTTGTAAGGTGCCTATTAAACTGTTTTATAGTGGTAACTATTAAGATTCTCAACAGCATACAAAAGTAATACTTTCAAAGAAAATATTAAAAATACAGAATTCTGAATTAATGAATGAAACTCATAAATACAATGATATAATAAGCTCTTAATGAAACCTTCACAGACATTGGGAGACACCAGAAAAGGTGGGTGGAGACACTATTGCATAGTCAGTAAATAGTACAAGAAAGAAGCACTGAAAACAGAAGTTAACATTAGCATTTCAGGATACATTTGGCTTTATTTACAGTCCATTATTTTTTTAACTCCTTGAGTGTATTTATGAATAATGCTGGGTTTATTGCATTCTACACATAAGAGAAAAAAGTTCAGGGAACTGTGCTGATGTTACCCCACATATATAAGATATACCAGCCTGCAGGATGGCATAATCTGCTCCATCTAGAATTTAGAACACACAGAAGTTGCATGCAGGCTATCACAAAAATAGCACATTCATTCCCTAGGAGGAAATTGGCCGGTATTATTAAGCAGAGCTAACAAAAGGCAGAGGTATCTTTGCTAAGTACATAATCTTTTTTTGTTTGTTTGTTTTAAATCTATCCTCTAGTTTGACCACTCATCTTCAAATTTTTCACTAAAATGAAGCTATCTTTCCACTCATTTTCACTCTAGGAACAGGTGAATGCATTGCTTTCCAAGATGAGTTGTCACAGTGCTATGTGTTGAGATCCTTTCATTGAACAAGAAATTCATATACAATCAGCCTGAAAGCAGAAAAGTAAAAACAGATTGAGATTTTTAATGAATAATTGTTTATAATAACTAGCTTTATCTTGGCTCTTGCAGGAATCACTTAGGAATAATAGGTGAAGTTCATAGCACTGAAAAATCATCCGTGCCCTAAGTTTTGCTGTTGATCTTTTTTCTGTATTTTCCAATTAGATTTAATTTTCACGGATTTAGTGTTGTCTTCATTGCACGTAGCTTTTTCAGGTAGCCCTAGCCTCCAAAGAACACACTCCTTAGAGCTTAGTTTCTTGTGAATATGCACTTTTTTGGGTCCATATACGGCCAGGAGAAACTTCTGCTGGTTTTCTTACTGGCATCCATTTTCTACCTAAGGTTATTTGCAATTCACATAATTCTTCATATCTCTAAACCAGTCAAGAGTAAGAAAAATAAGACATTACATGACAGAGAGGTATATTGAAAAGAAGCCATTCTAGATTAGCTATTTCAAGCTTTAAGCCATGACTAAGATGTTACAATGACAGCAGAGCTCAAAACAATGTCAGCAGCAAGATGTCAAAAGGCTCATGAGGACTTTGGAGCATTCACTCTGACATGAGATCTTCTGCTAGGAGTGGAGTTGCAGCCTGAAGGCATCAGAAGTCAAGGTCATTGTTCAAACAGCGAGCTAGTTACAGGTATGTTTGTATACTTGAACAAGCATTGACCTGTGGAAGAAGACTCGGAGCAAAAATAAAGAACTGTGATATTAAGCATGCAAAAACGTTTTTGTTCTAAATGGAAAATCATATGAAATGCCAATTATTTTTGCAAAGAAAAGATAAAGTATTCCATTAGTTCCCTTTTATATGGTCTGATCTCAAAGGAAGCATGCAAAAGGAGCATTTTTTCTGTGTTCAGCAGTCTGTTTCCATATCGTGAAAACACTAGTCATTGCCTGCATGTCTGGGAATGCCCATGGCTGGCACGGCACCCAAAGGAACTTCCAGGTTTTTTCTTCTGGAATATACTTGTTTTGAGCAAAAGGAGGAGATAAGGAGGAAAAAGTAATGGGACATTGCAATATTCAAGCTGATCAAAATACTAACCAGTATGAGCCAGTTACTTTGTCAAAAAAGTGTGAAGAATTGCACTAATTAATAACTGGATGAACTAGTCTAAAAAATCACAGCCAATAAGTTCAACTATCAATTTAAAATTAAACAAGAAAATAATTTTTTCCATTGCCATTGGAAAAAGGTTTGACATACTATCTCAACAACAAAAATATTCCTAATAAGATGGCATAATAAGACAGTACTATTCAATATATTTATCAGTATATTCATCAATGACCTGGATGAGGGAATAGAGTACACCTCAGCAAGTTTGCTGATGACATAAAACTTGCCGGAGTGGCTGATACACCAGAAAGCTCCATCCAGTGAGATCTGGACAGGATGGAGAGTTAGACGGAGAGAAATGTAATGAAATATAACAAGGGCAAGTGTAGAGTCTTGCATCTGGGGAAGAGCAACTCCAGGTACCAGTATAGGCTGGGGATGGACCTGTTGGAGAGCAGCGTAGAGGAAAGGGACCTGAGGGTCCTGGTGGACAGCAGGATGACCATGAGGCAGCAACGTGCCCCCCTGGCCAAGGCAGCCAATGGCATCCTGGGGTGTATTAGAAGGGTTGTGGTTAGTAGGTTGAGATAGGTTATCATCCCACTCTACTCTGCCCTGGTGAGACCAAATCTGGAATATTGTGCCCAGTTCTAGGCCCTTCAGTTCAAGAAGGACAGGGAATTACTTGAAAGAGTCCAGTGCAGGGCCACTAAGATGATTAAGGATGTGGAACATCTTCCTTAAGAGGACAGGCTGAGGGAGCTGGATCTCTTTAGCTTGGAGGAGAATGAGGGGTAACCTCATTAATGTCTATAAATATGTAAAGGATGAGTGACAGGAGGATGGAGCCAGGCTCTTCTCAGTTATGTCCAATGATAGAACAAGGGGCAATGAGTGAAAGCTGGAGCATGGGAAGTTCTATTGGAACATAAGAAAACCTCTTCCTCTGTGAGGGTGACAGAGCATCTAAACAGACTATCCAGAGAGGTTGTGGAGTCTCCTTCTCTGAAGACATTTCAAACCCACCTGGACATGTTCTTGTGTGACCTAATCTAGGTGATTCTGCTCTCACAGAGGAGTTGGACTAGGTGATCTTTTCAGGTCCCTTCCAAACCCTAACATCCTGTGATTCTTGATTACATGGTACATAAATCTTAGATGGCACCATTTTTCGTTTGGATACATAACTGCTGTAGATCTCATCTCTGGATCTGTGGCCTTCCTGGCTGTTTTATTCCTGGGGTAGGGTTTTGTTTATAACTTTTTTCCCTCATTGAATCTTCAATAGCTGAAAGAAGAATCTCACCTATTGCAGTAAAAAATTCCATTATCTATTTTTCACTGAGTTCCACTTTCTGACATAAATCTAAAGCTTCACATTAAAACATAACTGAAACGTATAGTTCAAGGTGAAGTATTGCCAAACACACATGGCAAAATTTCATGTTTCACACAGAAATTTCATAAGGAGTTTTAACAAGATCTTCTAAAAAACAGTCCACGTATGTTAAGTTCAGATTTGAGAACAAATTACGAGATAAAAAAGACAGGGACCTTCTGGAGAGAGTCCAGAGAAGGGCGACAAAGATGATTAGGGGTCTGGAACATCACCCTGTGAGGAAAGGCTGAGTGAGCTGGGTCTGTTCAGCCTGGAAAAAAGAAGACTTAGGGGGGACCTAATTAGTGTTTATAAATATCTGAGGCATGGGTTGCAGGGGGAATTGGCCAGCCCCTTTTCAGTGGTCTGTGGGGACAGGACTAGGGGCAATGGCTGTAAGCTGGAGCATATAAAGTTCCGCACCAACATGCGGAGGAACTTTTTCACAGTGAGGGTGACGGAGCAGTGGAATAGGCTGCCCAGGGAGGTGGTGGAGTCTCCTTCTCTGGAGATATTCAAGTGTCATCTGGATGCCTATCTATGTAATATGAGATAGGGAGCCTGCTTTGGCAGGGGGGTTGGACCCGATGAACTCTTGAGGTCCCTTCCAACCCCTAAGATTCTGTGATTCTGTGATGCATTGTGACTATAGGTGGCTTTGAATTTGATGAACTGTCTTTAAATAGCTTTGTAGCATGCATAGATATGTATTTTTAACACACAATGACAATTGATTTTACCTCTCCTAGAAGTGGTTCTTGATGCTGGGTTTCTTATAAATCTTTTGTGTGAAGCAGGATATGGAACTGAGGAAATTATCCATCTTTATGAATGTCTGTCATATCTCAGTTTTCAGAAAATTCCCAAATACCATATGAATATTTTATAATGATGTTTAGCATTGAGCACCCGACCCAACCTTATAAATGACTCTTCTGTATAATTAGCACATTAGTCACTCTTAAAATTGAGTCTGATGAATTATTCAAACAGAGTTCTGCAGAGCTCCTTGTTGAGGGTCCTCTATAAGGGCACTTTAAAACTCTCCTCTGAAACTTTGAGGTAGTAAAGAGGGAAAGAAATGCAGTCGAAAGAGGAGAGTAACACTGATTTTTATTGCCATATGAAGTTTATTTAAAATGGAAGGTAAAATACATGCAGGAAAGGGAACCTAAGACAAAAAAAACAAACCAACACAACTTTATCAAGTCTTTAATTGAAATAAGAAATTGAGTTTATGAAGACACTGAGTCACGTTCTTGTAACCTCCAGTGAAGGTGGTTTGTGGTTTGAAGAAATACTATGACTCAAATGGGTGAATACAGTCATGAATTAAATAAATATATCTTTATCTCTTCTATCTGTGACCATGTCTCAAGTTTCCAATTTTGGTTTCATTAAAAATACGTCCTTGTTATATTGTCCCTGACATTTTATATGTCTGAGCAACACTGGTGAGGCTACACCTGGACTGCTGTGTGCAGTTTTGGGCTCCTTAGTACATGAGTGACATTGATATTCTCTAGAGAGTCTAGTAAAAGGCCAGGATGCAGATTAAGAGCTGGGACTGCATAGTCTGGAGAACAGAAAGGTCCAGAAGGCTGCAAAGAAGGCACTGCTAGACAGTGGTGTCTAGCGACAGGCCAAAAACCGATGGGCACAAACTGAAAGACAGGAATCTGTCTGAATGTAAGAAGTATCAATTTTTTCATTGTGGGCATGAGCTTTTTGTGGTTAGTTAGTACTGACACAAGATGCCCGGAAAGGTTATAGAGTCTCCATCCTTTGAAAACCTCATGTAGAGCTTCCCAAACAAGCTCTTTGGGTTACTTGTGCAATAGGCAAATTCTGCTAGTATAACCCCTTTAGTATTTGTTTAAAAAAATTTTCTTTGTGGCAGATGCACTTACCCCTTCCTTTCTCTGGACAACTAATCTGAAATTTCCACAGGTGTTGTATAATATGACACAAATTTCATAGTCTGAAGCCAGGTTTCAGCTCAGTAGAGTGTTTATGAAAGACACCAATCTTGTTTGTGTGGTCATGACTCCCTCTAGTGATGTCTTCCCAGTCTACCATACACTCAAACCAAATGGATTCTTGAAATCAAGTGCCCCATGCTTTTTTTGTACTCACTGAGCTCCATAATGACTATTAAGTTATGCTTTATTCACATCTAAGTTTTAGCTTTAGAAAGACTTGTTTCACAGTGGGTTGGATCTGATGGCATTGACACATGCTAGAAAATTGATCCAGACAAAAGGAAAAAAAAAATTTTTTTCTGTAAATAGTAATGGCTTTAATGTACAAATAATTTGCAAATAATTATTGTGGTAGATATAGAATTAAAATGCCAGAATATGTAGCATATAAATTAGAGATCTCAGATTAATTGACCCCTAATATTAGGTAATGGTCAATTACAGAAAAGATCTATAAATCCTTCTTCTGGTCATAAATGTCCTGTAGTTTTTATGGATGGATGTTTTTCTGTGAATCTGATTTTCTGCTGCCTAGTGGAGCGCAGCTATAGCTGCTTTATTTATTGTCAGCACTCTGGAGTGTTCAATGAATAGCAGTAACCTGCAAGCCAATCTGTAGCCCTAGGGAAGGAAAAATAAGAAATTAATTCCTTTATCCCTGACTTCTCATACCAGATGTATGACCCTTAATTGCATTCACGGGATCTTATTCAGACCAAATAGATAAACCCTAAACTGCAGATGTGCCAATGGAATAATATAACACTGCAAGAATTTTGTTGTTGAAATGAAACACAGTTTCACTTCTCACCAAAAGACTGTGTATCAGAATAAGGTCACTTTGTCAGTTTAACTTCAGTTTCACAATTGTATGAAAACAGTACCAATGCTTTTGATAATCTCAGTTGTAATAGGTTTGGGGTTTTTTGGGTTTGTTTGGTTTTTTATTAATCAGTACCAAATTAGAGTAGGCAAATTCTCTCCAGTGAATTACAATACAACACCCCTGTGTGATAGTTCAGGACAAAAGAATCCATCCATTGAGAGCAATGTTATAAATATAGACAGTAGATAAGTGATTAAGATTAGAATATTAAGTAGTCTTACTTTTCCTGGACCGCATTTCTCCTTATCTCCACCTTGAGGATGGTATTACCCGCACTAAATTTGCTTAATGGATGATCAATAATCTTTCAGGTCTAAACCAGAATGAGTAACAAGGACCTTTTACAGATGAGGGACATTGCATGTTCTTTAGAGGCTAAGCTTGTGAAATGAGAACAGTATGAAATAATGTATTCAGCATCCAAAAATAGTGCAAAATGCCTTATAGAGCTATATCTTTAAGTCCTCATATAACGAGGAAACACCTGCTTTAGAAAATAAGTTGTAGCTTTCTTTGGAAAGATGTAAGCGTAACTCAAAAAACCAGAACTTGGTAAGTTTAAGTTTACCCGAGGCAACCTATTATGTATGTTAAACATGAAATGCAGTTCAAATATTAATCCATATATATACTAGTGAAGTTGCAATAGAATTGTAGAATTTTATATTGTTGCAGAAAATATTGAATGTTCTATCTTCTGCCTGTCAGTGTTTCTTTCTTCCTTTGATTTCTGTAATGTAGAAAAGGACCCTGGACTTTTTGGGTTTGTTCCTTTATTATACTTTAAAATCAAAGAAAAACACCTTTTTTTTTTCATTGTAATCAGAGGAACTGGAATGAAAAGTAACCACAGTCCTCTCTATTCTATTTCCAACCACCACTAAAACTCTCGTTTATTTTCAGATAATGGATGCATATATGAATTCCAAAGAGTGTTATAATCTTCATCATGTTTGAGAAGAGACTGCATGAAATTCCAAAGCTACCTGACCTCCTCACAATAAACCTTTCCATGAATTCTCTCTTGTTTCAGTATCAAAACTTTAGTTTGCTCCTATTGCTTTAAGGTGTATAAGGAACTTTTATTTTCATTCCTTTTTTTCTTTTTTCAGAGATTTTTTTACATCCTCACAATCTTTGAGATTATTATCAGAAGACCTGCAGTTTTTTACAAGACAAGAGAAAAAAAAATAGTCTTTGATTGGGCTGTATCTGTAAATTTACTGTAGGATCAGAGGGATTTTAGGAAGTTTTCACTATATGATAGTGAGGGTGAATGTTAAAAGACATGAGACTTGTCATGTAATTAAGGACAGAGCTGCCAACTTGCAAAATCCTGGTTGATTTAGATAGAAGATAGAGAGTTCCAGTGTCTTCAAGTATTTTGAATGTCTTGTGTTTATGACTTAGTATCATGAGATGTCACTTGAGGACAGAACAGAATAAATATGTTTGTAATTTATTTTGAGTTTAATTTCTCACATCTTACTAATGCTTATTATTTATTATTTGAATATTTGGGATAAAATGGATACAGTTCAGACAGGTAGTAAGTTCAGTCCAAATGGTGAGGCTTTAAGTCTTCAGTTATATATACAAATGAATGAAGTCACTTAAGAATTTAAATGTAAATTCATCCTGTAAAGATGATAAGAAACATTTTTACTATAGTTTTGCCTGAGAGAGGGTCAAGTCTCTCCAAATACCAAATAAAAGACTCCAAAGGGTGTTAAAGTGTGAAGGCCTTGGAAATCCAGGTCACATCTGAGCCCTGTTGCATTTCTAGCAGGTTACATTTTTCTGTCCAGATTCTTGCTTTTCATTACTAGAATAAATCTGGATTAACAGGAGGACAATTAAAAGCAGCACAATACTGCTATTAATTGTAATCATTCAGTTAAAGTTTTTAAATAGGCACAAGTTCTTGTCCTATCTTTTCATTAAAATCATGCCTTAAATCCACTATCCATTGTAAATTTTGAATTCTTAAGTTGGTTTAAAGTAAGTAATATTATAATGTTGCTGCTGTTATTTGATGTATATGCATTTACACTTAATTTTTAGATTAACTATGACATGTTGCATAGTAGAATTGCCCGAGACATAAGGCTAAATCAATCAATCTTGTCACTATTTTAATAAAATAAAGAATTTGCATACCTTTAGGTTTGTTTTATGATTATTTGGCAAATAAGACGAATTATTATGACAAGATCTGAAAATGAGAGTGCCCTCTCCCCTCACATTAATCAATCCAGTGAATGGTGAGGTGTGTTTTCTAAAAATAAAGGAACAAAAGTGACTGGGCAGATACATTACTAAATGTGATTCAGTGTAAAGAAAAGCTACCTATTTCATGTGAAATGCAAGCAATGTTTAAAGAAAATTAAGGAATAAAATTATATAAAGCCCTGTTCTCTGCTCAGGTTCACTGAGACTTTTCAGAATTTGAACTATCTTCCCTATGGACATAGTAAATACAGTGGCAAAGCGGTTCATGCATCTTCCAGTGATGCTAAAGTCATCAAGTTAAGATTTATACCAATGCTAGCTGACCCAGATCTGAATAGGTAACTTTTATTTACTGTAAAGTCCAGTGCAGCCAGGTGATGCAGCATTCTTTGTGAACAACTTGATAAAGAAACAGCGTCCAATAGAAAAATCAGTTTTGTTGTATGCTTCAGTGCTTGTACAGGTATTTAGCTATGTGGGGAAAAAAAGACCACGATGTACCTATATATTCACAGAAATGATCCTAAAATGTTTTAATTTCCAAAAGAGATTAAGTAGCTTTATTTATTAGATGTGGAAGATACTATACCTAAACTTGAATGCGAATAATACCATGCCTTATCTCCCTAATTGCCCTGTCTTCTGCATGAGACCGAAATACATGAAAATCATAAGAGGTGCATTTTATTACTACTATTTCTCATATACCAGCATAATATAAGTGAGTTAATGTCATAGGCTGCTCTGTCATCCTAATTAGATCATTTGCATCACCTTTCTTATGCATTAGTATATCATACTACTACCGTTTACTGTTCTCCAGGTTGTCCTAAATCTATCCTTGGAATAGGCCATTTCCACATATTACACTGTGTCCTGTCATTTTTTTTATTGACAGATAGATAAATGCTTTTGATGTCAATAAAATTCCACGACTACTGAAAGTTGTTAGCAATATCAAAAATGTTCATTCCCTCATATCAGTGCCTAAGCAACATGTTTAATGTTTGAAATTGTACAGTTGATGTTTTCTAAATTATTTCATTCTATCAAGAAAGTTGGGTTTTTTTCATCATTTAAGTCAGCCAAGTCTATCAGGTATCGATAAAACAACATCTCCTGTCTTTACTTTGTTGTGTGCATTCTGCATAGATTGTCCCTAGAGGAGCATACTGATTTTTCCTGTTACTTTGTATAGGGCTTCCATTAATGCACTGGTAACTTTCATTTAATATATCATGTAGCTTCCCTGTATATACTACCTTCTCCTAAACAAGTCATTAAAATCTATATAGAAGACAGAATAATAAAAATAAAAGACCCTCATTGTTTCTTCCATGGGTAAAAAGTATCATACATCTGATTGCATTTCAAATAATCATCTGCAGTTTGATAGGTGGCTAAAATGGACCTTATAGGTTTTGATTTACAACTTCAGAGGACATAACTTAATTTTTCCTTTAAAAATTTGCAGACATCATTATAAGATAGTAGCCCAGGTTAAAAAAATTCTTTTTGATACAGTTCTAAATCAGAATAACAAGAAGCAAGGCAAAATATAGTGTTTTAATCAAGAGTTATTTAATCAGAACCTGATACAAGACTGTGGGCAAGTTCATAAGACATTTAGATGAACAACACCTCTATATTTCTACTTTGTTACTAGAAAACCATTTTTTTTTAATTAGTTTTATGGAGGGGGCATAAAGCAGCTGACTGGCATTTGCAAACTGCTAAGGCTAGGGCTGTGTGAGGGCAGTTGAACAAAATTCAACAATTCAACTATCTCACTAATCTCTGGATTTCACAGTGCACTAATAAACATATTTCATCATTATTGTGTTCCGTTAGAATTTCTCTTACCACAGGCTTCTGTGCCCACTTTTATGACCTCAATGCCCTCCTCAGTTGCATAATATACATGCTTTAAATACAAAATTTTTTGCTGCATCTGTAACTGCTAAATATTTATTAATTACTGATCAAAGAAAATTGTGAGGTATACATACTGCATATCTACACAGGAATGTGTGAATTCCAACTCTGACTTTTGTACTGAGTTGGGTGACCCCTTGGTTCACACAAAACTTCCTTGAAGACTGTCCAAGCTTTCGATACTGTTATAAGTGACCTTTTTCACAGAATCACAAGGTTGGAAAAGACCTTTAAGATCATCAAGTCCAACCATTCCTGTCCTATGCTAAACCATATCCCTAAGTACCTCATCTACCTTTTTTAAACACATCCAGGGATGGTGACTCAACCACCTCCCTGGGCAGCTTGTTCCAGGCCCTGACTATTCTTTCAGTAAAAATTTTTTTCCTAACATCTAATCTGAACCTGGTTCTGGAGAGATGCAAACTATGAGGACATAAGAGCATTCCGGCCTTCTCAAGTTCTTGTGCTTGAATACAACTATAACCATTCCCTCATTAAAGCAGATCAAATACATCTGAACACCTGAGACCTTATGCTAAGAAATTCTCTTTAAGAACTGCTTACAAATCAAAGGCTTGCTATTACAAAAGGGACAAACTCTAGAGTTTAAAGAAATATTCAAATCCCAAATTCACATGATTTTCTTAAAATTCATTAAATAATTATACGATAATGTAATTGGTTAATTTTAAAAGTCTGAAATCCTTCTCATCAAATTTTAAATCCTTATTTTCTGGCAGAAACAATGCACAGAGTTGATAGAGTTGACCAGGAAGGTCCAGAAAATGTACTTTTCCAGAACTTAATCCACTGAGCTCTACATGTAAAACAGTATATGCTTGTGTGGTATTTTCACAGCTTTCTTTTCACAGTTTTCTTTTCACAGTGGAGAGTGTCTAAAAAAAAGAGATTGGCTCAGTAATCTGGAAAATAAATCTCAAGGAGAAAGAATGCAGAAAAGGAACTACATAGTCATTTGATGTTTTCCATGATGTATCAAGCATAAGATTGATAGGGAACAAGTCAGGTAACACAAGTATCCAATAACATTTGAGATGACCTAGTGTCTGCTATTCAGCTGACTTTCTAGAATGCTGCATGACTGATTTGTGTCCTGTGCCCTATCAACATAGTCCAATGTGATTGAATACCTTAAGGCTTCTTAAATAGCACTGTATGAGAACTTTTAGGTACCAAATAGCTTTACCATGACCATGATCAATTCTGCCCTTTTCAAGAAGAAATTTTACTTCATTCCTTTGACAAGTTCTGTTCATTACCTTACACACGATGTTGAAAATGGAAAATACAAGCACACACACATGTGCGCACACACACTCACTAAGTGACACTTTGAAAACATTTAGCCCGGTTTTACACACTCTACTTTCATTCAAAACTCTACAAAGAATATTGCTGGGAAGATTCTACTAGAGATTTTTGACAGCAAAATCATGGCAGTCAAGACAAGTGATATGAGGAATTCCATTCCTATTATTTCTGAAACCTGGTTTCTCAGCTGAGGAGATATACTGGAATTTGAACAAACCCAGATATTTTTCAGTGATTCTCTTAATGATTTGCTGAGAAGGTTCTAGCTTTTTTCATTTCAATAACTGTGATGCTGCCTCTTAAAGATCTCTTTTGAATCAGTTCTCTTTCCTGCTATGCATGCAAAAATAAAAATAAATTTTTAAAAATGTACTGTACAAACTGAATTTCTGATTCCAGAAAAACACAGTAAGAAATATACGCCATTTTTTACGAGCTTCCCAGATACTTCTCATTCTCTTTTTTCTTTGACACACTAAAGAAAAGGACATGAAAGTTTTAACGCTGCCTTTTTGAGTACTTACTGGGAATGGTGGGCATACTCATACTTTATCTCCCCTTAAAAGGTGGGTTCTGTTTCCCTTTTGTCTACAAGATGACTTGAGTATAACACTGTTTTATTAGTGTGGTTTATCAATAATGGATATAAGGCTATCATATAGCTACAGAATTTTCTGTTTGGTTATTTTTTAATGCGGTTTATAAACTAACATATTCTGCTCTGAGATCACTGTATTAAAATACATCCCACCAGAGCAATATACTTTGCTGGCACAGCTGGATATTTGGTAACCCAGGGAACTGAAAGATGATGTTTGTTTGAAATTAATATTTGCCTAGTTTTATAGCACTGCTTAATAAAATGTAATTTTTGGGACAATATGCATTATAAAATGAGCAAACACTTTCAGAACTAAATTCTGTCATACAGATTCACTATTTTATGGTTTTTTGGGTTGGTTTTGGGTTTTTTTTTTAATTCCACAGAACTATACGTGGTCTTAGTTCTTCTCATACACATCTGAGACACTGTAGAAAAAAAATAAGAGACTCATACAATCTGAGACAGAGAGAATGTTAACCTTCCACTGCATCAAAAATGCTTAAGTTCCCCAATCCTGGCATTAAGACTGCTTAAATCTACAGTATGCATAACCGCACAATATAGTCTAAACATACAGTAAACAGAGAATAATTCTGTGCTGATACTTCCCTCTCCTCAGTTTATGAGCTTACCAACAAAACTATCCAGAAGCAGTGTTTTGAGATCATATTCATTTTGATGTGCAATGATGAAAAAAAAAAAGGTTCCTTTCAAGGTAGCAGAAAGGTTTAATTATGTCATACTAGTAGTATTGAAGAGCCAGGTTCTATGAGGAAAATTGTAAAGTGTTGGACTAAAGGAAAACTCTTCTGTGCACTTTGTTCTTCCAGAAACTACGTGTGCCTGAAGAATTTTAAATATTTTTAAAATTTTGCAGCAACTCCTGAGAAGGGTTAGTACTTTTTTTTCCCCTCTCAATTCTGACCCTATACATAAGCATAATTAAATTAGTCTTCATCAAGCAGCTATCAGTAGTAAAAACAATACATTTTTAAAATCACCTAAAAATAATGTTTTTCAACCAGCTGTTAAATCAAGTAATTTATTTGTTTTATTGCATATTTGCATAATAGGGCAAACTAGAAACTCTCTGTAACAGATGTGCTAGTGGCAGGGAGATTTGATTAGTGGCTTCTGTTATTAATCACTGCACAAATCTTAAATGATTTGTTTCTACAGTTTGATCAATTTGCATCAGAGTACTTGCATTTATGCACAAAATGTGGAGATAAAACATCTGTTCACACCTTTACTAGAAGCACTGATTTTTTAATAGGGTTGAAGGTTTGTGTTGAGCAAGACACAAGAGACTGACAATTTTTGAAAAGAAGATTCCACTGTTTCTAATGAGAACAATTCATAGCTAAAATGCATTTCACATCGGCAATACTATTTATACGGGACTTATTTTAACTTGAAAAATAGGGGAAAAAATTCTACAGTTATCCAAGCTCTCTCAAAATTTTAGCCAATTAAATTAGAGACACCTTTATGATATTTTTGGGTTTGTCTTTTTTTTGTTTCTGGTTTTTAATCTGGACAATTTTTGAGACTTTTTAGGAAATGCTAATGTATATTTTCATCATCAAGGATCTTGAATTTTGCAATGAGTTTCTTCTAACTTAGACATTTACTTGTAAAATCCTATATATAGTCTGAATCAGTATTTGATTGCACACGCTTTAAATATCATGACTAAAGTGTAAAAAAACAGCAAAAAATCATGTTGTTCAGTAATTCCCAATTAAATATGACAAATTTATGGTATGTGAGTGTTTCAGCTACTAGTTAGAATAACCAGTCCTGTATTTTAAGAAGGCTTTAATAGGTCCTAAGAAGGGAAAGGGTTCACAACTGAAGCACAAACCGTAGTATCAGTATACTTTAATACATTTCAGACAAGATGTGGTTTTTTTCCCATTCTTCCTTTCTTCCTCCCTTCCTTCCTCCCTCCCTCCCTTCCTGTCTAAGGGTCAGAACTTTAAACTGTTTATAATTTTCTTGTTCATGCATCTGAATTCCTGGCTTGACTTGCATTGCTAGCTAGTTTCTTGGTAAAGTTGAAATCCTAGATGGTGTAAACCACAGCTGATATATCTCCTTTCTACCATCATGGATGAGAGTTGTCATGTTTATGTTTAGAAAGGAACATGTCTGAAGCACATTCCTGTCATATGAGTTCTAGAAGGTAGAAAGATTTCTAACTTAATAACGATGCTAGGATTAAAGGAAATCTCCTCACAGACTTCCCAGAGGAAGTCGTAGATATCACACTGTATCTGCTGTTACCTGATTGTATAGGTGCTGCATGTATTTCCACAGTGCTGGTGATTTCTGAAGTTCATAACCTCATAGCCAGCACAGAAGATGATACTGTTGCCTAAGGGTTAAATTCATTTGTACCATCCGACTCCATTTGAATCATATCCTGTATATCAGCAAAGTCAAAATGCTCAGGACTAAATGATTGCAAATATGAAAATAATAGTCTTTTATGCCATATTGATGATTCTCATACGCTGAGTAAATCTGCCTAAGGGACTTAACAATTCTTCTTCAGGAAATAAATGGATCTAATCAGTATTTCTGGGTTTTATACATCACATAGACAAGCCACATGCAATGAAAGATAGGAGGGTGAGTTTGTTTCAGAATACAGGGTTTCAGATGCATTCTAACATTGACTAACAAATTAAACAAATTTTATAATATGCCTCAAAAAAATGATGAAAGTCTATTTTCCATTTATTCTCTATCAAACTGGCAAACATCTTGACCTTATAATATTAATTAATGTTTTATCTGTTCATAAGAAAAACTGTGTCTGTTACACTTGCTTTTACATTTATTGTTGGAATTGTTGCTTTTTACAATGAAGTTACAGGTTTAGTTCTCAGTTCTAAGTGTAAGTATTTAGCAGGTATACATTTCCTTTATAGTGTCTTTACTTGTCTAAAATCTTCAGTTTTATCAAGCATTAAAAAACCACTTCCAGTTGACAAAACCTTTCTTTTGAACTTTATGCAAGGTATGCCCACAGCTTTCGGGGGCAGATGGGGGGACACACACCTCAACACCAACACCACCACAGACACTACCACCACCACCAAAAACGACATACAGAAGCAGATGGAAATATAAGTCTTCTAAGTCACAGTTGTGAGTGGTTCAGCGATTTCAATGTGAGCTGAAGGACAAAATGGAAAAACTGTCTAAAAGAATAAGAGGGCTATACAATCCAGACAACAAATTTAACTCCATTACAGATACACAGCCATCTCCAAATTCATTAACACAGTTGCCTGAGGTGTCTGCCAAGGAGCCAGATGTCACTCCTCCATAACTTAGTGTCTTATGATTGTCATTTAATCTGAAAGAAAAGGAAACATTGTGTTTAGATTCAACAAATGTAAAGCTTAGACTCGACAGGGTTTTCAGTTTGTTCTGTAAAATCATAAAATGTGAATTTCCAAGGCCACTTTTAGTGCTTAGGGACTCTAATTACATTCTATTCAACTGACAACATTATTTTTAGGAAAACATTTTGCAACCATTCAAGGGTTTTAAGCTCAGAGAAGGTGAGCATAGTCATTTGGTTTGATCTCCCACGTAACATAGACTACAGAATGTAAATGATTAATTCCTTCACTGAAGGGAGTCTGTGTGTGCGCATTAGTAGCTATATCAACTGAATTTTAATTTGAAAAAATAGTATTATAAATTCCATGTAAGTATAAGAACAGGAAAAAAAAAAGTTGCCTGTAAAGGTAACAAGATTAAAAAACATGAAAAAATATTGTCATAGAATTTCTATGGGGAATTGTTCTGCAGCAAAAATATTAAATTACTTTAAAAATACTTTAAAATTACATTTTAATTTTTAAAAAATAAAATTAAAAGTTACATTTTCCTATATATACGTAGAATTTTATAGGAGGCGTTAAACAACAATACTGCAGGGTTCAAAATGGAGAAAATATCTGTATGAATGAAGGGGGAAATATCTGAAAGGAAATATCAGAAAGTTCTCACAATCATTAACACAGAAGTAGTAACTGACTCTTCACTGCCAACAAGAAAATAAATCCTGTACAAACCAAAACTTCCTAGTCTATCCTTGCATCCTGATCACTTCATATTATGTACAGCATTTAAGATATTTAAGTTCTGTTCTGGAGCAAATCCACATATTTTCTCTGATATAAAATATAAGTGTGATTCAGGGGCTTCTGGTACTGCTCCCATTAAGATATTGAAGAAAGTGTATACTAGTTTTGGTTCGCTTAGATCTGTATGCTTGTAACCACAGAACTCCCTCATGCTTTCACACTGCATCCCAGAAGCATGTAACATACACTCTTGAGATCACGTTATTACAACATCAAACTCACAGGCTGTGACAAAGCCTTGATATATCTTCATTTCATAAGGAAGGACTTAGTTCATTGATATCATATGTTACTAGACCTCTTGATAACTATGTAGGTCTTGGGGACACTGAGAGGAAATAAGGATCTTGATGCTTTAGGTGTTAAAACTGATTGCTAACCTCCAAATAAACCCTAACATAATCTAGTAAGGGCCACCAACTCCAACACACACAAATAAAAGGTTGCATTTTAACCAGCTTTTTCTTAGTTCTGCAGGCCCTTCAACAATAAGCTAGTCTTACAGTACTTTACATTTTAAAAGCTATTTTCTGTTTGCCCAAACTTGAAAGGAATGATAATATCCAGAATAAACTGGTAAACTTGTATTTTGCATCTTTGGATTCCCAAACTATAACTGTTACATCAAACCTAACCCTAGCACATAGATAAACATAGAAGCCCCATCTCTACATAATAAATCAAACAAAATACTGGCTTATATCAGAAAGAATACTGTTGTCAGCTGAAGCCAGAGATTTATATTCTCTATCGTTCTACTGATGAGTTTCCTAACTATAAAATAAGGTTAGGACTTGGTATTGGTGTTTAGGAATTACACTGATCTGCCCGGTTTATTGCTTGATGCTATACAGCCCCAAAACGGAAAGATATCAGGTATTGATTGTCACCAAGGACTTCTGTTACTCTTTTTATGGTGATATATATCTTCTTGTCAAAAAGCAGTCAAAAAGAGGGTGCATGCTGCTTGAAGCCAAAGACTTCTTTTGTTATTCTTTCAATCAGTCTCCTGGGTAATAGATCCAGCTAGGGAAAATATGAAGACATAGGAACACAAATTTTTAAAGTCCAATTTTTCTGGATGCTCAAGGACTTAACAAAACAGGAAAGATAACTTGGGGGACTGTTGCCTGGGTCTTTTTTATAACAGTTGATGGACCCATTTGGGTATAAACAGATGTTGGTTTATTTTTTAAAAAATAATTATTATGTTGAATATGAATATTTAGTAGTAAATCATTTTTATCATAGAATCATGGAATCATAGAATGTGTTGGAAGGGACCTAAAAGATTATATAGTTCCAACCTCCCTGCCATGGGCAGGGACACACTCTGCTAGACCAGGTTGCTCAAAACCCCTTCCAACCTGATCTTGAACACTGCCAGCGAGGGGCTGACCATAACTTCCCTGGGAAAATTATTCTGGTGTCTCACCACCCTCCCAGTAAAGATTTTCTTTCTTTTACCCAACCTAAATCTATCCTTTTTAATCTTAAAGCCATTACTGCTCCTCTTGTCGCTACATGCCCTTGTAAAAAATCCCTCTTCAGCTTTCTTGTAGACCCACTTTAGGTACTGGAAGGCAGCAATGAAGTCTCCCCAGCATCTTCAAGCTGAACAACTTCAACTGCCTTAGCCTACCTTCATAGGGGAGGTGCTGCAGCCCTCTGATCATCTTTGTGTTCCTTCTCTGTTCATGTCATTCTTGTGCTCTTCATGAGTTGGACTCAGTACTCCAAGTGGGGGTCTCTGAGAGTGGGGTAGAGTGGCAGAATCACCTCTGTTGGTAGCCCAGGATATGGTTGGCTTTCTGACCGTTAAGGGCACATTTCCAGCTCATACTCAATTTTTCGTCCACTATTATCCTCAATTCCTTATTTGCAGAGCTACTCTCAATCCATTTATCATCCAGCCTGAATCCATGTTTGGAAATGTCTCAATCCATGTGCAGGACCTTGCACTTAGCCTTGTTGAACTTCATGAGGTTCACACCAGCCCACCTTTTAAGCCTGTCAAGGTCAATCACAGAATCACAGAATCATAGGGGTTGGAAGGGACCTCGAGAGATTATCAACCCCCCTGCCAAAGCAGGCTCCCTAGCTCATATTGCAGAGGTAGGTGTCCAGACGAGTCTTGAATATCTCCAGAGAAGGAGACTCCATCACCTCCCTGGGCAGCCTATTCCAGGGCTCTGTCCCCCTCACTGTGTAAAAGTTCCTCCGCATGTTGGTGTGGAACTTCCTGTGCTCCAATTTGCAGCCATTGCCTCTTGTCCTGTCTCCACAGACCACAGAGAAGGGGCAGGCCAATTCTCCCTGCACCCCATACTTAAGATAGTTATAAACATTGATTAGGTTCCTCCTCAGTCTTCTTTTCTCCAGGCTGAACAGTCCCAGCTCTCTCAGCCTTTCCTCATAGAATAGATGTTCCAGGCCCTTAATCATCTTCATAGGCCTTCTCTGGACTCTCTCCAGGAGGTCCCTGTCTTTTTTATTCAAGGTAGCCCAGAACTGGACACAATACTCCAGGGGAGGCCTGACCAGGGCAGAGTAGAGGGGGAGGATCACCTCCTTCAACCTGCTGGCCACACTCCGCCTGATGCCCCCCAGAATCCCATTGGCTCTCTTAGCCACCAGGGCACACTGCTGGCTCATGGCCAACCTGTCGTCTACCAGGACCCCAGGTCTCCACAGAGCTCTTCTCCAGTAGGTCATCCCCAGCCTGTACTGATACATGCGGTTGTTCCTCCCCAGGTGCAAAACTCTACACTTGCTTTTGTTGAACTTCATTGGGTTTCTCCCTGCCCAGCTTTCCAGCCTGTCCAGGTCTCGCTGGATGGCAGCGCAGTGTTCCTGCTTGTCAGCCACCCCTCCCAGCTTTGTATCATCGGCGTACTTGCTGAGGGTGGATGCTCTTCCCTCACCAAATCACCCTCATCAGGATGGCATCGCTTCACTCTAGAGTAACAACAACATCACTCAGCTCAGTGTCATCCATAAACTTGCTGAGGGTGAATTCAATCCCGCTATCCATGTCACCAATGGAGCGAGAACCCATGAGAACACCACTCATCACTGCTCTCCACGTGGACATTGAGACATTGACTTCAAGTCTTTAGCTGCAGTCATCCAGACAATTCTTTACCCAAAGTGTGGTACGCATATCTAATCAATGGCTTTCCTTTTTAGAGACAAAGGTGTTGTGTAGGATGCTAACAAAAGTTTTGCACAAGTCCAGGTAGATTATATCTACCATTCTTCACTTATATCTTGTTTAGGCATAAAAAACTTTATACTATGCTAATCACACATTCTAATTTGTAATTATACTTACAGGATTAAAACAGAGATGGCATCCACAATTTTAAAATGGCCTCTATTTGCTGTGCATTTTAATTTACATTCCTTTATTTCAAAAGTGCTTAGTCAGGTTTCATTCATGAAAAATAAGGAATTACCGAAGTTCTATGGACTTACAATGATTATTAGGAAAAATCTGATAACTTTTAAAATCTCACCCTATATTGTACTTATATTAAAACTATATTCTTTTCTCTTTCTGAATATCTGAAGTTATTTAACTAAAATACATCAATAGATATTTTTTTCTTCCCATGTAAATTGATGAATAATTTCTTTGCACTATTCAATCAGCTTTGTTCATTTTTTTCTAAAGCAGTTATTTCTCAGACTGAAAGCTTCCATTCTTGGTAATTGCCCAGAAGTAACAGGGAAAATCTGGTAAACTCTGAAATATGTGGTTAGCTGTTATTGAATATAATTTGGTAAGAATACAGAGGGAGATGCAGAGAGGGAGAAGAAGAAGAGAGGAAAGGGGAGAGAATTAACTTCTGGTTTCCCATTTTAAAATAAAAAAAATGTATCACTGTTTTTGTAAATAACCCTGTGTTTAAAGGAACAGAATTTCTATTTGAATATTTTAAATTCAGTCTGTGGATGGACTGAAATCCTCTGCAATCATTAAACACATTAAGAACCTGCACTGGTGACTCAACCACTTCCATTGGCAACAAGTCCCAAAAATTTATAATCCTTTCAGTGAAGAATTTTTTTCCTAATATCCAAACTAAACCTCCCCAAATGCGACTTGAAGCCATTTCCTCTCATTTTATCTCTTGTTCCTTGGGAGAAAAAAGCAACACCCTCCTTGCTACAAACTCCTTTCACACCATGCGTGTCTGACATCCAGGGCCTGTCCCATTGCCAGGAGCAGAGAAGACTGTGCCCAACTTTGACAGCCAAACCTGAGGAGCAAGGAGGATGCACTTAGGACTCTGGCATTAAAAGAGATACCTTCATTTTACCATCTGATGCAAAAGGAGAATTTCAGAGTATTATAATTCAACTTATTCTACAGTTGTAGATGAACAGGGGACTGGAAAAATCAAAAGTTTTAACTGGCAGCAACATAGGGGTGAAAAGAACTTGTCTTCTTCATCTTGATTTAGATGTCCTTGTTTTCAACTATCTTGCAAACCTATAATTACTGCCACTAGTTTTCCTTTCCCCAGTCTCCTATTGGGAAGAGAATGTGCCTTGAAGTATAGCATTTTGAACATGAGTGTCCATTGTCTGCATTAAATATGTGAGATATGGAGACATGCAATATTTAAAATATACACCCTCTGTGTTCTTTAGAAGCAAGGTTAGGCAATCCTTTACCCAAAATAGTTTGCAGACAAACCTCTGGCTTTTCCTCGTCTATTACATGAACAGTGTCAAAATAAAAGGACTGTAAATCACAGAATCACAGAATCACAGAATCTTAGGGGTTGGAAGGGACCTCAAGAGATCTTCGGGTCCAACCCCCCTGCCAAAGCAGGCTCCCTATCTCATATTACATAGATAGGCGTCCAGACGAGACTTGAATATCTCCAGAGAAGGAGACTCCACCACCTCCCTGGGCAGCCTATTCCACTGCTCCGTCACCCTCACTGTGAAAAAGTTCTTCCGCATGTTGGTGCGGAACTTCCTGTGCTCCAGCTTACAGCCATTGCCCCTAGTCCTGTCCCCACTGACCACTGAAAAGGGGCTGGCCAATTCCCCCTGCCACCCATGTCTAAGATACTTGTAAACACTAATTAGGTCCCCCCTAAGTCTTCTTTTTTCCAGGCTGAACAGACCCAGCTCACTCAACCTTTCCTCATAGGGGAGATGTTCCAGACCCCTAATCATCTTTGTCGCCCTTCTCTGGACTCTCTCCAGAAGGTCCCTGTCTTTTCTATACCAGGGAGCCCAGAACTGGACACAGTATTCCAGGTGGGGCCTGACCAACGCAGAGTAGAGGGGGAGGATCACCTCCTTCGACCTGCTGGACACACTCTTCCTGATGCATCCCAGGATCCCATTGGCTCTCTTGGCCACCAGGGCACACTGCTGGCTCATAGCCAACCTGTCATCAACCAGGACCCCTAGGTCCTTCTCCATAGAGCTCTTCTCCAACAGGTCATCCCCCAGCCTGTACTGATACAGGGCAGGTTATCTAAGATAATTTTTGGTGCAATGAATCTGATATGACTCTTCTTTGATATTTGTCATTTTGCAACTCTTGAAGAAGAGGGTGGTGCAGGTTCTGGGAAAGTGTGAGATGCTATTGAAGAAAGGGCATTGAGTAGCATGGAATGCTCTGAAGCTTGGGTTTTGTTGAAGCTATGTTTTGTAGTAGACAAGTGATTATTGTTATGATACAGTTACCTTATGCAAAAGGATCATGAACTTACATTGTATTCTCAATGAACACAGCAGGGTTTAAATGTGAAACCAAATCATAATGACTAAATATCAGGGAGTAAACTGTGCCTGTAAAATATATGCACATATGTAAAATGGCAATTGTGCTGAATCCACGCATATGCATGACCAAGGCGAATAATTGCATGTGCAGGCTATCACCAGTGCATGAAATTACCTGTTTGGAAGCATAAATTAGGGGTTTGCATGCCCATTTACCTGTTTGCTGTCCTTATATTCAGTGTGCTCAAGTTAACTGACTAATAATATGGGTTCTTAGGATACAAGAAGAAAAAACAATTCTAAATCTTAATCATTACTATGCCTGAGATGCAATATTTATTTCACTGAATATTTCCAGGAAATATTCTGGTCATATAGTGTTAGTGCTATACTCCATATTAGCTAATGATACAGAAAACAGACATGCAGATTGATGGTTAGTTGCACAGTTCAAGTAACTAAATATTGCGATAAGAACAGGACTGTCATTTTTAATGCTATTAAAAAAAAAAATAAGTGCTTGCCTTCAAAATGTGTGGAATTTCAACATACATTATAATCCTTGAATCTGCTTTGTGCTGACTCCATGGTTTATCTGTGACATGTAAAGCACTGATAGCACTCATGCAGTTAAATTCCATTCTCCACAGCATTATACGAGTTGGCACTTCCAGAGCAGTACAAAATGCTAATTTCTGGTTTCATTCACTTTGCTTGGCCTGATTAAAGCATAATACTACCACCTGGTCCACAAGTTACTATTCATTACTCTTCCCAGGATCACAGTGCTACCATTTCCAGTTCTCTTATTTCTCTTTAAAACCATTACAAAATCTTTAACTAATATTCTTTCAATGTAGCTGTTGGAGTACTCCTCAGAAGACTCCAAATTCAAGCAGCAAGTTACAAATTTAAAGAATAAACTGCAAATTAATAGTACTCACCTCATGCTTTTCCTGTTGAAGTACATGGCAGTATTCTTTCCTGCAAATCCTAGTTCTATTCTTTCAGAACAATGAATTAATTGTTGAGACAGAGTGTTTTGTTTACTTCTCTTAGTCTCTTCAGTTACAGCCTGCAGAAAATATCAATAAAGACTTATGTCAAGAGGTCTTTAATATCTTTGAAATCCTTTCTAAAGATTCAGTCACATGTATCTGGCATAGCCCTTTGCCCTCCCCAGAAAACTAGATCTGATCATGAGTATGCTAGTTACCAGGCAAGAAAACAACTGACTTTTTTCATATTTGTACAAGGTGATACCCTTCAGCAAAATGTTATGGACCTATCTCCTAAAGAATATAATCCACTTGAAAACAGCATCTTATAATTTCCCTGGGTCTAATAGATTTGTCACTGCTTCCTAACTCTGGCCGACTGTCATTTCCAGCACTTCTATACTTTTCCTGAACATATGTAGAAGCCAGATTTGGAGACACTTTAGCAGAGGCCATCTATGATAATATCAGTGCTGAACACAATCAACCAATACCATGGGGAGACCCTAATCCTTTTGCAGGCAACTCATTCCAGGCAAAACATTCAGTCCCCAAAACCTTTATAGGGGAGGGGCTCAAATCTTCAAATCTTCAAATCAGTGAGAAAGATTTTCTCTCTAGCTTAGTTTGAATTCCAAAATTATTTTGTGTCTGGGAGAAGGTGGAGCTTGTGAGAGCAAGTCGTCAGTCCTAGGAGATAGATTTCTAGAAACACTGCTAGGAGAGAGAGCAGTGATCAGAGAATTTGGACCCAGTGGTTGAGTCTACAAATCTATTTCTGGTGTCTAAAATTCTATTATTGGTTTGTAAACAGTTGTCTCTGTTCATAGCTTCTCCAGTAGGTAAGTATATATCCATCAAATAAGTGTGATAGTACCAAAGATAAACCATGATTTGGCTAACTACATGAAAATCTCTGTGGATGGAGTGTTCATGGTTTTTTTGGGTTTTTTTACCTCATTGAGGTGATCCTTTTCCCTAGCCTTGGCACTGATTGAACCATCTGTATGGTTTTCCTGAAATAATCCAAGTATTCCTTCTTGCTTCCTAAAGTCATGAGTGGTTCTTGTATGACCACATAAACCTCATACCTCATAAAATTAGAATAATACACTGCAGAAAACATTTGCCTTCATAAAACTTATTTGGGTATTGCTAAAGCCATTCCAGGGCAAACCAGAGCATTGATGCTCCATCTGGTGCAATTCAGACATTCAGTGTTGATATGGAATATAAGGGGAAGTATTCCCATTTGAGATCACTAACATAACTGTAGCTTCCCTCTTCTTCCTCCAGATTTCTAGCTTTCAATTCTCTGGACTCACAGACTACTCAGTTCAGTCTAGGTATTGCTTTGCTGTGTGTTTAAGCTATAAAATAGAAAATACAGCAAATCTGTGTTTTAATACTGTGACATTAAAGAGTTAAGTGTTTTATGTTTCTTTTTTAACATGCTTGTGATTTTTCTACCTGTAAAATAATTAATCTATGACAGTATCTTGTTTACTGAAAAGTATAAAATAGAGAAGGCCACACAAATGATGATAGCCTCTTATTAACATTCTGTTTATTTTAATGAAGGGGTCTGCATCAAAAGGATCTAACCCCAGAGGATCTTTCAAATTAAGAATTATGATTTACTACTTTTGTCTCCCTTTTTTTTTCTTCTCTGAAGCAGAAGAGGTTTTGAACGATTTGGGCTCTGTTGTTTCACTGGTATAATGTATATTATACCTTTGAATGACCTCAGTTTTGTCAAGGGTTCACAAATCTGGATTTGAGCTAACTCAGCCACAAAAGTATCTGAAACAACAAGTTTTTTAGGTTGTAGCAAACATTACATTTAATGAGTACAGTGCACAAGTAATGATACACTGAATCAGTATGAAGCCTCAAATAATGATTTCTGTTGGCACTATAAAAGGAATGTAATTTTTCTTGTTGAAATACCATTTTTCAGTTACTGCATGACTGATGTGGTAATTATCCCATACACCTGGGATTTAAATCCAATCCTACAAGCCCTTTTTCTGTTTGCAAGCTGTCAGACTGATGCATAGGCTTTGTTCTTATCTGGCAGTAGGCAAGGAATCGGTAATTCAGAAACAACAAAGCCACTGATGGGTCATCATGTAATCTGCACTGAAAATTGCAATCTGTAATGAGATTGGAAACACAGATGAGGAGACTAAAATTGATTACCTACCATATCTAAAATTTTCAATTTTATTGCACAAATATGCTCATAAATTTGGGGATTATTTGAGAAAGAATAAAGATTAGTTTTAAATTAGGTGAAAAGGAGATAACTTATTTAAATATAAATTATTTGTTTTACAGCAATATGATTAATCTTTAAGGTGATTCATATGTTCACATGATTTTATTTTCCATTGCAGAATATGGTATATCTGACTGGTATCAGATAGCTCATTCTCTGAAAAGAAAAATAAGTCCAGTAATAAAAGAAGAGAACTATTGAAGTAATTTAGTAAAAATTTGTATTATAAAGTGTGGTAATGGGCTGGGAAGGCACAAGCTTCTTCTGAACAAAGTTACCAAAAATAAATCTCACTTATATTGAAAATATAACTTTTATTGATGCTCCTAGATGCTTTAGCTCCCTGACAGCAACTTACAGGTGCGTGTCAAACTGTTGTTCTCAGCTCAATACCATAAATCTCCTTTTACTGCACTGATGAGACTATGACTAGTATGATAAAGAGAAATAAATGATCATAGATGTTTTCAATAGGATTCTGATCAAGTACTCCACAGAAAACGGAAAGAAATGCCAAATTTTTCCAGTTATTCTGGACATTGACTGAGTCATTGTTTTGTCCATTCTTCCTTAAGGAAATTCATTCCTTTTCTAATATCAGTATATCTTTTTTTTTACTAAATGTAATCTTTGTCTCCAGAAGATACTCTAAGTTCTCCACTACTATCCACATATCAACATGCACAATTCCTTTCAATCTAAAAAAGATAAGACTGCCCAAGGAAAGAGAAACCATTCAATTATTTTGTGGCAAAATAGGATAAACAAATATTGAGAGAAACAAGAGACATTCAGATTACATATTCATTACATTATGTAGCATTCATAGCTCCACACCAACTGTTAAATTTACCTTATTCATGTTAACAACTCAAACTGTGGTCTGAAATTAATTTCAGTTTTATTTTATTTTATTACTTTGTGCCGTTATTACCTCTTGTCTTTCCTGCATTGAGTTCATAGTCAGCAATTGCCTTTAGAATCTATTTTCCATCAGCCAGTGTTCTGAAATGGAGGCCTGCCATGTCTTTGCATGAAAATGGTTGTGCGTGCACGTCTGTTCCCTGCCCATCATAGCATGTTCCAAACACAACTAGTGGTAAAAATCCTTAAAGGGTTTAGGTATAAAGATATTTAGTTTAGAAATATCTATCTTGAATGGGAAGATGACAAGATGACCAGTTCAACTATGGTGGTCATATATTCTAGAAACGGATAAGGAAACCATACATCAGACTTCAGTTTTCTTCAGATTTCCTTTCTAGTGAGCCTTTGGCCTTCCTGTCATGTTCCTGTAGCATGAGCTAACAGTCCGAGTTGATATGGCATATAGAAATATATCAGGTGAGGAAATGACTTATTATAACAAATCATTGAACTCTTGTAAAAATGCATCCAGAATATTTGCTCATATGCTTCTTGCCAAATAGGACCCTTTGGAATCATCTACTTTTGCCTGCTCTTTGTGCCAAGAACTAAAATGGAATGCTTTTCTAATTAATCCCTGTTCCTCAAATTGATCCAGAAATTTACCGTAATGAAAATATGTTAACAAGTTGTAGGTCCAAATGTTATTATAAGAGTTGTATTTTCTCTTTTCACACTGCACACTTGATATTCACTGATGGAAGATGCATAACAGTGATCATTCTTGAATTGCAGAATCACCAAACTTTAACTGTAATAATCAGTACTAATTCTATAATGTCTATCCGATCCAGAGGCTGAATTGAGGAGTATAGCACTTGGCTGATGTGTGTATAGTGCTCCCAGTAATGAGTTTACACAAATATTCCATCATCTACCAAGAGAAAGTAAAATAATAATTGTAGTTACTGAATAGGTACTGTGTTTGTGATAGATTACAGAGTTGAGTAAACTATCAGTTTCTGTGCTGAGATATAACAGCCTTATGTTAATTCATACAAAATGTCAAAGGGGCAGGCAGGGATTTGCATATATATATCTGAGGCTGCTGAAGTACCAATTAGACAGAACTGCCATAATTCCAAAATATCTCTAATAATTTAGGTTTTATTTACAAACTTAAACAACCTACCAAATCAAAGAGCCATAGAAAACACAAACACAGTCAAAAAAATGTGCAATTCATGCATGTAAAATGAAGAATTGAAGAATTCCATTAACATATCAGCTGTCGTGTTATTTTAGAATTTTAATGTATGTAATTAATTCATTACTATTCATGCTGAAAGACTGATAAAAGGATCATCTAAATGACTGTGTCCTAATTAAATTTTGTTTATCCTTATGTTCCAGTACTGCATAGTAGGAATTATTCTTTTCAGTAGCCATATGTATTTTTAGCTGAAGTGTGTGGAAATAAAGAAGAAAATTTAATGTCATATAAGGAAAAAATGATAGCACAAACTAACATTGATTAAATCACAGAACCACAAGGTTCAAAAAGACCTTTAAGACCATCAAATCCAACCATTCCTGTCCTAAGCTAAACCATATCCCTTCCCCTCCCATCCCTTCCCTTCCCTTCCCTTCCCTTCCCTTCCCTTTTTTTTTTCTCCCAGAAACACATACAGCTGAGTAAGCTGTTTTATCTCTCAGTATTTTATTTCATTTGTCCCGTCCTCAGTGTTTTCATTACCCATTCAAAAATTCCATATGCTTGCCAAAAGTCTCAGTACATCTCTGGTATGGCAAAACAATTCAAATCCTTCTACCCATCTGCTGTTTGTAGATCTTATAATTGCCACTTAATCCTAAAGACCAAATACATTCAGTATGCAATCAGATTTGAATGCACTGATTAAAAAGTAACTCCACATTGTAATAAGAAGTTACATTCTGGCAGGAAATAAGAAATATATGTGCCTTTTCTGTACTTCTGTAACTCATATAAATTTTCAGTCATTATTTCATGATGCTTAAGACTGTCTATAACTAAGGTAAAGAATGCAAAATTGAAAACAATGTAAATATAAAGTAGAAGTTGTGTTAATCTGCACTTAAGATTCAGAAAAATATGAAAAGCAGTGAAATGAAATGCAGATTTTTTTGTTCAAAGGAAATGAATGATAGATCAAGTAGAAAAATATGTGAATTTTACTGAAAGGAGAAATTTTGGTAATAAGAACAGAGAGGAAGATCTTTAATTCATATGCATTTTCAGACAATTTAATTTTCATAAATTCTAGTCATACCTAAGAATTCTCCAGGTCTTCCTAATATGTATTTTAAAGGCTGCTGAAGGATGGATCCCATCTCACCTTTTTATTTTGAGAAGATGCTGTTAAAAATGTTTTATGCCAAATAAAACATCCACATTTCCACCAAATGGCAATGAAGTTCTTTCTTTCGCAGACTTACCAGTCACTAAAATGGCCAGTTTTGGTAGCATAATTGAGATCTAATGGGTGGGTTTATGTATAAACACATTCAAAAATATTTTTAGTACTGGAAAGAAAAAAAAAGCTTCAGTGACCACTGATTATGATATACTATTCAAACAGTAGTAATGCACTCTTTCATTTTCAATGATTTTCTGTAAATAGTTCAAGATTTATCCATAATATTTCCAATCTGCCACACAGTAGGATTAATCTCTTTGCTTTGAAAGATGTCTTGCCACGGACAGACAGCCATTGACACCTATTTTTGATTTTCTCTTGAATAAATGGGAACAATCCAAATCAAAGTTTTACATAAAACATAGGAACTTACAGTGAAAAAAGCAAACAGTGGTCTGAATACTGCCCTTGCAATTAAGACTGCAAGCATTTATTTGATCCAGAATAACTGTTATTATAAATGTGGCCCAGATAAATATGTCAAATATATTTTTGTCTTTTCTAGAATATTGGACACATCTTTGTATAAGTTTATGATTTTTATAATAGTCTTATTTCAAAGAAGGCTTTAATCTTAAGAGACAGCTCTCCATTTGCAATGTGTTTGGGTATAATTTGTCAGAGAATGACGGTACCTTGAAGGATAGGAGACAGCATTTTGTCAATATTGCTTTATGAAACATTAGAAAGGAAAGGGGAAAAAAAAGTTCAGAAAGTACCTTTTAGTTATTTGTTTTACAGAAATAAAGTAGCTTTTTTGCCATCTAAAAACACATTATAGAAATAGAGAAGGAATTTGATTCTTTTGTCACTCAGTAATGTCACGGTATAATTTTACCTTTCATTATTACAACAGAAAATCACATTTCTGGAGTTCATTAGAGATGAATGTAGCCCTTCATTTTACAGGTAAAAAAAAAAAAGGAAAAAGATTTGGGTACATAACAAAATAGCTGAGAACTAACTGGCAGTTTCGTTACATTGACAATACCTTTAAAAAACTTATTGGGGATTTTATTAAAAAATACATACTTCTTCCAATTTGTCACAGAACTGCTACCTATGATGACAAGAAGACATACCCCTCTCCCCAGAAAGCTTCATTTCACTATCAAAGAATAACAATGCCTGCAAGGTATGAACAGAACATTCCTTCCATTTTTCAACTCTGTCACCCTCTTTTATGTTTTGTTCATAATGGCAACTGTCTTCCTTGATGTATCGTACTGATGTTCTCACCTGCTTGTTGTCATTCAGCTGCTAAATGAGGAGAATGAATATGTATAATTCTTTCAAAAGTACATTATAATGACACAGTCTGGCATATTTTATTATACATCCCAACAGACCCTGATTATTTTCTGCAGTTGGCATTCAAGTTACACTACTTGGTTTTTGATAGCTCTTGCCAACTTTCTCAATGCAAATGATTAATGGTGATAGTAACAGGGAAATTTTCTAAGTACATACTTGATAGAGGGGTAAGAAATGCTAACATTTCATTCTTCATTACTCATTAAAACACAATATTAGTTTATTTTACCATATGAGGGTATTTCTAAGTTTTTTTTAGTACCTAGGTAAATGACAAAATTATTCTCTTATATGTGGGCAATCAAGCATTTCAGTTTTTATTTCTTCATAGGGATTTCTTCTGTTTTGCAGTAATTAATTGTCTACTTGGATGCCATGAAAATATATTGGACTTGCAATTCTGGTTTGTGATGTTTAGTTGTTTAATGATCCCTGTTGAAGTCATTACATTAATAATTCAATTTTTCTTAACTCCAGTTTTAGTCATCGCAACAGGAGGGGTGGAGTGTTTACTGAAATGCTTAGAGCAGCAATTAAAACAACAATCATAAGGGGTTATTTTGGGGGAGGTGGTTTGTTGATTTGAGGGGGTTTATTAGCAATAATAGTAGCTGCTTTGATGTATTTCTTTGCTTATTTTATTGTTTTAGAATCTTAAAAAATTCTCAAAAAGTCACTCTACTGGTTTTGGCTGGGATCCAGTTATTTTCTTCATAGTAGCTGTTACAGTGCTGTTTGGATTTCTGATGAAAACAGTGCTGGTAACTGATGTTTTATCTATCTCTGAACAGTACTTTCATAATGTCTAGGGATTTTCTGTTTCCAACACACCAGTGACTAGTATGCAGGTTACTCAAGGAGCTGGGAGAGGACACAACTGGGATAGCTGACCCCAGCTGACCAAAGATATATCCCAGATCATATGACATTGTGTTTAGCAAGACAAGCTGTGGGTATGGAGGAGTAAAAAGGGGGTATGTCTGGGGTGATCGTATTTATCTTCCCAAGTAACAATTATGCATGATGCAGCCTGATATAATGAATGAAATCCTTGTTTAGCTTTACTTGAAAGCACAGCTTTTGTTTTACCTGTTTCTCAGGTTCTCTCACTTTTACCCTTCCAGTTGACTCCCTCATCCTGCTATGGAAGAGTGAGTGAGAGACTGTGGGGCTTAGCTGCTGATCAGAGACAAAGCATGATGTCTAAGCATCCAAATATCAGATACCATTCTTCCTGACAGATGTACTGATGCAGAATTTTGGCTCAAGCCTTTATAATGACAAAGGGTTTCCTTAAATGCTGTTTAATCTCTACATACAGAGTTCACTAGGTTTCTAATATAAGGGACTGGTTTGAAAAAAGTCGTTAACATATAGTGATCTATTATGATATACACAAATACGTTGAGACAGACCATTTCTGGGACAAATAGAGTTTTATGTCATCTATGTATTCAGCCTATGTCCTATCTTATATATCTCACTGCCATGTGATAAAACAAATGATGCATTCAGGTGCACAGAGTGCCTGTTCAGTCACTATTGGTAATTGGTGGTTGGCGTCTGCCTAAAGGCTGTACATTTTATGCCTTAAGTACAGACTAAAACATTTCAACTCAGAGTTTAAATTTCCACACTGTATTACACTTTAAAAGAGCAAATTATCTTCAGCGCTAACTTCATAGCCACATGCCAGTTCATCCCATTCTGCAAGTAGAAGAGTATTTCAAAAAGAGTTGATGTAGTAAAACGTTTTCTAGAGTTTTTAAAAAAGGAAAGAATGAAGCTAAAAGTATTGAATTATATGATATTAAAGATATAATTTCTGTCAGAGCTTGATCCTGGTATCAGGTTACACATATGTTTGTTGGATGCATCCTAATCTAATAATAGAAAGGGAGAAAAGAAAATGCCAGGGAGAATTTAATTCATACAAACTCTGTTGCGCATGTGTTGTGTACCAGAAGTACACAAGCTTGAATTGCATAATTAGAAGCAAACTAAAAGGAAAAGTTTCTGGTCTATGTGTTAATTCTATAACATATAAACCCCAGTGTTTATTAAGATACCAGTTTCCTTCCACTTTTAGCTTTTTGCAGGCACTTTGTACATCTTTGGGGAAAAAAAAATAGGTAGACATAGCTCTTCAGATAATTAAAGTGCAGATTGTTTGGGGTTTTTTTTGTTAGATCGTTCTTTGTTCTACAAAGGCAGAACTATGGGTTTCTAGTGAAATGCCCCTATATTATACATAATATATTGAAAGCTCTCTTCTGCTTATGAGTTGAGTGTTAGTTCAGGGCTAAACACAGCCCAAAGGTCTGCACATGTGCATTTCAGGACTGTCCATTAATGCTAACATGATAGGTGAAGAATGAGACTGCAGGATGAGAAAAGACATTTCCATATTCAGCTTTACCATTTTATGTCTGTTTGGACTTGCAGAGACGGGGTCAGGAAAGCCAAGGCGCAGATGGAACTGAAAATGGCAAGGGATGTTACAAACAACAAGAAGGGATTTTACATGTACATTGGCCAGAAGAGACAGGCCAAGAAGAACGTACCGCCCTTGGTAAATGAGAAAGGAGAATTGGCTGCAACTGATGAGGAGAAGGCTGAGGTACTGAATGAGTTCTTTGCCTCAGTCTTCTCTGGCAGCCAGGATTCTCATAATTCTCAAATTCCAGAACTTTGTATCCCTAGAACTCTAGGGAACTGGGGGAGCAAATCCCCCCCAACTGTAAGAGCAGAGCAAGCCTGACACGCCTCACGAGACTGAATGTCTACAAGTCTATGGGGCAGGATGACATGCATCCCAGGGTCCTGAAGGAGCTGGCTGATGTGGTTGCTGAGCAAGTTTGGCGATGACACCAAGTTGAGTGGTGTGGTCGACACCCTAGAAGGAAAGGAAGCCATCCAGAGGGATCTTGACGGGCTGGAAATGTTAGCCCGCGTGAACCTAATGAGGTTCAACACTGCCAAGTGTCAGGGGTTGCACTTGGGCCAGAAGAAACCCAGACATAGATACAGACTGGGAGAAGAGCTTCTTGAGAGTAGCCCTGCTGAGAAGGACCTGGGTGTCATAGTGGATGAGAAACTTAACATGAGCAAGCAGTGTACTCTTGCAACTCACAAGGCCAATGGGATCCTGGGCTCCATCAGAAGAAGGGTGGCCAGCAGGGAAAGGGAGGTGATTGTCCCTCTCTACTCTGCCCTCGTGAGGCCCCACCTGGGGTACTGTGTCCAGATCTGGGGCCCCCAATACAAGAAAGATGTGGAACTGTTGGAGAGGGTTCAGAGGAGGGCCACAAAGATGATTAGAGGGCTGGAGCACCTGCCCTATAAAGAGAGGCTGAGGGAGCTGGGCTTGTTCAGCCTGGAGAAGAGAAGGCTGTGGGGGGACTTCACTGCAGCCTTCCAGTACTTGAAGGGAGATTATAAACAGGAGGGGAATCAACTTTTTAAAAAGGCAGATAATGGCAGGACAAAGGGGAATGGTTTAAAGCTAAAGGAGGGAAGGTTTAGATTGGATATTAGGGGAAAGATTTTACAGTAAGAGTGGTGAGGTGCTGGTACAGTCTTCCCGGAGAAGTACTGGATGCCCTGTCCCTGGAAATGTTCAGGGCCAGGTTGTATGGGGCCCTGGGCAACCTTGTGTAGATCCAGGCCTGAGGTTTGTGTCCCTGGCTGTGGCAGGGGGATTGGAGCTCTATGATCCTTGGGGACCCTTCCAACCCATGCCATTCTATAATTCTATGGTTGACAGTAGAGGGAAAGAGTTAATGGATCAAAATATATTACAAGTGGAATGCTTGAAGGGAAAAGGGGTTTTGAAGCTAATGGACAGCTCTAGCATAGCTGGAATTAATTCAGACTATAATTTAAGGAGATTTCCATTTAACTAAAGAATAAGAATTATGAAGTAGCTTTCCAGAATTAATGTTAGACAGGTAAATTCTTCTATTTTGATAGATTTTGTATTCATTCAGCTCTAATCTTCATAATAGTAACTATCATCAGTCGAGTGCTTGTGGGTAAGAATCAAAGGTCACGCTAGTATGAGTGACACTGTTGTGGGTGTGTACTATAGACCCCCTGATCAAGAGGAGCAGGCTGATAGTGCTTTCTATAAGCAACTAGAAGTAGCCTCGAGAACTCAGGTGCTTGTCCTTATGGGGGACTTCAATTATCCAGATATTTGCTGGGCAAGCAACAGGGCCAGCCGTATGCAGTCCAGACAATTTCTGCAATGTGTAGAAGACAATGTCCTGCTACAGATGGTGCAGGAACCTTCAAGGGGAGGGTGGGTGCTGGATCTTGTTCTTACTAACAAGGATGGGCTTGTTAAGGAGGTGAAGGTTGGGGGCAGCTTAGGACAAAATGACCACGAAATGATAGAGTTCAAAATCCTGGGTAGAAGGAGCAAGCCAAAAAGCAGGATTGCTACCCTGAATTTTGGAAGCGCTAACTTTGATATCCTCCAGAACCTATTAGGAGCTATCCCGTGGGCTATGCTGTTAGAAGGAAAGGGTGTCTGTGAGAGCTGGGTAACATTTAAATAGCACTTCTTCCAAGCACAGGACAGGTGCATCCCTTTGAGTAAGAAATCGGGAAAGAGAGGCAGGAGACCTGCATGGATGAGCAGGAAGCTCATGAGTAAACTCAAAGGGAAGCAAAAGGTTTATGAACCATGGAAACAGGGTCTGGACACCTGGGAAGAATATAGGGATGTTGTCAGGGCCTGTAGGGATGAGACTTGGAAGGCTAAAGTCCACTTGGAAATGAAACTGGCAAGGGACATAAAGGGCAATAAGAAGAGTTTTTTCAGGTATGTGAATAGAAAGAGGATGGCCAGGGATAATGTAGGTCCCTTGCTGAATAAGGCAGGTGTTCAAGTAACAGGGGATGATGAGAAGGTGGAGATACTAAATGCCTTCTTTGCTTCGGTCTTCACTCCAAAGGCCCCTTGGGACCCACAGATCCTAGATGAAAATAGGAGTGTTTGGAGAACAAAGAGCTTCCCTCTAGTTGAGGTACGGGAGGTCCAGGAGTGGCTCAAATAGATTAATGCACACAAATCCATGGGCCCGGATGGGATGCATCCATGTGTGCTGAGGGAGCTGGTGGAAGTGATTGCGGAGCCGCTCTCTATCATCTTCGACAGGTCTTGGTGAACAGGAAAAGTGCCTGAAGATTGGAGGATAGCCAATGTCTCTCCAGTCTTTAAAAAGGGCAAGAAGGAGTATCCTAGCAACTAAAGGCCAGTCAGCCTCACTTATGTTCCTGGAAAAGTTATGGAACAGCTTGTTCTGGATGCCATCTCCAAGTAACTGGAAGAGAAGAAGGTCATGAGGAGTAGTCAGCATGGATTCACCAAGGGAAGACCGTGCTCGACCAATCTCATAGCCTTCTATGATGTCATCACTGGCTGGGTGGATGGAGGGAGAGCAGCGGATGTCATCTACCTTGACTTCAGCAAGGCTTTCAATACTGTCTCCCATGACATCCTGATAGAAAAGCTGAGAGTATGGGATAGATGAGTGGACAGTGAGGTGGGTCTAGAACTGGCTGTCAGACCATGCTCAGTGGGTTGTGATCAGTGGAGCAGAATCTGAATGGAGGCCTGTGACTAGCGGTGTTCCCCAGGAATCGGTGTTGGGTCCAGTACTGTTTAATATCTTCATTGATGACCTTGATGAGGGAATAGCATCCACCCTCAGCAAGTACGCCGATGATACAAAGCTGGGAGCCGTGGCTGACATGCAGGAACACTGTGCTGCCATCCAGCGAGACCTGGACAGGCTGGAAAACTGGGTAGGGAGAAACCCAATGAAGTTCAACAAAAGCAAGTGTAAAGTCTTCCACCTGGGGAGGAACAACCGCATGTATCAGTACAGGCTGGGGGTTGACCTGCTGGAGAAGAGCTCTGTGGAGAAGGACCTGGGGGTCCTGGTTGATGACAAGTTGGCCATGAGCCAGCAGTGTGCCCTGGTGGCTAAGAGAACCAATGGGATTCTGGGGGGCATCAGGCGGAGTGTGGCCAGCAGGGCGAAGGAGGTGATCCTCCCCCTCTACACTGTCCTGTTCAGGCCCCACCTGGAGTACTGTGTCCAGTTCTGGGCTCCCTGGTGTAAAAAAGACAGGGATCTCCTAGAGAGAGTCCAGAGAAGGGCTATGAAGATGGTTAAGGGCCTGGAACATCTATCCTATGAGGAAAGGCTGAGAGAGCTGACGCTGTTCAGCCTGGAGAAAAGAAGACTGAGGTGGGGACCTAATCAATGTTTATAACTATCTTAAGTATGGGGTGCAGGGAGAATTGGCCTGCCCCTTTTCTTTGGTCAGTGGAGACAGGAGAAGGGGCAATGGCTGCAAATTGGGGCACAGGCAGTTCCGCACCAACATGCGGAGGAACTTTTTCACATTGAGGGTGACAGAGCCCTGGAATAGGCTGCCCAGGGAGGTGGTGGAGTCTCCTCCTCTGGAGGTATTCAAGACTCATCTGGACGCCTTTCTGTGCAGTATGAGCTAGGGAGCTGCTTTGGCAGGGAGGTTAGACCCGATGATCTCTCGAGGTCCCTTCCAACCCCTACAACTCTGTGATTCTGTGATATTATTTTGTCCTTTGTCTGATTTTTACAATTAAGCCATTTAAAACCTATTTTGGTACAAAAATTCTTTCAAGAATGACATTTATCATGTGTTAGAATAACATTGAGTAAAGTCAGTCACTTCCAAAGCAATTCTATATGTTAAAATCTTCAGCAAGTTTTTCTTGTGATTTTAAAGCAAGTCTGTGATCTGATCTTTCCATAACGTCCTTCCAGTCATCCATACATTTCCCCTACACTCTCCCTTTTCTATGTATTTCACAAAGAATTAGTTGGTGTCACGTAATAAAGAACTCTTCAGAGAACTTCTTCACACTATCATTTTGAGATTAATATTAACTTCATTTTACACAGAAGTTAATTAGAACATCAGATGAGTAAGGATTTGTTTCAACCGGGCCAAAAATAGACCTCGTAAAATCACAGTAATAATCATTGACAGTAATGCAAAGAGCACTGTTTCACATACATACTACTACAATCTAAACCAAACAATCTTTTTTTTTTTTTTTTTTACAGTGTTTTGTGGAATGTACCCAACTCTTATTTTGTGAAGGTATTAAGAGTCAGAAAATCTAATTCCTTAAGCTTTGGTATTAAGATAAAACCCTGTAACTATAAAAATTAGTTCTAATAGGTAAATCTGATGCCAATAACAGCTCAATACACTTCTAAGGCACATTACCCCCAGCTTCTAGAAGTAGTTTTTGAAAACTGTAACTCAAAATCAGATTCTTCTGCTTCCACATTAATATGCAAGAAGTCCAAGAGAATAATTTGTTAGTTTTCTTTTCCTAAATACAAAGATTATTTCTGTAAGTGTATAAATCCAGATTAAGATGTAAAGTAAACCAACTATATTCCATTCCTTCTATACCACAATACCTCCTCTCCAAATTAAAATTGCACATTTCTTATAAACATTATTTTAAGTGACTCATCTTTCCCCACAAGTCAAGTGGGCTGAACTTCACTGCTTTCTATAGGTCAGAATTCAATCTAAGGATCTGATCCTACTAATCATCTATCCTACATACACATATGACTGAATCTGCTTCTTTTTGTAGTTTTACTATGAACTTTTCTGCTGCATTGCTTCTGCTCTTGTAAATTTTCAGCTTTGTATTCTTTTATACTTGCCATGCATATTTACTCTGTACTAAGCATTTGGATTTCTCTAAAACCTCTGAGTCTCATTTTGCTATTCTTTCTCTAGCTTCAGTTTATCATCAAGTTATGAGATAGGTAGTTCATGTATTTCCTATTGCATGTCATTAATTCACTAGAGAACAGCCAAATTTAACTATCTGCTGTAACGCAATAAATATCTCCTTGCAATTTAATACTGTGATTTCTTCTATATCTTCACTATTAAGCCCTTATAATGTTCTCTATAACTTTTCACATAAAAATTTCAGAGAAAATAGGTATCTGAAATCCAAATTAATGTCTATATCTTCACTTAAATATCTTCAAGTGGTTTCTTTTACTTAATTATCTGGAACTGCTTTCTTTCTGCTCTTTTATACAATTAAAAATACTGAGTGACTGACAAGATCTTTCCATAAGACCATTTTATTTTTTTTTCTGCTTCACTTTTCCAGTAGATGCACTAACATTCACAGACTGCCTGTAAACACAGTGAAAATAAATTTTAAAAATTCCACACTTTTTGGATTAGCTTTTCATGGTTTACTATTTTTTCCATCATTTTAGTAGTAAAAGAAGGGCACACTAAAAGACCATTATGCAATATTTCTTCTGAAAATAGTGAAGCATTTGCTTCCCCCCAGCCCCCACTGCTGTTCTCTTAGTAGCTTCTCAGTAATTCTGAATTCTTCAAGAAAAAGTATCAGTGATATAGTCCAGAAAATTCATTAACTAATACTTGTAATTCTTTGAAACATGTCATGCTGAATGGCTGATCTAATACTTAAATAGAAATTTTGTGATAGAAAATTAATTAAATTCTGCTAGTAAAATAATATTGCAGAAAAGAGCTTAAATTTATAAACCTAGGAGATCAGTTTAGAGAAAAATGGAAGAGCGTTCAATAAAACCAATTCAAGCAGGTTGTTATTCTTGTGTGAGAAATGAAAAAAAAAGAAAGATAAAAGCACGTTAAAGCTTGAATATAAAATATTCATGTGTTTTACATATGTAAAACTTAATTTATGCCCTTAGATTATATCATCCATTGTTAAGGGTGATAAAATTTATTTGTAAATGAGTATTTTATAAAGGCTGAAAAATATAATCTTTCCTCCAGTAAAAAAGAAGTCCATGTGAGTGTTTTCCATTGGTATTTTATTGAAACTCAAGACGTAATGAAAATATAAGATACTTTTTTGTGTATAAACATCAAAAAAGTCTTTCATTTCATCTCCACCCTTTTCTAAATCTTGTTGATCCAATCACCTACAAATGCAAACTTCAATCTATTGTCATATCATTGGTTTGGATGACACCCTGAAGTGCCACAAGAATGCTCAGACTCAGTGTTTGCCTCCCTAGGCTATTCCCCTCCTTTCTTCTAAGGCATGTGTCATCCATTCTTAGTCAAGAATGTCACCTATTTTCTGACCAACAAATTAATGTTTAGAATATCAAACATGAATTCAGCAATGCAACAGGCATATCTATCAGTTAAAACCCTAGTAGACATAACCATCTAAGCTTATTTTATCAAAGCAGATTATATCAGTACCATTTGATTTAGTCGTGTGTGTGTGTCCCCAACATGAACCCTACAGAAGATTTGCAGATCAAGCAAGGAATCACAGTGGTGACAAGTTAGATATTTCTGGTAGACTTTGAACTTCAGAGTCTAACACTAAAGAAGCTTCTGTTTCTTTCTTCATCTACATGTGAAATTTCTGATGCTATTTTCTGCTTCTAAGGGCACTTATGAAGTAGGATGGGTGTCATAACTTTTCTTTCTGAAGCACCTGAAAGTGCACGATCCCAATGGGCACAAATATTGTGAAATGCTTTTGATTTGTATGCAAAGATAAACAACCTTCTCTTATCCATTAATAGGAACTGGGTGCTTACCCTGCTCATAGTAGGATGTAAAGCGTTGTCTTTTGGAGATTTAGACAAACAGTTTTAGCTCTTCCCAGGGTGGAAAAATGTAGTTAAGTTGATTACTGCATAAATGCACAAAGCTTCTTATTTTGCATCCATATAGACAGCATCTGTGAAACCAAACCTTTATTATTTAACAAGTTTTGAGATTTACATTTTGAACTTCTGAAATCCATGTAATATGATTTTACAGTTTTATAAAAATGCTTTTGTTTTCCTTTAGTGTTAGAGTATCAGAGAGGTTCTGGAAAATTGAGATTCAGACCATGTCCTTGCTTGAAATTTAGCTGCTCGATGTGAGCCACAAAAATACAGCTCTTCCAAGTGCCCCATTAGAAATGTACACATAATGTTATATATCTCTCCTCTCTAAAAATATACGTTGATTCAAACAAGGGAAAAATTGTTCTGTTACCAAAATGGCATATTTATTTTTCCAGATGTATGACTGTCTACAAGATTACAGTGACATTATCATAGTATGTTGACATTTTCTGAACCTCATTTCCATCAGAAATCATGTCAAACAAGGAGCAATTCAGAGCAAATGTTTATAATAGTGTTGAGTTTTGCAGTACTGAACATGTTTCATTTGTGCCCAGAAGAAACCATTGGCTCACCAATAAATGAAATACTAGAGTTCCTCATCTCTTTGCCAATCTGTAAACTAAACAGCAGCTTAACTTCTCTTTTGTTTTGCCAGTCTGTTGACGTTTTTGCAGCAACTTAAACTATGGTGAGAACTAGCCATGACTCACCATTGGAAAGAGGTTGAGCATAACATCACTTTCTGCTTCTGGCAGGAAAGTAGGATTTTAATGTTTAGCTTCAGGACAGACAAGAAAAAGCACAAAAAGGAAATTCTCAGTGCCCAGAAGTATGTTACCAAAATTAAGAGTATGTATAATAAAAATGTATTTGGCTATCAAGGTGTGTGACTCAGCACATCCCTCTCCCAGATGCATGTAGATCCATCATCCTGAGACTTTGGGATGCATGTGTACATTCTGTTCTCCCTCCAGGATGAAAGCTGATGGCATACAAATGTTACTTATTCCTACTTCTGAATAACCACTGTTTCTGAATGCATTTTTTCACCCAAGACAGTTCAACTCTTTTACACAGACATCAATACTGTTTTGTCATCTCTGTGATCAATGTATTATACACATATTGTGATCATCCCAACATATTTGTTAAGTTTTTTTTGTGTATACTTATGAATAGCCTGCTCAGCCTGCTTATCTTCTTAAAGTCTAAGGAGTAAAGCTTTAGAGATTGTTTCCTCTCACTATCTCCTATGTGCTTAAAAAAAAAAAAAAAAAAAAAAGCAGAAGTCAAATTTTGAAGGTTTCCAAGTGTAATACTGAGTGCAAAACCTTGTTCTATTAGGCTTCCTCTGTGTGATATTAGGCAAAACAGTGGTTACTTCTATGCTTCAGATATCTCTCTGAAAATTGGCAATTAAATTATATTTCATCTTTGTAAGATTATCTGCATTATGAAATTTAGCAATTAATCTGTACCAAAAAAGAACCCCAACCCTAAACAACACTTTATAAACATAAATTATAAAAGCAGGACCAAAATACATCTGAATCAAGGCTTTTGATACAGATAAATTTTAAATGCTTTTTGACAGTACTATGATTTGCTCACAAACTACATTGAGACAGAAAAGATTATCCACTCACAGACCACCATTTCATGATCCTCTTTTGAAGATCATCTTTCCCTAGCACAAACCTTGCTAATTCAGTCCTGTCACAACAAATTTCATTCCAGTTATATAATTAGATTCCATTTGTTGTAGCATTATTAATTACATTTTAAGCTCTAGTGTAGACAACTCCCTAGATCCAGTAGCTGATCATGCTGATCAGATGTTGATTGAAACCACTTAGAGCAGACTGAATCAGCACGGTGCTGAAAGATAATGTTAAAACTGGAAATCTGATTGTAGTTTAGTACACATCTATGCCAAAATTGGTGGTTAACCTGGTCTTAATGGCAAAGGAATGTTTACTTGCCTAACCAACACCTAAAAAGGAAATTTTCTAAACCAATTCAGTAACTGATGTTTCTAAAAGTGGTTTCAATGGATATATGGATTGAGTTGGTTTTTTTGAGTATAGGTATCCTATCTATATAGAAGTAGGATGAGATGCTTGGATAAATATATAGTGACAGAGGCATGTTTCTCCTGAAGTAGGTAACAGATATATTGAAGTAGATAATATATTTCAAGAATCTAGTCCTGAGATCAAATCTGCCATTTCTATATTTGTACATTGTAGGTTTACAAGTACCACTGACATGTGGAAACAAACGTCACAACCCGTAGGTTATAAAGCAGGTATATTTACTGCAGCACTGGGTGCAAGGGGGACTGCTCAGCTGAACTCGCACACTAAAGGAACAAAGCAAGCATCACTTTGCAATACACAAACAAACATATTCACTTAGAGGGTTGGGTTATTACAATCAGTTCAGGGGTAGGCACGATTATTATAATTATTTCTCGCAGCCCATTAGCATAAGTGCCCTCCTCCTTGCACAGGCGCATTGCCATCTGCTGGTGGTCTTTGGAGGTCTTCTGGAGGAAGATGTGCTCTTCACCTTTGGTATGGAATGCTGAGTTATCTGGACTACAAAACGCAGAACTGGGTCTAACTAGATGGTTACTTCACAGAGATAATTGAGTCCCTCTTTTGCATGCAGGCTGTTTCTGTTATCTTATACACTGTGCGTGCTGCTCAAGGCTGCCTCCTTATTTTGGCTAGACTTTTGTTCCAGCCCACACATTTGCTGAGCTACACTAGGTTGCACTGATAGCTTTTAACTATTGATTCTCTGAATCACCACAGCAGTACAACTCCCCTTCCATGAAAAACAAAGAGAAATAAAAATATCTTGCAGACTGCTAGACAGCCAACTCTTCCAACACACTCTGATATTTTGGAAAATATTTAAAAATATGTAGTTGGTTTAGATTTACTGTTTATCTGGTATTGATGCTTATTTTTTCCAAAATATCTTGTTTCCTAGGAGCTCAGCTCCTCCTGAAATATATTAAATCTCATTATTTGTCCATTAGTGAAAAAAATTAGTAAAGAAAACATTAAAAATGATGGGGGGTATCTTAAGTTAATGCCTTAAAAATCACATTTGTTGAGAAAAAATTTGTCATTTTTGGTTTTTTAAACAGGTTTTTTTGGGGGGAGAGGTGTTGTGGGTTTTTTTTACTGTCTATAAATATTAGGCAAACTGGAATTAAACTTTCTGAGTTATGCTTGTACTGGTATAAACCATGTTTTCAAATAGATGTAGTCAAAATTTCTTTTACGGAGAAGCAAATTAGACAGGTACATCTCACAAAATGAGCTGAACTTTGTCCTCAAAGAAAATTGGTTTTTCCTTTTCAATTTCATTTCAAAGAGATCTGACAACTGTCGCTTTGAACAAACTTTAACAGCACAATATCCTTTGTGCAACTTTCCCCCTGTCAGCTTTTCCATTCCAGCAGGAACTTGGAACAAAGTGTATGCTGCCCTTTGAGTTGAGAACTTCATCAGTTGAATGAACACTGGTATAGTGCAGTGAAATTGAGGGCATACTCTCTCTGTGAATTTGAGCAGTGCACTCTCTAAAAAATACAACTTCTCTATCTTTTACAAGGATAAACTCGCCATCCATCCCTCCTCACATTTTCCCTGTTCTTCTTTGTTTACTGAAAATGAAAAGTCATTTGAAAATTTACCTGTTCAAACCTAGACAGGGTAGTAGTGTGGGATGAAAACACATCTCTCAGTTTTCATACAGAGAATTCCTGGAATGAATCTTCATTCCTGCTTTGTCATCCTTTCTGATAGCCCTTAAGATAATTTAAAAATTAAAGGCAGGAGTGGTGGTGTTATGGAATTTAGAAATTTCAGGATTCTCCTAGAGGTGATTAAGAAGAATCAGTTTGAGAGATTGTCCTGGGTTCAGCCCAGCAACAGGCTATGTTAGCCCTGAGAGTATTCCATACCAATTGCATCATGATCAGGCAGTCTGCCCCCCCCCTTGCAGGGGTGACTTCGGACCCGGGCACGGGAGGTTCCGGTCTGGGCAGGTGTAGTGCCAGTTCCGGCTTCTCTCGCTCTCGCTTTTGGATCGGTGCGGCAGGCAGTGGTGAGGGGGGTGCTCTGGGGTGCCGAACTCGGGGAGTGCTGCGTTCGGGGCTCTGAATCTGAATCGGTTCGGGCTTGGGGAGTGCCGCGTTTGGGGCTCTGAATCTGAATCGGTTCGGGCACGGCTCAAATGACATAGTGGGGTGAGAGGTTTGCACTGTATATAATAGCATTGTAGTTAGATGTTTTCATACCTTTCCCTGTTGTTTAGTAAACTATCCTTATCCCAACCCGCCGGTCTTTGGTTTTTTTTTCCTTGCTCGCAGCTCCTCGGCTCCCTCCGTTCGCCCATCCCCCACCACTTAAAGAGGTAGGGGGATTCTTTTTTCTGACCTTTGTGGCCCCAGCTTTTCCGCTGAGGTTTAAACCGCAACAACTTTTGGCGCCCAACGTGGGGCGAAGGGGGACCCCCAAGGGGGGCAAAAAGGTTGGGGTAACGATAGATTTGACCTTAACTCAATTGCAGATAAGATAGAGTTGTGATAAGTATGGTTATTTAAGTAATTTCTATCTACAATATTGTGGCATTTACTCTTAAGGATGCTGCCATGATTGCCAACTCGTGGCATGCTGCATTTAATCCTGCTAGGATTCGTTGCCATCCCGTACGTGTGTTTAGTGTATGTTGTGATAACAGTCTATGATTGGATAACGTTGAGGTTCATGAACTTAAAAGAGTACTTGTATCAGCTTTTGCTGTTCAGTACAAAGAGGGATAAAACAGGTCTTGTAAGAGTCTTTAACAATTTCCAATATCCCTGGGATATTCTAACTAGCATTTTCCTACTGTTGTTTTTGGTGCAAATGGTTTTGCTTTCGATATATATAGGTATATATATTAGGCACAGGTTTATGAATACCACCCAAGAGTTTTCCCTGAGGCTGGATAAGCTTGAGTGGCAGGGCAAATAGCAAAATATGAGCAAGTACCTAGGCACTTTCTTACCCCCAGTGGTTTGGAACTTCAATCCTGAACAGCTACAGGATCCTAATAAGGTGACTGCATATCTGAAAAAGAACTGCAGTGGGTTCCCCAGAGAAATACGCCCTACTGCACTGTGCTGGGGCTTGGCTACCATCTACCAAACACTGCTTGATAGCAAGCAGTACTGTCAGTACTGTCAGCACTGTCAGGGGGAACAAGGAAATGGATTTGCAAATATTGCAGCTACTGCAACCCCTACAGTGAACATTGCCCATAATCCAGACCATCAGCACTGTCAGGGGGAAAGAGGAAATGGATTGGCGAATACTGCAGATGCTGCAACCTCTACAATAGACCTTGCCCCTAATTCAGAGAATCAACCCACACCAATGTCTGTTGCTTCCATTCAAGAGAGGTGTCAGCACTGCCAGTGCTGTCAGCACTGTCAGGGAGAAAAGGAAATAGACTAGTACATACTGTAGATACTGCAACCTCTACAATAGACCTTGGCCAACCCACACCAAAGTCTGTGGCTCCCATTCAAAAGAGGAAACACACCAGGAAGTTAGCTCACGTAGTGCCAGATGATGATGGTGAACAACCGGGGCCATCCCAAGAATGTCAGGATGAAGATGATGGTGAAAAACCATTATCTCTAGAATGGCGGGATGAGGATGATGTTGAAAAATCAGGGCCATCTCAGACAAGTCAGAATGGGGCAGGGCCATCTCAGAAAAGTAAGAATGGGGCAAAGCCATCTCGAGCAGATCAGGGTGTAGTAGAACCAGAGATTGTTACCCGATCCCTGACCCTGAGTGAATTGCGTGAGGTGCAAAAAGATTTTGGCCGCCGCCCAGGTGAGCACATCAGATGCTCAGATGCTGGGATAGCGGGGCCAATAGTCTGGAATTAGATGGCAGGGAGGCCAGGCAGTTGGGATCCCTGGCTAGAGAAGGAGGTATTGATAAGGCACTTGGGGAGGGGTCACAAGTCCTCAGCCTTTGGAGGCGATTGCTGTCAAGTGTGCAGGGAAGATACCCCATGAAAGAATATATTACCTGTCAGAGACCCAAGAGCGACAGCATAGAGACAGTTATCCAGTACCTGAGAGAATTAGCTGTACGAGAGTTGATTTATTATGAGTCGGACAACACAAGGCTCCCTGATGATCCTGATGATGTCCGATGCACCCCAGACATGTGGCGTAAGGTGATACGAAGTGCACCATCAGGGCACACGAATTCACTGACAGCAATGGAATACGATGAGATGTTTCCACCAACCGTATATGAAGTGGCCTGCCGACTCCGGACTTATCAAGACAACGTTGCACGCTCTGTCATTGCAGCAGTAGAGCAACTGGTTAAACTTAAACTTGACGAACACATGATCGACTCCCAACCTGTATGGAGCGATGTTGCAGCTATCCGGAAAAGTCATCCATCGTCCCAAGAGAGAGAATACAGCAGGTACACACCACGAGCCATACCACGAGCCACACCATGAGCCACACTGTGGTTTTACCTGCGTGATCATGGAGAGGACATGAGAAAGTGGGATAAGAAGCCCACTTCAGCCCTTCAAGCACGAGTAAATGAGTTGCAAGGTAGAGTAAGCGCACGAGGTTCTGCCAGGAGGAATGTTGCACCAGTTTCTATCCAGGAGCAATAGAGGAGCCCTGCCTCCAGCCAGGTGGAGGAGAGGGATAATCGGACTTATTGGACTGTGTGGATCCGATGGCCTGGAACATCAGACCCACAAGAGTATGAGGCTCTAGTGGATACTGGTGCTCAGTGTACTCTAATGCCATCTAATTATGAAGGGACAGAACCTGTTTACATTTCTGGAGTCACAGGGGGCTCCCAAAAGTTGACTGTGCTGGAGGCTGAGGTGAGCCTAACTGGAAAGGACAACACCCCATTGTGACTGGCCCAGAAGCTCCGTGCATTTAAGGTATGGACTATCTCCGTAGAGGGTATTTTAAAGACCCTAAAGGATACCGGTGGGCTTCTGGAATAGCTGCTTTAGAGACTGAAGAAACTGAACAGTTGTGTGCCTTGCCTGGACTTTCGGAAGATCCAGCTGTTGTGGGGTTGTTGAAGGTTGAAGAACAGCGACGACAACAGTGCACAGGCGACAGTATCGTACAAAACGAGATTCTTTGATCCCCATCCATAAACTGATTCATCAACTGGAGAGTCAGGGAGTGATCAGCCGAACCCACTCACCATTTAACAGTCCCATATGGCCAGTGCGGAAGTCCGATAGAGAGTAGAGGCTGACAGTATATTATCTTGGCCTAAATGAAGTCACTCCAAATATGAGTGCTGCTGTGCCGGACATGCTAGAGCTCCAGTATGACTGGAATCAAAGGCAGCCAGGTGGTACGCCACAATTGACATTGCAAATGCTTTCTTCTCAATCCCACTGGCACCAGAGTGTAGACCACAGTTTGCTTTCACTTGGAGAAGTGTCCAATACACATGGAATCGTCTGCCTCAGGGGTGGAAACACAGTCCCACCATCTGTCATGGACTAATCCAGAGTACATTGGAAAAGGGTGGAGCCCCAGAGCACTTGCAATATATTGATGACATCATTGTATGGGGCGACACAGCAAAGGAAGTTTTTGAAAAAGGGGAAAAGATAATTCAAATCCTTTTAGAAGCTGGTTTTGCTATAAAACAAAGTAAAGTCAAGGGGCCTAAGCGAGAAATCCAGTTTTTAGGAATAAGATGGCAGGATGGGCGTCGCCAGATCCCAATGGACGTTATTAATAAAATTGCAGCGATGTCCCCACCAAGTAACAAAAAGGAAACACAAGCTTTCTTAGGTGTTATAGGATTTTGGAGAATGCATATCCCAAACTATAGTCTCATTGTGAGCCCACTCTATCACGTAACTGGGAAGAAAAATGATTTTGAATGGGGTCCTGAGCAGCAGCAAGCCTTTGAGCAGATCAAATGCGAAATAGTCCATGCAGTAGCCCTTGGACCTGTCCGTACAGGGACAGATATTAAAAAATGTGCTCTATACCGCAGCTGGTGACAATGGTCCTACCTGGAGTCTCTGGCAGAAAACACAAGGGGAGACTCGAGGGCGACCGTTAGGGTTTTGGAGTCGGGCCTACAAAGGATCTGAGGCCAATTACACTCCAACAGAGAAGGAAATACTGGCTGCTTACGAAGGGGTTCGAGCTGCTTCAGAGGTAATTGGAACTGAAGCTCAGCTTTTCCTAGCACCCCGACTGCCGGTGCTGGGCTGGATGTTTAAAGGGAAGGTCCCTTCCACACACCATGCAACTGATGCTACATGGAGCAAGTGGGTTGCACTAATTACACAATGAGCTCGAATAGGAAACCCCAATCGCCCAGGAATTGTGGAGGTGATTACAGACTGGCCAGAAGGCAAAGACTTTGGGATGTCACCAGAGGATGAGGAGGTAACACGCGCAGAAGAAGCTCCACCATATAACCAATTGCCAGAAAATGAAAAGCAGTATGCCCTGTTCACTGATGGATCTTGTCGCATTGTGGGTAAGCATCAGAAATGGAAAGCTGCTGTATGGAGTCCTATGAGGCAAGTAGCAGAAGCCACTAAAGGAAAAGGTGAATCAAGCCAATTTGCTGAGGTAAAGGCTATCCAATTAGCCCTGGACATTGCTGAGAGAGAGGAGTGGCCTATGCTATATCTTTATACTGACTCATGGATGGTAGCTAATGCCTTGTGGGGGTGGTTGCGGCAGTGGAAAAAGAACAATTGGCAGCGTAGAGGCAAACCCATATGGGCTGCTGACTTATGGCAAGATATTGCTACCCGATTGGAGAAGGTGACTATAAAGGTACGTCATGTGAACGCCCATGTACCTAGGAGTCGGGCCATGGAAGAACATGAAAACAACCAGCAGGCCGATAAGGCTGCTAAGATTGAAGTGGCTTAGGTAGATTTGGACTGGCAACATAAGGGTGAGTTGTTCCTAGCCCGATGGGCTCATGATACTTCAGGTCATCAAGGGAGAGAGGCAGCATATAAATGGGCTCGGGATCGAGGGGTGGACTTAACCATGGATGCTATTGCACAGGTTATCCATGAATGTGAAACATGTGCCACAATCAAGCAAGCTAAGCGGTTAAAGCCCCTCTGGTACAGAGGACGGTGGATGAAATATAAATATGGGGAGGCTTGGCAGGTTGATTACATCACTCTCCCACAAACTCGCCACGGCAAACGGTACGTACTTACAATGGTTGAGGCAACCACTGGCTGGTTGGAGACATATCCTGTACCCCATGCCACTGCCCGGAATACAATTCTGGGCCTGGAAAGGCAAGTCCTATGGCGACACGGCACCCCAGAAAGAATTGAGTCAGATAATGGGACTCATTTCCGAAATACTCTCATAGACACTTGGACCAAAGAGCATGGAATTGAGTGGGTGTACCACATTCCTTATCATGCACCCGCCTCTGGGAAAATTGAACGCTACAATGGGCTTTTAAAGACTACTCTGAAAGCAATGGGTGGTGGAACATTTAAACATTGGGATACACATTTAGCTGAAGCCACATGGTTAGTTAACTCTAGGGGATCTATCAATCGGGCTGATCCAGCCCAGTCAGAATTCTCACATACTGTAGAAGGTGACAGAGTCCCAGTAGTGCACATGAAGAGTATTTTGGGAAAGACAGTTTGGGTCATTCCTGCTACAGGCAAAGGTAAACCCATATCTGGGATTGTTTTTGCTCAAGGACCTGGTTGTACTTGGTGGGTAATGCAGAAGGATGGAGAAACTCGATGTGTACCTCAAGGGGATTTGATTTTGGGTGAGAATAGCCAATATCATGCTAAATAATTCACTACTGTTTTATTGCTGTTATAGATACTGTATGTTATACTAATGACATTACAGCTAGGGTCATCGGTGCCGTGATGATGGAGCGAAGACCAGCCTCCCAAGAACTCTTTCTTTTCTCTTTTGTAATAAACACCTCTGACCCACGGACTATGAGCATGGATCATGCCAGGTGCAGTGTTCGAGAGCCCGAGATACAGCATTCAACGATCCAGTGGCACGTACGACTCTTCATACCCTGAGAGACTGTTCTGACAGAGGGACCAGTGAGCCTGAGCATGGTGGACTGAATGAAACCGACAGACTCGGAGGAAAGGTCCACAGACTGAATCTATATGCACTCCGGTCCCGGGCACGGGAGGTTATGGTCTGGGCAGGCGCAGTGCCAGTTCTGGCTTCTCTTTCTTTCTCTCTCTCTCTTGGATCGGCGCAGCAGGCAGTGGTGAGGGGGCTGCTCTGGGATGCCGGGCTCGAGGAGTGCTGCGTTCGGGGCTCTGAATCTGAATCGGTTCGGGCTCAGGGAGTGCTGCGTTCAGGGCTCTGAATCTGAATCGGTTCGGGCACGGCTCAAATGACATAGTGGAGTGAGAGGTTTGCACTGTATATAATAGCACTGTTGCTAGTTGTTTTCATACCTTTTCCTGTTGTTTAGTAAACTATCCTTATCCCAACCCACGGGCCTTTGTTTTTTTTTTTCCTCTGTCTTGCAGCTCCTCAGTTCCCTCCATCGCCCATCCCCCACCACTTAAAGAGGTAGGGGGATTCTTTTTTCTGACCTTTGTGGCCCCAGCTTTTCCGCTGAGGTTTAAACCACAACAGAGATTAATCACATTAATGTAACTAAGGCATGTAATTCATACTTGACTGAGACCAACACTGCTGCATATTCTTGGAGAGCAGCACTCCCTTTCTCAGGAATGTTTATTTATGACCATGTTTGAGACTGCTGTGTTTTAGCATTCATGCGTAGTCAACACATGGCAATCTCTTTAAATGAAACATGGGAAACCATTCTCCAGTATCCCTTCTAGCTGTCTTTCCTTGTAGTAATCTTACATAATGGGAGCAGGATGTTGTTTGAAAAGCTTTGTTAGCAAAAAGGAAACACTCAAAGAAACATTGTTTATGTGACTTTATCTTGAGTGGATCTGAATTCATGAGAACCATCCAAAAAAATAAAATATTATAGAACATGACAGTAAAATAAGTACAGGTGACAATTCTAATCAAGTTTTTGGCCTTTGAGTGCACTCAGCATTGGCCTTCAATAACAGTTTACAGGGCTCATAGGCTCAGTGATTTTAAACACTGCAACAGGTTGCCAACAGTGGTTGTGAAATCTCCATGCTTGGAGATTTCAAAAGGCAACTGGACATGGTCCTGGGTATTTGATCTAGTTGACCCTTCCTGAGCAGGGAAGTTGGATCAGATGACCTTCAGAGTCAAGCCTCATGCAGAATCTGTGATTAATCACATTAATTTTAATCAGTTTTCATTTGTGACATTTTATGTACATGTGTAAACCCATGACATAGGCTATTCTTTAACTTCTATTGCTAGATTATGGTTTTCAAGGTTTTTCTTCTCCATTAATCTTTAAATTTCAGGATCAGCCATGCATGAAGAGAAAACTGAGTGCAGAGTGGGTAGGGATCTCCAGTAAATCCATGCCTAACTTAATTAAAGACTTTTGATTGTTATGTATGTTAAATAGTTGAGAAATCAAATATTGCATGAGTGAATCAGGACACAGAACATATTTTTTGTAAAAGTTCTAAAAACTCTGATTCATTAATTTATACTGTGTACCTGATTAAAAATCTAAAGACCTTAGGATCATGTTTATTGATAAAATATTTTTAACCCAGAAAGACAAATTAGCAAAAAGAAGAGTCCAGACAGAAAGTAGAAAATCTGAAGATCTATTCTCGAGAACTGATGTGTTTTTGACATTACAGGGTGTATGCCCAGGTGTTCTTAGTCATGTCATAACTGTCAAAATGAAACATGTAATTTGGTGCACTGTAACAAGTTCCTGAAAACCCTGTACATGCCTGTATGCAATCTGTAGGTATACTTGTAGATATGCATGTTTTTATGAAAATAGAGGGGGCTATGAATGTCATATCTCAATATCTACAGTTTTAAATTGCCTTGGAGCTGTTTCATCTCAAATTCTGTTTGGGAAGAAGTGATAAAGGGTCTCTTCTGCAAGGATCCAATTTGAGTTTCAATTTTCCCCCTTAAAGTTCAGTGACATTGAGCTTTGCAATTTTATTCTTTGCTTTATGCTATTAAACCACCTTTCCTAGTAGTTTTGTTTGCATTAAATGTAAACCTTCGCCTTCTTACAGAAATTTCTGTGAGACATAATTAAATGTGTCTGTTAAACAATTCAGTCAATCTCAAGGATTCCAATACCGTAAGTGAAACCTTCTGAATTCTAGCACTTGAAATAACAGCACCATTCTATATACTCTAATGTGGGATCATTTCAGACTCCTAATCTGTATTTGCATTTAAAGAGACATGTTTGCATATTTCAGAATGAACACCAAAACAGAGTCAAGAGTATAAAACTAGACAAAAGTAAATTTGCTTACATATTTCTTCTGATTAGGAGATTCTCTTCATCTTCATGGCATGTATAATTTACATATTTTTATATTACACATACTGCAGTTTTTATGTTATATACACTCTTCAGTGATCCTCCATTTCCTAATACTCTCAGTTCTGTTGTCTTATTTCATACTTTTTGTCTTAAATTGTTAAAGGATGTTCCATTATCCCTAAGAGTAAGAGTGAAAATCCACCCTGTAGCTATTCTTTTTCTTCTTGATGTTACATCGTTACTTGTTTTATTCTCTTCTGTGGGGTCAGATGTCCCATGCTCCACAGGAATGTAGAAATGATGATGCTATACAAGACATTTAATATCTGCTAAAGAAATGGACCGGCACAAACATTTTTGAATCTTAAGCTTCTTACGTGCATACAGATCCTTAAAAATGTCATGATACATTATAATCACGAGAACATAGGCATGCTTGTGCCCTGTAATCTCTGATTGCTTTAAATTCCAAACCTAAGAACATCTAATGAAGACTGAAGAACAGCTACTGGAGATTTGAGAAATTACATTGGGAAAAGTTAACAATAATTACTAAAGAAGAGAGGAAAATAAGAGTGTAGGACCATTTCAAACCGGTATAAAAGGCTAAAGATTGTTTCTTCTCTTTTTATGTGTTTTATTGATACATTTTATGGAAAAAGGAATGTATTGAGGAGGAGATATTCGGGGGATGGGGATAGTTTCCTTATTTTGGTTCATGTCTGTGTTCCATTTTTGTACTGCATTTATGCAGTGGTCATTTATTAGCATTTATATAGCTTACTGATTCAAGACATCTTGTGGTCAGTCATTGGATTTAACAAGAGCAGGACTATTGCGTGCTTTGAATTCTTCTGTTAAATAGAGTTTTGCTTGAAATGTGATACAAAGTAGGAAATGCAGTCTGAAATGCCATCTAAAATTAACAAAAGCATTTGCTTTAAGCTTGTGATGTACCTAAAGAATGCATTAATGACAATAAGAAAAAAGAAATTTCTTTCAGGGAAGTACCCTGAAAGAGATTTCTTTTTTCTTATTGTCATTAATACTTCCCTGAAATTACTAAATACTGAAAAGGTGATATGATTTAAAATAATATAAAACCATACAATGTATTCATATTCATTGAATCACTAGCTATAATTTAATGTTTCAGTAAGAGACAGGCAATAATGATTCAGAATGATTTACCTGTTTCACAAAGTAAGAGAGTTTATATATAGAATACACAAATCAGGAAACAAAGATCTCGTGGCAAAAGAAAACTCATTGTTAGGATGACCAGCTTCTTTTTATGACATATTTCCAGTCCAGTTTGTATAAGACAGAATGATCTGGCCCTTCCTTGCTGGATTATATTATTGATGCTAATACAATTACATTTCAATTTACATAGTTTGGAACTCCATGGTGTGGAGCATCACAGCACAGTGTTTGTCTGCTCAAGAAGCATCTGGACGATGCACTCAGTCACATGCTTAGACTTGTCTGGCCCTGTGTGGGGCCAGGAGCTGGACTTGCTGATTCTTATGGGTCCCTTTCAACTCAGTATTTTCTATGATTGCAGACAGCCATAAACCCACCAGATTTGCTTCAAGAAATAGTTTTGTTGAAAAGAAATTTCTGCATAATATCCTCTTGGTTATACAAATTATACTGTCATAAACAGTATGTAATTTTTTTCAGTTTGCTTATTCTGATGCAAAAGAAACAAAGATACAACATACAGAAATAAAACTTTCAGATAATATGCCACGATGAACTGCACTAACTGGAATAACTTGCTTCTGTATCAAAACCCCTTAGATTTTAAAAGCTGAATGAAGTTATCTTTCATTACATTGCTCAGGTATGTGTTCTGGAAGCAGTATTATTTTGGATCTACCTAATTTCTTGACATGATGTACAGAAGAGCAACGTTGTGGAGCACTGAGATAAAAACTAAGGTTCTAAATGGCCACAGATTTCTAGCACTCGCTTAGCAATTATATTTCAAAGAACAACACACAATTAACTAAATGAAAATTCAAAAATCAGAAGTTACCATGAGAGTAGAGTTGAGAAAGATTTGAAAAAACAGCAGCCATCTAAAATCTGTTCATTATTTACCAAGGTCAGAACTGTGTCCACAGAATCCCAAAGTCATGTATCTGAGCAGGATAAGAAGTCAACGTCAATGCTAGTTTACCAAAGTGATTTTGTTTTGTTTTGTTTTAAACAGTCATAACAATATATAAGATATAAAGAAAATGGGAACTTAAAACCTTAATTAGTTACTACAGACTGTTGTACTTTCTCACTACATCTGCTTTATTAGCTAATTTAAAACTCTACAAAACTGACAATGGAATTCTACGCTTTGTATTCACTGGTTAAGAGAAAGCTTGGATGAAGATACTGTTTTAAATTTATAGTCAGATCTTTACAAAATGAGGAAAGGTCATGTCTTGTAAGGGATTTAATCTCTAATTAAATAATTTTTCAATTGGATTACTGCACAGAAATATTTTGGATGATCTGGGTATCATTCTTGTTAAAAGTAATGGATATATTTTTCAGTAACCACGTTTCCAAGGCCAAATTTTGCATTTATGAGACAACCAGTTATACTGATCAACTTCCACAAAGCTTAGAAAGCTCCGCAAATGTCAAACTAGTGCTGAATTTCAAGACAAAGTAGCTTTCAGTGATATATAACCAATTTAAGTGTTGCTGGTTGAGATTTTTTTCCCCAATATTTTTCATATTTTGCATTAAATTCTTATTTTCCTTCTTATCAAATCTGGAAACTTTTGATTCATGTAATTTATTTCTCAGCTGCAAGTATAAAGCAGCTAAAAATAATATTTATAATGGAATCAGTTGCAGCTTTCATAAGGAGCTAAACCAAAGCTAAGGTTTACTGATCATAACACTAGAATAAATTGGATTGAAGGATGAAATTTATCATGAAGACATATCTATAAATGGCTACTATGTACGTCACAAGCATGAGTGGTTCATTCAAAAACATAGCAGTAAGTACTTCAACAGGCTTTCAGGCTTTCACTCCTTTAAGAACACATATTATGTATCCTATAGGAAGTCTTCATGGTCTACTGAACCAGTATATATTTCAGCTATTAAAGTAGTTTATGCATTTATTCACCACAGAAAAACAGATATCAAGAAGCTATTCCAGGTTGTGTACATTCAGATACTCTTTTATATGGCCTATTTTTTAACTAGTAGACTAGAATGGCTCTATGGAAGCTGTTTTGGTTAATTAGATCATTATGCATTAAAGACATGACTCCTCCTTGATAAAACTCTCTTTTAAGATTCTAAGGATGGTTTTCTGTAATTTTAGCATATTTAAATTTTTTTTATATATAAATACTACACACAATGTTTGTATGCAGCTAGCTGAAGTTTAATTCTTGTTCTAGAGGCTGTTTTTGACAAGTGATGCCTTTGGAACTAAAAATTACTTTGCACATATCTTAAATGTCTTAATTTTGCCTAATATAAATCAAGAACAATTCAGCTGGAAATAAGCATGATATCTGTTGACAATGGATCTATTCCAGTTACATCTTGTCAGAGATGAGAGATTTATTATATGCAAGTTAATTTGATAATAGAAATGGTAAAGAACATTGTGCTCAAAGTAGTCCCACTTAAAATCGGTTCATATGTTGTCAGTAGTATCTTCTCTCTTTTATATTTATGTGACAAATGAGCAGGTCAAAGCTAAGATTATATCTGTGTATTTGCATAGGTAGAAAACATTAAATCCATTCCCCTGAATACCTGAAAACAATCTCTACATTTGTTGGGGATGAATTGTACAGGGACATTCTCTCATCTTTACTTTTCTTTTCTAATTGTAAATTTGAGTATGGTTGCAAACCCTAGTAATCTTGTCAAATCTATTATCTTCTTATTGCAATATATATTAGCCGTGAGATGCCTTCTTTAACATCGTTTCTCTTTCCATTTTGTTCCACTGAACATTTTGCAATTTAAATAAGAATACTTCTATGGATTCATAGATATCTCGTTTAATTTTGTAAAATATTCTCCCTCATGTGGCAAATCTTATGAGAATCTTACAAACAACATTCCTCTCTAAAACAGGTTTTGAAGCAAAACAAAGCAAAACTAGAAACAGTGACAGATTCTTAATGATACACACATGGATTGCAATATTCTGTAATGTAAGAAATTGAGTATCTAATAAGCTTATGTTTGTAATGAAATGCATTTTAAAGGTGAGCAGAGTGATCATCTAAATAAACATCGCTGTGAGGTTTTACTCTCCTAAAGCACTGCACAGTGAAAAGGACTAGCCTTTGATTACATAAATGTCCAACGCAAAGCACCCACTAATTAAAAAAAAAAAGCAACCTATAAGATCAAAGAAAGGAGAGGAGCTTTGCACTAGGCTTGTTTGAAGGAGTTGTTGGGGAGTGGGGAGGGGAGTAGTTCTCGGAGGTTGGTGGTGATGTCAGTGCAGTTGCTTAATTTTCCATTCGCCACATTCTTCTTTTGTTCCAGACAATTCCAGATCCTACTCTGAGAGAGTGTTTTTTCTTCCTCATGTGCAAAACTAAAGCTTTGAGCACTCAGTTGCTATGGAAACAAAAAGGACAGAAGCAGTTTATGTATTTCAAAAGCTGTCAGGCTATATGCTGTGGATTTTGATAACTAAACCTAAACATGAACCATCCTTTTTTAAAACCATTGTGACATTTATTACTGTGCATGACTGTTGCTAGGGAAAATAAGGCACCGATTTTTTTAGTTCATTTCCCAGCAGTTTTATAACTAGTTGGGGTTTCAGAACTAATTTTTGTTCTTAATCAGTGTTTAGCAAATCCAAATGGAAATAAACATAGTGTGCTGGCAAACATTGCAGCTTTCTCCATGGTTAAAATAAAGCAAATTGCAGCACAGCCATTCAAAGACAGAGACATTGATGAAAGTTTTGGTTTATATGTAATATTTATTACCTACAAATATGTGCTCAGCCAGCAAAGATAATTATTTGACTAATTTGTAATTTCTGTGTGCTTTTCTAAGGTCTAAAAGGTAGAGCTGCTGCTACACAAAATCTAGTTATTTTCTGAACTGAAAGTCTTCTTTCAGTTTTACTAGTTTTACTAGGTATTAAGAGTGTCCATTCTACTTTGTTCCTCAGGGCATTCTGATAGTACCAAAATAAATGTTTCCATAACCAAGTCTTTTTTTCAGAAGTCAAAGACCTAGTAAAATGAGATAAGTAAGTTACACAAGATTATCAACCTTCTAAGTAGTGCATTCCAATGAAAGCTTGGAACGAGTACAAAACTCAGCTTCCCAACAAATCAGCTCAGTTTGGAAAACAAGATAAAAGGCCATCACTCAAAAATTACTTTTTTTTTGTGCTCAGGTAAGAGAGGAGAATAAAATTGTCACAGAATATTTTTTTAATTTGAGTGGTTTTGCATGTAAACTTTTAGCTTTTTTCCACCCACTGTTTCTCATATCACAAGCAAGCCTATGACTTTCAAGCTAATATTTTGAAGTTATTTAGTAGTTACGGTTGTTCTTCAAAATTGAACCTTCTGCACTCATCGTTAACATGTTATCTTACATTACATCAAAACTACATGAAAATAAATGATTTGTAATACAAGCAGACATGTCAGAATTGCTTATATTAGAATTTCATCTGCTTTGCCATTTAGAAGGAAAGTGGAGCTAAGGAGATGATTAAACCAGAAGAATTTTTCTTTTTTATTTTTCCTAGTAATTACACGTAGCCAGGTAAGTTATTTCTCAAATTTAATGCTGTTCAGGAATTGAAATTTTTTCTGAAAATAAATAAAAATATTTTTAATGAATTATACATCATTTTAATTTCTTTATTACTGTAAAGCAAAAAAAGGCAGCATTTTGTGATAGTCTAAATTCTTTGATAGTCTAAATCATCTTGACATCATTGACAATTTTTGTAGATACTCATCCTGAATATCTTGCTTGTGCAGGTGGTCGAACACCAATCTAACAATCTGGTTTACTATAATGAGCATCCTGGGGGTTGCTGTATCCTTTTTACAAATGCTATTAGCACATGATAGAGAAATTTTCTGATTGAGGAAAATTATTGAAACACCATCACACACTAGTTCACTGGGTTGCTTTGTAATTAATCCACTATACCATCCGTCAGGAGACTTTGGCTGAAGTCCTGGTTGTATTGGAATAAATTAAATGAATTGAACTTTCATCAACTTAAATGAGACCAGAATTGTATCCACAAGGTCAGCCATTGGCTCTGTCACATATTTTCTGTATGATCTTAGGCAAATGAAATCCCTATCCTTTAAACGGCAAAAATAATTACTCTTCCTCACTCTCCCACCCTTTTGCTCTGAGTCAAAGGGACTTCTTCAAGGTCACATCTGTTAATGACTTTTTAACTATTGGGCATTTATATATAATCACAAATAGAGGCTATAAAGAATTACAAGGGTAACAGAGGAAGTTGGTTTGTATACATGCAATATATTCTTATTCAAAGTATTTACAGGCTTCAGTAGAAATATGACATATCACAAAAAATGTCAGTTCAACAAAATGGTGCTTAAAATTTAGGCTTCCAATTAAAATGAAGAAAAAATCCTCAGCACATAGTTTATATTCAAATAAAAGAGAATACATAAGGTGTACAGAAAGGGAAACTAAATCTCATTATACATATTAATTGCTCCTTCAGTAAGTCAGTCAAGATAGTGTTACGAAAGCTCTGTGAGAAATGGAGTATCCTGAAGAGAAAAAGGGGTGAAGCAGCTGAATTCTTAAATTATTTTTAAGGTCTGATAGAGCTAATAGCTAGATTATTGTAACAAAACCAAATGAACAAAGAAATAGAAACTGAGCTGTCTCTCAAAATCAGATTTATCAGGAAGAATATCCTTATCATTCTGTTCCAGTCCTACCAATAATCAGGAGGGAGTGAAAACAAAAACTAATCAGGGCACTGTGGTGTTTTACTCACAAGCTCATAACTGGCAATAAAATTGAAAGGACTATGTCTGCTGTGGTGAATAATTTCTACACTGAGGCCCAGAACAGACCAGTCTCGTCATTTGTAACATCTGCCTCAAAAAACCTGAGCCAAAATAAGCTAGTTAGAAAGTTACATGTCTTCCTTTTATTCCAAGAAACTTGGCTCAAAAAAGCCTAGAGGGGATTCTATATTTTGAGTGATTTTTTTGAAACAGAAAAAAAAAGTATGAACTGGACTATAAAATGTAATAATGAGATATTAAAAAATGTCACATATATGTGCATGTATGCATACATATGTACATGTACATGTATAAGTACTTACTGGAAACTATGCCCCTGATTTAATCGTAGTTGGTTAATTTTATTAAATACTCTAGAGATGCCACATAGAAAATTATACGATGTTACAAAACAAAATAATAATTCAATGTAGCCTAATGAAAAAGGTTCAGGTAGGCTCAAAATTTCAATTATCAGGTCCTTTCCTTCCTCCCTCCCTTCCTTCCTCCCTTCCTTCCTCCCTTCCTTCCTCCCTTCCTTCCTCCCTTCCTTCCTCCCTTCCTTCCTCCCTTCCTTCCTCCCTTCCTTCCTCCCTTCCTTCCTTCCTTCCTTCCTTCCTTCCTTCCTTCCTGTTAAAATCTATAAAATTGATACTGCCTGTCCTATTGTAATTCAAAGTGTTCTTTGCATAACTAAACCTCACAGATTGAAACCATGGGGTTAAATTCTCAGTCCTAAAGACACTCTCTGCCTTGGTCAGCCCTATGTGGAGCCATGAGTTGGACTTGATAATCCTTATGGGTCCATTCCAACTCAGGATATTCTATGATTCTATAATTTAGTAAAATTTAATTTCTTTCCAAAACCCATATACACCTGCAAAGAATTTGAAAATAAAATAGCTGTCCCTAAAATAGCAAGATGGTTGGCCTGGCCTGCATGGCGAAGTTATTCTTCTGCTATACAGTCAAAAAGTTGTGTCAAGTTTATTATTAACATCTGCACATTTTGTTGATAAATTTAATTATGTTTATGTTGATGCTATGTTATATGATTAGACCTTTTGGATGAAATTTGCTATCCGGAGAGACAAATCATCTGGTGACTTCTATAGTGGTGTCTCAGGAACTGTTCACAGGGCAGAACTGCTGCAGCAGCAGCACCAGCTACTGCTTGGTCCCCATAGTCATCACTCAATAAGAATAATGAGAGGTCAGTGTCAGAGATACAACACAGGAGTGATGTGACCCTTAGTCTAAACTACTTCTACCTTTCTTTCATCTTATATGGTGTAATTCACTAAACTATTTCCATTCTAAACAAAGCAATAAACATAGTTCCACAGATCTTTAACTTGGGTCTTCATCTACCGTGTTTACTAAAACTCACCACCACCACCTGCTGTTTCATACAGCTGTGCCATGCAGATACATGTATCTTTATACTGTGAAAGGCTAGCAAATTGAGGAGTACTGAGCTATAGGCTGGTGACCGGACCTGTATGAGATATCAAAAGATACAAAAATAGATAGACAGTTCTTTGTCTTCTTACGTATGGCAGTTTATAGATGTTCTGTAATAGTAAATTATGTAAGGCCCTTTTCTCATCCACTGCCAACATACAAGCCACTTGCTAATCTAGCTATTTGTCCCTTACGTGACAGAAAAAAGTAGTCTTACATATTAAGGATAGCTCATAAAATGTATATATAATATGCATTATATATATATATATATAATATATAGGAATTTGCTGATGTTAGTGACATTTCTGGGATTCTATTATCAGTAATGCCACAGTAGGATCAAATAATATCTGATAATGAGGTGGTGCATATGTGAGTAATTTATACGTGTATTTCTGGAAAAAGACTTACTGAATCGTTACTGTTTGACAGCTGTACATTAAGTACCTTCCTTGTAAGGTAGTAATTCTGTATCTTCCTCTGGGGGTGTAAATATTGTCATTCCTTGGCTCATATCTACCATAGTATCATTCATTCACAGAAGTGGGGACTTTTGTAAGCACCCAAGAGTTCTTAAAGAAGAGAACCCAGGCATGTATCTACATTCTTTCACATGAGATTTCTGAAAATTGAGCATAGGAAGAGTTTAGTTTAGCACAAGATATTGTGAGTCAAGTCCAAATCTGTCAAACCAACAACTGATAATACAGAGGGGAAATATGAAAGTCCAAGAAGTCAGTGAACTTAAATCCCACTCTGCAGCGAGCATAAGACAATTTGCACAAGTGTAAGTCAATACAAGACATTTTCTTCTTTATAGATAGTTTACATGTATTTAGTTTTGGCTGTGATTTTTCCTTTTACTTCAGCATTCCTTTCCCCTCCATTAAGATTACACAACCACTATGTCATTCAACAGTTCACTTTTCCTGTTTTCACAGTAAATCCATTTGAATTTGCTCTACTGACTCAAGGGCATGATTTATTAATGCTCTTCAAGCAGGTATTTTTAGAAACAAATAAATATACAGTTTTAGTGCAGATTTACTTGAAGTTCATTAATTTACAAGAATAAGCATAATTACTTTTACTAATTAATTTCTGAAATTTAACTGATTTGTCCTGAATATATCCTTCCCTTGGATGAGTAACTGTACCAGCACTTTAATAAATGTAAGTGAAGTGTGAACAAATGTTTCCCTTTTAATCATCTAGTTATGTGAAGGAATATGCAAATACTGTGACTGCATTGTAAGTGTTTGGCAAAGTTATTGTTTTATAAATCTGTAATGCTCTTAGGCTGACTTGATTTTTACTGTTATTTCAAGTCAGTAAGTTCTCGGCTAGAGCCAGAAGCACATCAGGTTGATGATGTAAACCAAACTCAAGGGTTATGTACTGGATGGCCAGCTAGACCAAAAAGATTTGTCAAAGAATTCCAAAGGAAATTCTCAGTAAAAGGAAAACACATATTGCATCACTTTCTTCCTTTTACTCACCTTCTGCCTACATTTAAAATATAATCCTGCATTGTTTTTTCTGTGCAGACTATATGATGTTCTCAGATCACTGCACAAAAACTTAAATAATCATGCAGTGACAGTAACTATACACTAGTCCAATATTAAGCCATAGCTGTAGTCCTTCAGATACAGTTTCTGTTTTACCAACAGCCCATGTAAGACATTTGACAAAATCAGACTTCTAAGTTTATGCAATAGCTTGAATTACTGAGGGCCAAGGCAAAGGTGAACTTGCCTGAACTCAACCTTCACATATGCCTGAACTGTTGTCAAGAACAACCTTGTTTAGGAATCCCTTTTTTTCCTAATAGCAGCAGGTACTTCCTATTCAACTTGGAAATCTTCTCCATAAAACAGAAATTAGCCTGGTCTGAGCAATGATGCATAGTCTGTTAGACTCAGAAAGGACAGTGCATAATGCATGAAAGGACATGCAGCTATCAGCAGTGTCTAAGTTTTCCAGAGACAACGCAGTTTCATACCTTTTTGACCAGAAATTTGAGACTGTTGTAATACAGTTAACTGGATGTATAAAAAAAATAAATCTTTGAGGTGAACTCTTCAGCCAAACCTTTATAGTTAAATATATTTGATCCTCACAAATTAATTTGCAGATATCCAGCATTTTTCAAGGTTTATTTCTGGAGTGAGGCTATTCTCATACATTGCAATATAATTTCTACAAGAACTACATAAACAGTTTCCCTCACACCAGTTATTTCCGCAAGATTTGTACACATTATTGCAATGTCTAGGAGGAATAAAATTTTGGGCAAAAGACCTGTTTTTCACATTTTTAGGAGCTCTGTTTTACACTGTTCATAAAAATAAAAAAAAAATAAATCCAAAACCTGCTGGTACGTGACAGAAATACTTTGAAAACAGTAAGATGTAATCTCATTAACTCAAACCTCTAAAGATGTAGGGAATCTGTTTTTAACGTGTCAAAATGTGGTTTGGACGCTATTTTTTGCTGCAGACGCCTACACAGCTGCAAACTTCTGTGCCTCTGCTGGAATTAATAGGATTCTAATGCAACTAAACAGGATTAGCAAAGAATATTTGAGAGAAAAATTGTCTCATGTTCATGATTTTTTTTCTTGGTTTTAGTTCCAAGCAAAATGAGAATTGCGGATATTCACTAAATTAATTCTCCTTATATTAGGGTTTAATTAATCCAGAATGACAGTTGAGTCCACTTTCCTAATGTTTCATTGTAAATCATCTGCAAAGCTTCAGTTAACTTGAATTTAGAAGCATTTATACACTGCAAAAATGAAAACATTAATCCAGAATTATCACTGTGGAATAAATGGAATTCCATTACATTTCATGCCAAATGCCCCTATGTGCAAGCCTTTAGAAACTGAAGGGTAATTTTTAAATCAATCCTTCTAAGTGTGAAATAATGCCATATTTTAATTTCACAGAAAAAAAAAGTACTATAAATTATGTAGTATTTTATTAATGATTAATATCCTGATTTTGGTTACTTCTGATGTATTAAGAGGTATATTCATCTTGTAGGCTCTGTTCATTTTTTACATGCTTAATTATCCAAAAGAACAATAATAATTTCAATCATGGTTGCTTTTGGTCAACCAATGAGGTGCAACTGATCATGATTTCCTCTGAATCTCTTTAAAATTCAATAAGTGTATTGTTTAGAATAAAGGTTTTCTGAATGTGGGTTATTTAAAAAATTGCTCAGAATGTATTACTCATGTTGTGAAGTTCACAAACTGAATTATATCATACTGTTTGTATAGCTTGAGCATATGAACCATTTCAGGTGGAGAAGAATGAATAGTAAGAGGGGATGCATTTTTTTGGGAAATATTCTAACTTTTATACTAATTTTTATTAAGGTTGTGAAGTTCTGACCCTCTGCATAAATTATCCATAGCATCAGTATTCTCTAAAATAATAAATTCTGTGGTTTGGAATTCAAATAAAACCCTCCTTTATTTAAGAATAAATTCTATTATTTACAGAGCACTATTGTCCAATAATAAAGGCCTGACATTTTAAACACTCCCTAACAATCCTAAGTATTTCTGCTGTGATGTACTTAAAAACGAAAGATTTCATTGTCCTATTTTGCTTTTTTATTTTTTTTTCTTTAAAAGTTATATACTTCTAGGACAAGACCATCCAAAACATGAATACTAACTCCAGTTTTCACTTCTCTGTTCTACCCCTTGACTCAGAAACTGTCCTTCTAGTATGTGGACAATCCTCTATCTTAAAGGCTAGAACAGAACAAGAACTCGTTGAACAGTTATTACATGCTAATTAGAATGCAATTATTAAATGTTAATAAACACCATATTGGGCAGAAAGTTTTTGCAACGAGCTGCTAGGTAAATGCTTACAGGCAGTCTTTGTGGGGTGTAAGACAAGGGGCAAAATAGTTTAGAAATAGATGATGAGCCTTGGCCTGGTGGTGCTGGAAACAAGGAAGTAATTCCATCTTCCAGTTAAAAAATTTTCTTACGTCAACTGCTCCTCAGTGAGAGGTGTGAAGTAATGAACTGATGAATTGAAGGGGGCGTTCTTTATGCAAAAATATCTGAAGACCCAACTGGACAACACATTGAATTCCAGCCAGAATTCCAGTTTTTACATAAAGTTTTTATTTAACTGTTGCCCATGGTAATAAGACATGATTTTGATTTACTTATAGACAGTTCCAAATATTGTTGTTACTGGGGACCATTCTAATCAATCAGTAATATTACTGTGTCTGGAAAGAATGAAAAACAATCTGGAATAACATGCCTAAGATATTCTGCCTCTATCAGTGTGAATATGTAGCAAGGTTAATAATAAGCCGAGGACTTTCATGAATATACTAAACAAATAAATTTTATTTACTTTACGGATCAAGATAAACACAGAATGAAGAGTTAAGTATGAACTTGGAGGAGACTGTTTCCTTCTTGAGTATTTTTCTGTAGGAAAAGTATTTCAAGGTTCTGTTTGTGTGCAGAATGCATGACCTGCAGAGAGTGAAAGGGCAATTTTCTATCAAAGATCTCTTCTATTGAACCTAAAATGTAATAGAAAACAGTCACTGGTTTGTATTGGAAAGACAGAAAAAAATTTCATTACAAAACAAACCGCTTCAGTTGCTAGAGATTAATGGGGTGCTTTTCCCCTGGCTTGCTGTGTCTTGTACAATACATATCTCTGCATGCTTATTAAGGAGGGATGAGGGACTACATGCACACTGAGAGTGCACTGCACTGCTCATCAATGCCCTGCTGAACAGAGTTATGACACTGTGGTATGTTAGGAGCAAAGCTTAAATCTGTGGTCATTTAAGTCACTGTCAAGTTTTTAAAATGTGATTCAGCAAAAAGCAGTCAACTTGCCAAAAATGTAAGATAGAACATCCTGCACCATTTCTTTCCATGCTCAGGAGACTATTGGAAAAGGAAGTGGCTTTATATCATGAAGCATAAAATAGACACCTTTAAATGAGTGAAAAAAGAAGGAATTTTCAATATAATGTGTTTAAAATGATCCTTAGTGAGACAAAGTATTATTTATCCTAATGAGATTTTTGGAGATACCGTATTTCTCTTTTAAACTGTGTTAAGATATTATCACCTGCATTCTTCATTTACGAGTTCTGCTTCTCCTGTTTTTATCAGATTCTATTTTCTATAGATAGGGGGAATTAAGGTTATTTCCTTCCTATTAGAGTTTCTCAATAAAGTTTATGAACAAGGTCAGATTCCAAGGTCAGAAGCTCTGGGTTGGTTTTTTTTTTTCCCTTTTCTTCCACATAGATCCATGCAAAAGAGATAAGAGTATGTTGGTGAGAGGGATTATGTTTGCCAGGTCCCACAATCTGCTTTTTTCCAACCATACTGCTGTCTAGTAGACAAATCATAGCTCAATCTCAAAGCATTCATGGTGAATTTAGGAATAGCAGACCCCAGCTGGTAGCATGCAACAGAGCAGCATGCAGAGCAGCAGAAGAGCATATTGGTGGACTAGTTTGCTCATTTTCAGCGCTGCCTCTCTCTTATTTGTTTAGACTGCATGAAAGTAAATTTGGATGTGTTTAAGGATTCCAAATATACTAGAGCTCTCTCATAAAGGTTGTTTTATATCAATTCAATCCTGTTTCTGACTGTGTTTGAAGATAGCCCATGTAAAGTAATTGCAGTGTTGCATAAGAAAGCCACTGAGAAAAAACAAAGAATTAGAATTTTAATGTTTATCTCTAGCAACTTTGTTATTTTCATCTGCATTACAAGCAAAAAACTGGCATGTCACAAAAGATTTAAAAATAAATTTAGATTGATGTAAAAAAGCATTTGTAAGAGATTAATACTTGCTCAGAACTAAAAGAATAAAAGACACATTCAGAATTAAAAAAATAACTTTCCAGGTTATTAAAGGTTGGTTCTTAAATTTTTATTAAAATATTGTATGTTGAAAGCTTAGTATCATTCAATCCTGATTTAATTTCATTGTATTCTCCAATAGAAGATAGACAATACATACCTCAGAGATAAAAACTCTTACAATAAGCATTCCATAAAAATAGCAATCTTAATTTACTCTTATTAAATATTGCACACTAATCTATTAATACTTTACAGGTAGCACCTCAAAGCACGTATAAATGTCAGTTAATTCCCAAAAACTCATTTAAATAGGAAGTAAATGTTATTGCAACTTTTTGCAAGCGACTGTATCAGAGAAAAAGGGTAGATGCATAGACCAATGTTACAAAACCCTGTAAGCAAGGACATGATGATGGTAGAGGACACAAAAGCCACAATATTCTCTGACCACATTATTTTATTCCCTTCCATGAAGACTGTGAAATGCACATGTTTCCAGAGATGCTCAGTAACACACTGATCACAATCAAAAAGTTTTCTTGTTAGCACCCTTGTTGGCAATATTCCCCAGATACAGAATGTCACAGATCAAATATTTATTGCAGATGTTTAAAGTTAATACAAACCTCCTTCTTTTCTTGACAGAGCCAATCAGGCTCAGTAAGTGATCTTTTGACTCCAAAGACAAAAAGGATTTGGGAGGACTAACTGGATTTTTCAGTGGAATCTTCAATAAATTTGAAATAATCAGTTCATGTTGCCTGTCTTGACCCTGTCTGAATGTGACAGTTCAGAAGTGTTGATGTCCTCAGTGGACACTGAGATTTAAACTGTCTTTGTCTGCTGCATGAATACATCTATTTGTGGTGAAATTATAGCATTCCACTTGGTGTGTTCTCCAAATGTGTCCCAGCAGCTTCAGCTTTCAGCTGTGTGTTTAGAAAGGGATGTTTTTGCAGGGGCAAACAGAAGACAATGTCCAGGACACAGTGCTTGAAGACTCAAGCCTTATGTTTGTTTCTTTGAATAATACTACAGAATAAAAATAAAAATTTTCCTTTAAGAGTTTGCAAATTACCATTTCCTGAAATAAAGATATCTCAAAGCTGTATCAGTTTTAATATAGGGTTATTGCTTTAGGATTGACAGCTGTTTGAAAATTTCTGTCTGAGAATCCTGTCATCAGCAAACACCCTACATGTACATAGAGGACTGGCTTTTGGCTACTTAAGCTTCTGTCCATCTGTTGGGTTTACTCTGTGCCAAGTCATAAGTAAAGATGTCTCCTCTGGGCATAGGAGTTAGGCTGTGACTGGGATAGACAAGCAATAAACATAGCACTGAAAATACAATTTATTTTGAAAGATTTTCCTGTGTGACTTAGCATACATATATTTATTATATTGATTATATGATGATTGTACCATACCCATTGACAAATTGACACATGCTTTTCCAGTGAAAACATTTGGATTGTGTTACTAAGGGTCCAGCTAACTGAGAATTCAAACAAAAGCTGACTACTTACAAAACGTCTTACAAATCTCAATACAAATCACACTTTAAACATATGTTATTAATCCAAGACTTTTTGTCTTTGCATGTCTCTTGACATTCCTTATTCACAATAGATAGATGTTAAGCATTTACATCACCCTGTAGAAAATTTTTAAAAATGTTATACAGCTTAAGCCCCCAACTGAACACCATGAATAATTATGTGTTGAAGGAGAAAACTGAACAGAACCAATGTTCATCCTTAATTGCTTTAATAAAAAGCTTTTAGAAAATATCTGGAAATTATGAATGTGTTCAATGCAAAACCCATAAAATGTTGAAGTTTGTGGCAAATTCTGTAATCAAAGAAAAAGCAATAAATTTTTAAATAAATATTGTGCGTCTTGGACAGTACTGAATGTATGAATAAAATAAGCCTCTTTAAATATGTAAAGTTGTATGTATGAAACTTCATATGACATATGAAATGCCAAATATGAAACAAAAGTCATACTATTATAAAAGAACTGTTGAATAGTGCCATAGTTTCTGATTGGCATATCATAATTGTTTATGAAGCTGTAATCAATAAATATGTAATAAAGGAGGAAATTACTCCAAATAACAAGGAAACTTAGAGGATAATTTCATAGACAAAAAAGCACTGTCCTTAAACAAGGAGTTGAAATTCCTAAAGTAAAATTTAGCTTAAATACTCTAGAGAAATTATAGAAATAATCAAGGGTGACTTTAGAAAGATTAGAGCTACTGTGTAGTAAGACTTTGAAGTGTCTTCATTTCTTTCAGTAGCACTCTTGATCACACAGAAACTACTACCTGCTCATCACCATCCTGTTGTATACAGCCTCAACAGTTCAATTTAGTGTTTGCAGCATTCTATTTTTGGTCATACTTTTGCTTGGTTGCAAGGGTTTTGTACTGAGGAGTGAAGCTTTTAAAATTCTTTTAGTCTTCATCCTTTAAATCAAACTAAACCCACATTTTACTGGATCACATTTTTCTCACAGATGTTTATTTTTCTGCCTGTTGGGTTGCAGTATCTCTCAAAAACACAAAAATAAATTGAGAACAAGATATGTTTTTATACCTCTTACTTGAAAAAGTGAGGAGGCACCAAAGCTGTTCTTATCCCAGGGAGAAAGAGCAATTAGTTCTGGAGATATTTTTCAAAACATTTATTATCTCATCATGCATCAGGCACTGTTAAACTTTAAACAGTTCTATCAGTAATTCAGAAGATATATTAAAAATATTTTCCTTTCAAAAGTTGGTGACAGATTTATTTTTGTTTTCCTGGGACCTGGAAGAGACTGACAAACTTTTACAACAAAGAAAATGATGGAAAGATTGCTGGAGTAGGACCAAACCTGAGAAAAGCCCTTTATATAAGGAAACAACACACATGAGGGATTTGGAACCTGCTTTTATTTCAGGGGTTTTTTTAACTGTTTATTTTTTAGCAAACTTAAGCTCTATATTCCATGCCCTTTGATGCTTATTGGTTGCTGGTAGATCTACTTCAAGACTTGCTATCCTTCTCTGAGAATAAAATCCAGTCTGCATTAATGTTTCCCAAAATCTTTTGCAGGAGGATGCACTTCAGCTAGCTATAGCGATCAAAAAAGCAGCTACCTATTGAAATTTTGTTTGCACTCTTTGTGACCAGTTGCAAGAAATGAGAATTTATACAGAGCAATTCATCCAAAGATTAAATGGCTGACAAAGCCTCTTTACTGGGGTTTATTTGTCTCACTCGACTGTGAGAGAGAGACAGAGAGGCACTTTGTATGCTCTGCACCTACATTTCAAGTGCATGATTTCAGGGAGATGAATTCTGTTGTAAAACACTTGGGTAGTTAGTTTTCCCTGAAAACCAGTGGACTATCGGTGCAGAAGTCACCCTGGAGCCTTTGAAAATTGTTCACTTCTCTGTTGAAATCTGATTATTGTCAGCTGTGATACCCCGTGTGTCTAAAAAAACCCTTCTCTCCCAACAAGGTGTTTCAAACTCTTGCTTAGGTTTTATAACAACAAAGGCAGATATTCAGTAACGGTCTTTAGATGATACCTTTACCCTCCTCTTTTTTAATCATCCTAACACAACGTGCTGTTCTGGCTTGCCTTACATAATGTCAACTGAACAAACAACAACACATTGAAGGAAGGAGAAAAAAAACCCAGAAAGGCATTTATTTCCTGAATGCTAGCTACTCCATAAACAGGAGGTACTTTTCTTTACATACTGGTCAAGTTTCAATTCCTTGCTAGTCCTGTGACATTGCTTGTTCTTTTCTTTATGCCTTTTTCTCTTTTTCTGCAGTTTGCTTTCCATTTTGCACCTCATGGGCACATTCAATTTGAAATGGTTCTTTTCTTTATGCCTTTTTCTCTTTTTCTGCAGTTTGCTTTCCATTTTGCACCTCATGGGCACATTCAATTTGAAATGGAGACCAAATATAAAGATTTAATGGCAAATCAAACTTAGAAGGTGACAGTCTTTTTTGTCAATTCTCAGTACTGGCAAATTTTGACAGCTTCAATTTGAGTAAGATACTTTGAATTTTGGGCTACTTGATGTACTAGGATCTTCTGAGTGCAATTCCTGGTTGCATTTGTTGTCATTACATGAGGAACAGAAACTAATGTAATGATTGCTACTTGTTTATAAAAGGAAGTCAAAGGTCCCTCAGACTACCTGCTCATAATCTGAAGTTTCATTTGAGTGCTCCCATTCTGAAGAACTGAATTCTGCTTCATGTAAGCTTTCTGATGTGGAATGAGCTGAAAGCAAGATCACCAGACCTGACATAACAACATAAACGGACCTGGAATCTTTTACAACTGTTGCCGATTTCTTTTATCATTTTTGAGAAGGGCTGGAATTGAACCATGCTGGAAAGAAGAGAAGGCCATTGACCTGCTTCGTCACCAGAGATTTTCTTTCCAGAATAATAAAATTAAAATAAAGCTAAAATAAGTGCTTATCTATAGATATGATGAATTACAGATTCAGATATCAGTCTATTCATAGCCTTGGCTTTTAGTGTTGTGGCTCTACAAATGCTAAGTTCAGCTGCTGAATGGAAGTATTTATCAATACGCTCTCAATATTTTAACATGGAACAAAAACTACTGTAGAAACAGAGAAAAGCTCAACTGTTCTTAATTCCTTGAACAACTTGTTTGCTGTTATAAACTTTAAAAAAGAACTAGCTAAATCCACCACAACTTTTAAAAAAAAAGAAAGAAAAATACCTGAAATGAATGATACATTAAAAATATCCAGAAATAAGCATGGGACCCTTCTTTAGCAAAGTGGATCATACACAAAATATAATTCTCTGCATGATGAAAAGAGCAAAAATGTGATTATTGAAGGGAAAAGGTTTTCAAGAAAGGAGAATTGTTGACTATAATTTTAAGGAACTGAAATCTGAATCATGTTCCTTAAAATGCTGATCAGTACAGTCACTCTTTTGTCATGCCTACCCTACCAGCAGGATCAGACTTACACAATGGGCTTTATACAGCAGGGCAGATTATGATGTTCAATAAGCAATAAAGTTAAAGTCATGAAAAATATGTGTACTGAAAGGAAAACCGTAACAGATCAGTCCAAATGTGTTTCCACAACTGTGTGGGCAGTTAACACATTCACATGCTTGATGTTTAAAACAAGCTGTATAAAGACCTGAAATAGAAAAAAAAACCCTAGCAAAATACAATAACAGTAATAAATTACAGCATGAAAATAGCTTTTCCTCCTGTCATCCATGCTTCTCTCATTCTCCAGAGCATTGGAACATACAGGACTTCAGAGCCCTTTTTTTTTTTTTTTAATTACAAAGTGGAAAAAATCCTGTGCAGGGCAGCTTCACTAACTGCAATGGACTTTCAGCCATTTATAAGAGGAGAGAATTTGCTCATTTGTAAGAGAGTATTTGGCTTAAAAGCCCTAGCCTGTGTCATCTTCTTACAGTCTTGCTAAAAAGAACCCACTTCTATTAGATTTGTGTCTGTTTGTGTGTGTTTAGGGTTAGGTTGGTTTGGGTTTGTTTGTTTCAATAAAGGAATAACTGAATCAATTTAACAGAGATTTCTGTGTTTACTGCAGCAGAATATTTATTTACCAGACTTTCTTCAGCTATTGTAGGTGACAATAGAATTAAGACTAGGCAAAATTACAAAAAGCAATTAATTCCATACTTCAATCTGATAACAAATGAGTTTAGAAATAATTATTAAACAAATATTTTTTACTTTAAAACTTGCTACCACTATATAAAACTTCAGTAATGATCAGAATATTCTTACCAAATTCCCTTTTAAAAATAAGAAATTATGTAATAAATTAAATATATTAATAAATCAGAAATTAAATGGAAAATTGATTAAACCGAACAACTTCTGTACCTGTAACAGTTCATATGTAGCCAGAGAAAAAAATATTTAAGAAATTTTCTTCTTTTCCTGTAATAGTTCTTCTTTATCATTAAAAAAAATAATAATTTGGAGTTAATGAGAATGAAAGTGTCTCAATTGCTATTTGGGTGTCCATTGTGAAAAACAATAATCTTAATAAATACATTTCTTGATAAGGGAATTAATTTTTTTTCAAAGGAACTTCTTGTAATTTAAAGTTAATTAATTAATGTCAGTTATTATAAGCTGCTTCTAATAAATTAAAATACGTCTGTCTTCCACTTCCCTTTTTAATATTTTTATAAAACAGAACATTAGATGTTTTTCATTTTAATCTTGTCAGTTATAGTGAAATACTCCTGATAACACCTTGTTTTGCATTTCAAATGCTATGTACTCATTAAAATGCAAATCAAGGGTCCAATCAGAATATGATGGCAATCAAATTGCAATAATCAATGAAGAGGTTTCTAGGCTGACTTCATTAGTAAACATCATGAATTTCAGGTTTTTACCGGCCTTCTGTTTGTTTGTACAACTCTAAAGGCTCAATTATGAAGGCTTGAGACAGGATAAAAATAACTTAAGACTAATTAAAAGTTTCAATTAGATTTGTGCAAACCATTTTTTTCCCTTGTAAATGTAAATCTTGCTTTTCGATTTAACCATTACAATGAGCTCTTGGAGATTAGGTTAGAAAATGGGAAGTATGATGTTATATTTCTTATTATTCATATGGCTAAAAGGTGTACTTTAAAAGTTTACATAGAATTGGAAACTCTATTGTGGCTATAATGTGTATTATTTTATGTATTCAATTTCTTGTGGTGTCTTTTATACTATTACTTAATTTATATGCTTTATTAGCTACAGATTTCCTGTTTCATAATACTGAAACTAACAAGTATTCCTAATTCTAAATTAAAGAATTGAAAAGAATTCCTAAAAAAGTGTATCTTGTTAAGATAATTAAAGCTTTAAAAAAAAAATTATTCCAGTAAATTCAAGAAATTTCTTAATCTAGCCTCCAGCACATTTTTCTTTTTAAAGTAATAATTCTCTGTCAAACCCCTCCTCCCCAGTATAAAAGTGACAGAGAATAATTCATATCGGATTACTTTTCAAAGATGTCTGAGTTTCTTTTGCTGTATAAGGAGGAAAGGATAACTAAACTATCTCCAGTTTAGTTTGTGCAGAGTAGTGGTACCAAAAAAATTAATCTCAGGCAAAATTTCATTTTTAGTTAAAAAACCCCAACACTTTTAGTGCAGATATCCTAATATCTCTCAATAATGCTATTCTTAAGCATGTTATAGACAGGTATAGTTTTCACAGTAAATCTTTAATAATCTTTTATTATTGAAAAAAACTGACAAAAATTATTTTACCTAATTATAATTATTATACAAATACTCTTAAGATTTTTCAATAACATGTATTAGTGCCCTTAAAAAGCTTTAAAAACATGTTTATGTTGGTTTTTTATTTTGTACCTGTATTCATCACGTAATTGATGTAATGTGACAAAAGACTCAGAAAACAGTCCATGAAAAACGAGCTATAATAACAGAATAATGTAAGAAAAAGTCAAAGAAGATTGAAATAAAATAATGTTTATAGGCCAGGCAATATAAGTACTCAAAAAACTGTGCTTAGCAGTAGTATTACAGAAAGAAAAAGTAATGTCAAAAGACAACTGAAAAATCAACCGAGAAAGGACATTGTCAAAACTGGAAAGCTAAATCTGTGATAAAAGACTAGGAAGCCATTCTCATAATTATCCCTTTATCATCAGCATGTTGCCAAGTAGCCAGAAAAAGGGTACTTTGATTGGATTTCACCTATTGTGTCACCATTATCTATCAAAATGTCAATGGCTGAGTATGAAAACACAGAGAGGTTGAAACAATTGTTTGTTATCTATATAACTGCGGAAGTCCTTTCTGCTAAAGGAAGATAAAACCCACACATATATCCCACATTTTTCTTTACTGAAACTGTAACCTAAACCATATTAGACTGAGAATGTAGATGAATCAGTTGCAGGTTTTAGTTGGAGATTTTGAGGCATGTTTTCAGCATAAACAGCTACACACATGCAAAACTGCATCTCTTCTAGGACTCCCTTCTTAAGTGATAGCATGAGATAAAATTGCAGAGAAACAACATATCCTGGTGTATTGAAGAAACTAGGTGTATGGACTTTGTCAAACAACCTTGTAGACAAGCTATAGATGCCAGATACTTGCTTGTTTAAAGCCAGATAAAATATACATGATATTTCTAAGAGTCTGATACAGGTCAAGTTATTCACATTCAGTTCTGAGATCCTTCTCAAAGATTGTCTCTAGAGGGTTTAATAGCTGATCAACATCAGTCCAAACTCTCTACCATTTTTTCCCCTTCAAAGCAACAGTAAAGTTTCTGAACTCTACAGGGTTGAATAACAGAGTATTGACATGGTCTTCACAACATTTGCTTACTAGTACTTCTGAAAAATTAAGACTCTCTTGAGGGAACCGAGACTCCTCATATGAAAGATAAAATAGTCTGGAACTGTATACTCTGGAAATATATATTTTAATATTTGTATTTTTGTTTCCAAACAGCAGTTTGCAAGGAGGAAGCTTGCAAAGTGGAAGTCCCAAAAGGCACAATAACACTAGAAAGAAAATTACACCAGTGGGTAAGTAAAAGCCTCAAGTCAGATCATAGACAAAGAGTTGGCAATAACACCAGGCTCAGCTGGCCAAGTTCAAATATCAAATCTATAGAGTGCTTAAAATTGATTAAAAACCATTTTCGAACATCAGTCAGTTCAAAGTCCATTAAAGTAACACTGAGCAGTGATCAGAAAGCATATGTAGTTCCATGTGATTCCCATTTAATTTCTTACCAACAAAAAATAATAGGCACCCTTAGAATAATATATACTAAAGCATGCTAAAACAGACTCAGGGTTTCCCACTTCTTTTTTAACGAGGGACAAAAATACTCACTTCTAAGAAATAATTAATATTGTGAGCTAATGTTGTTTAAAAATTATTAGCCATCAAAATATTCTAGTGTCTGAGTTCATATCTGGTTTTATTCTCCCACCCCTCCAAAAAAAAATACTAATATTTGTGTTTACAATAGAATTCTAAATGAATAGGTGATAATTTGTTGTTGCCTATGACTTTTGGGTTTTTTAATTTTTTTGTTTTATCATTTTGTTTTTCACACAGTAATATGGTATTGTTATATAAATGCTATCTTACTGAAAACTCTGATTTCCCCCAGCTGAAGAATGTATTTTGTTTTAAGGAGAAATTTTAATTAGTGTTATCTGTAGCACAACCAGCATATTGCAACAGCTATGGTGTCTGGAGAGAAATAGGTATTTCAAAGTGAGAGGATCTACCCTTATTTCTCTCCTTTGGCTGTGGAATAGCCTGGGGTAACTACCTTAAACTTAGAAAAGTTTCAAGTACATGGGTCTGTGCTGGTGAACACCATCTTTACGGTTCATAACTCTTCAGTACTTTCTCAAAAGGGCAACAGCTCTACATTTGGTGTCATGTAAATTCAGCCATGTTTTCCAGCAGAATAAAAAAAGACACTATTTTCCACCTTTGCAGCTGGGAAAAACTCTTGCAAAAGTGTCTCCTCCGATGATATTGCACTGAAAATGGACATGTTTGGGAAAAGTCTCTGTTTGAGCAGTTAATCTGCTGTGGGAGTAGAGACAAACATGCATAAGGCAAGGGCAGAATAGAAGGGTGACTCTGCTGGGTCTGCATCTATGTCCACCCTCACTTTCACCTGGCATCTTAGACATTGTAATTAGATTACCATCTGTAAATTGTGGATATCATTCCTATTCATTTTGCAATACACTTTACTGTTACTCTTAGCATTTCCAGATTAAGATCAGGATTCAACTTTATCTCTCTTAGAGAATACTTCTAATTTTTTTCCAACAAAAATATTGAATACTTTTTGCGAGTCCCTCAGAGGCAACACAGATCGCACTCACAGTGCACATTGTCCCTTGAAACAGATATTCATGCTAATGCCTGATTCAAAGGAGAAATCTTTTTGTGGAAGACTTTTCAGAAAACGTAAGGCACCTTTTTCAGAGTTAACCCTAATAGTTCTTTATGTCTTAGGAAATGGATACTGATGTAGAACTGTTGGAGAGGGTTCAGAGGAGGGCCACAAGGATGATTAGAGGGCTGGAGCACCTGCCCTACAAGGAGAGGTTGAGGGAGCTGGGCTTGTTCAGGCTGAAGAACAGAAGGCTGCGGGGGGACCTCATTGCAGCCTTCCAGTAACTGAAGGGACCATACAAACAGGAGGGGAATCAACTTTTTAAAAGGGCAGATAATGGCAGGACAAGGGGGAATGGTTTAAAGCTAAAGGAGGGAAGATTTAGATTGAATATTAGGGGGAGATTGAATATTAGGGGGAAGCTTTTTACAGAAAGAGTGGTGAGGTCCTGGAACAGGCTGCCCAGAGAGGTGGTGGATGCCCCATCCCTGGAAGTGTTCAAGGCCAGGTTGGATGGGACCCTGGGCAACCTTGTGTAGCTCCAGGCCTGAGGTTGGTGTCCCTGGCTGTGGCAGGGGGGTTGGAGCTTTATGATCCTCCGGGTCCCTTCCAATCCTTGCCATTCTATGATTCTATGATTCTATGATTCTATGATTCTATGATTCTATGATTCTATGATTCTATGATTCTATGATTCTATGATTCTATGATTCTATGATTCTATGATACTGGGGCAAAAAATTTGTGACGGAATCCTGCCTTGAGTTAACATACAATAAGAGAATATACTATGTATACAATGCATAATATATGACACCATTCACTGAATAATACATTATTCATGAAGTGTCAATAAGTGCACTCTAAAATAAATTAATGTTGAATTCCTATTCACTCTGATTTGTTTTAATTAGGCTTGTAATCTACATGTTTCTCAGTTTTAAGTAGATTCATCCTTTCATTTAAAAATTATTACAGCAAGCCACTAAATTTTAAACACACAAAGGCTTCTTTTGTGGAATTTAAAATAAAATCCTTTGTCCTTTTAATTCTACATATTTTATGAAGCATGGGGATGCTTATGTAATGGGCGTATCAAAGTTGATATTATTCTTCAAATTGAGATTTGGGTTTTGTGTTTCTGTTGTTCATCATTCATTACTGATATAAACAGGCATGCCTTTTGAATAGAGAATTCCATTTTTATAGCTTATAGTTTATGATGAACATGGCCTTATGTGATAAAGACCCATCAAAGTCATCATTAGTCTACACTTATCGTTATTGAACTGTTTCATCTGTTAAAATGTTTAAACTCTTTTTCTATCTACTTATAGTCTTCTTATATATCATCTGCACTTTTTTTTGGCAGACTTAATCTCTACTTTAGTATTTTAGGAACCTCCCAAAAAGAATAAAAAATAGCTGTTAAAGTGTTCTCAGAAGTTTTAAATTAAAAGTCATACTATCTGTTCTTTCCTTTTATATATGTATTTATATTAATTTTATTTAGCTCATAATATATTCATCTTTAAACTCTGTTCTTTTCAATTACAGACCTATGCCAGTTCTCTTTGCAATGGCTGGTGGGACTATGTCATCATACAGAAAATTCTGAAACCACTGTGTCCTTTCTTTTATTTCTTCAATCGTCTGCCATGCAATACTTCACACACTTGAATTTTTGTCCTTAGCTCAATGAGTTGAAATATAAACAATTACTTTCATAAATCATAGAATCATAGGGGTTGGAAAGGACCTTGAGAGATCATTGAGTCCAAGCCCCCTGCCAAAGCAGGTTCCCTAGCTCATATTACACAGATAGGCATCTAGACGGGTCTTGAATATCTCCAGAGATGGAGACTTCACAACCTCCCTGGGCAGCCTATTCCAGTGCTCTGTCACCCTCACTGTGAAAAAGCTTTTTCCGCATGTTGGTGCGGAACTTCCTATGTTCTAACTTGCAGCCATTGCCCCTTGTCTTGTCTCTGCTAACCACTGAAAAGGGGCTGGCTAACTTGCCCTGCATCCCATGCTTAAGATAATTGTAAACACCAATTAGGTCCCCCCTTAATCTTCTTTTCTCTAGACTGAACAGTCCCAGCTTACTCAGCCTCTCCTCATAGGATAGATGTTCCAGGCCCTTAATCATCTTTGTAGCCCTTCTTTGGACTCTCTCAAGGAGATCCCTGTCTTTTTTATACCAGGGAGCCCAGAACTGGACACAATACTCCAGGTGGGGCCTGACCAGGGCAGAGTAGAGGGAGAGGATCACCTCCTTAGACCTGTTGGCCACACTCCTCTTGATGCACCCCCAGGATCCCATTGGCTCTCTCAGCCACCAGGGCACACTGCTGGCTCATGGCCAATGTGTCATCTACCAGGACACTCAGGTCCTTCTCCACAGAGCTCCTCTCCAGCAGGTGGTCCCTCAGCCTGACTGATTCAAGCAGTTATTCCTTCCCAGGTGCAAGACTCTACACTTGCTTTTGTTGAACCTCATTTGGTTTCTCCCTGCTCAGCTCTCCAGCCTGCCAAGGTCTCACTGAATGGCAGCACAGTGTTCCTGTGTGTCAGCCACTCCTCCCAGCTTTGTATCATTGGCGTACTTGCTGAGGGTGGATGTTATGCCCTCATCAAGGTCATCAATGAAGATATTAAACAGGGCTGGACCCAACACCGATTCCTGGGGAACACCGCTCCACTGATCATCACCCTCTGAGCTCGGTCTGACAGCCAGTTCTCGGCCCACCTCACTGTCCACTCATCTATCCCATACTCTCATACAGGACACCCGCCTCATTCAGCAGGGGACCTACATTATCCCTAGTCATCCTCTTACTATTCACATATCTAAAAAACCTCTTTTTATTATCCTTTATGTCCCTTGCCAGTTTCATTTCCAAGTGGACTTTAGCCTTCCTACTCATGTCCCAGCAGGCCCTGACAACATTCCTATTTTCTTCCCAGGTGCTCAGACCCTTTTTCCACAATTCATAGACCTTTTGCTTCCCTTTGAGTTTACCCATGAGCACCCTGCTCATCCACGCAGGTCTTCTGCCTCTCTTTCCCGATTTCTTGCTCAAAGGAATTCACTGGTCCTGGGCTTGGAAGAAGCGCTGTTTAAATGCCACCCAGCTCTCACAGGCTCCCTTTCCTTCTAACAGCAGAGCCCACGGGATAGCTCCTATTAGGTTGCGGAGGAGATCAAAGTTAGTTCTTCTAAAATTCAGGGAAGCTATCCTGCTTTTTGGCTTGCTTCTTCTACTCAGGATTTTGAACTCTACCATTTCATGGTCATTTTGTCCCAAGCTGCCCCCGACCTTCACTTCCCTAACGAGCCCATCCTTGTTGGTTAAAACAAGGTCCAGTACCCGCCCTCCCCTCTAGGTTCCTGCACCATCTGTAGCAGGAAATTGTCTTCTACACATTGCAGAAATTGTCTGGACTGCATACGGCTGGCCCTGTTGCTTGCCCAGTAAACGTCTGGGTAATTGAAGTCCCCCATAAGGTCAAGCACCGCGGATCTCAAGGCTACTTCTAGCTGCTTGTAGAATGCATTATCAACTCGCTCCTCCTGATCAGGGGGCCTGCAGTACACACCCACAGCAGTGTCACTCACACTAGCCTGCCCCTTGATTCTTACCCAGAAGCTCTAAACTGATGGTTCATCCTCTCCCAGTTGGAGTTCAATACATTCTAGGTGCTCTCTAACATAAAGAGCAACTCCCCCACCTCGCCTCCCTAGCCTATCTTTCCTAAAAAGCACATTGCCATCCATGACAGCATGCCAGTCATCCAGGCTGTCCCACCATGTCTCTGTGATTGCAATGAGATCGTGGCCCTGCAACCGCACAAAGAGCTCTAACTCTTCCTGTTTATTACCCATGCTACGTGCATTCGTATATAGGCCCCTTAGGGAGGCAGCAGATGCAAATATCCTCAATAGGTCACAGGAAGATCTCCTACAGGGGATGGGCGATGGTGGCTCCTCTGAGGAGTCCTCAGGGCAATCCACAGGATTTTCCCTACTATCACCTGGAACAACATCCCCAAGCCTGTCGCTGTGCCGTTGGCCTTTACCTTCTTCCGCCATCAGCTCTAGCCATGTCTCCTGAAGCACTTGCCTGACCCCAGCCACCTTCATGATATCCCCTTCCTCCTTCTTAACTACTTTCAAGCTCACTCAATGAGCCCTGCCATCTCCAGGGCAAGGATCTGCTTTCCCCTTGGAGACAGGTGAGCCCCATCAATAGTCATCATGCCAGGAGCTGAGTACACCATCCCTTGATCAAAAAACCCAAAGTTCCTGTGCCAGCACCAGCCTTTCAGCCACTTGTAGAACTCCTGGGTTGTCCTCGCCTGCTCCAAACCCCTCATCTCACTAGTAGGGATAGAGGAAAATATTATTTGAGCTCCCTCTCCCTCAACAAAGCACCCTAGGCCCTGGAAGTCACTTTTGATGGCCCGTAGGCTACATTTCATGATTGCATCACTGCCTGCTTGAACTACCAATAATGGGTAGTAATCAGGGGATCTCACCAGCCCTGGAAGCCTTCTGAAGATGTCTCTGACCTGGGCTCCAGGGTGGCAGCACACATCCCTGTTTGTAGGGTCAGGTCTGCATATGGGGCCCTCCGTCCCTCTGTGGAGGAAATGTCCTACCACAATTACCCTTCTATCTTTCGTAACAGAGGCAGTCTCGAGGCATGAGGTTGATCACTTCACTCTAGGCACCCACTTCCTCTGAGGCATGGGGGCTGCCTTCATCTCTTCACTTACTTCCTCCTCAACTTCCAGGGCCCCAAACATCTTGCTTAGGGGAGCCTGGGGGAGCAAGGTAGGCAGACAGGGGGAGCACCTATGACGGCAAGCCGGGACTGTCTTCCAGCCCTCCTGGGGGTTCAAGTCACTCTCTTTTGCCTGACCAGGACAGGGCAGGAGGACTATCTCCAGTTGCGGGGTGTCATCCTGGCACGCTTCCCTCTGGGATGCCAGAGAGCTACTCCACCAGTCAATCTCCAGCTTGCAGTCCCTGATAGCCCTCAGTCTTTCCACCTCTTCTTTTAGTTCAGCCACCATGCTAAGCAGATCCACCTGCTTGCACCTCACACAGGTGAAGTATTTGCCTCTTTTCCCTGGCAGCAGCAGACTCAGGCATTCCTTTCAGCCGGAGCCCTAAACTGCGGCATTACTAGGCAGGCCCTACATCTGGGTGGCCACATTTTTTTAGGGTGAGCCTCTCTGTCTGGTGGAGACCATGGTTTAACTGTCTGGGCACACAGCAGAGAGGAACACCCTTGGCTCACCCTGTGTACTTCGTGAGTGGAAGACGGTCCACTCAACTTACTTGCTCACTATCCTTTATTAGCTTTGATTGAACTCTCTAGTTTACTTATTATATAGGAATAAGAGTACATTCATTCAGGGAAAAAAAATAAAAAGAAAAAACCAAAACAAACCAAACAATGAACCACACAAACTGAAAAAAACATATATATACAACTCATATTCATGAAGGTGAGGGTAAGTAGTGGTCTATACCAGTTCATACAGGCAACTTTCCTGAAGTCTTTGAAGTTAAACACTTCTTGTAAAATCTGCCAGTACATAGAAATCACATGATTTTGGCACTCCCTAAAATGTAAAGCAAAGATTTTAAATATTGAATCACTGTGATATGTCAAAAGGGAAATTAATGAAATCATTGGCCTTATTTCTATTCCAAGTAATCTGACCTTAAAGAGAAGGTTGCCCTTTCTTTCTATGCAATTTGCAAAGAAGTGTAATACTGAATTTTGATTTCTTATATATTTATTAAACAAAATAAGGGGATTTTCTTTTTAAAAAAAAGCTTCAAAAAATAGATTTTTAAACTTATTTTTTTAAGGCCAGTGTGTTGACCCTGATTGATAGTCTAACACTGACCCAGCTACATGCCACCCCCCTCCCCTGTGGGTTGGGGGGAATACAAGAGGAAAGTGAGAAAACTTGTGGATGGAAATGACAGCTGAACAGGGAAAGCAAGATCTCTGCAAACTAAGTGGTAGCTGCATCTGATAGAAAAGAAAATACAAACTATAAAGAAAAATATGTTTTATTTCTCATTCTAGAACTATATGAGCAACTAAAATTCATCATTACAGCTAGTTCTGTGAAAGTATTTGTTCATGTTGCAACCATGTTAGAAAATAAAGCTGTGTATATTTTTATAAATATACTTCTTAGGATACTAACATGTGTTCAAAGCTTTGGTGCTCAGTTTTGGCCTGTTCCATTCTGGTATATAAAGTTTTACAATGACACTGATATATTAAAAAAGAAATTTGTGATCCCATCTAAAGAAGTTGTATGTTCAAGGTAGTGATTATCAGTGGGTAGACAGGCAGCAGAGTGTGGATCTTTAACATTCTCTTCATGAAAGCCTCCCACAGCAGATCACCCTTCAACAAGTAGCATATATAGATTTTGGAAATTATACAGCTTTTGCAATCTGACATCAATTCAGGTGGCATTTTCCTTTTGCCTTTTTATAAAGTCTATTGACAATGATGAACTTGATTAAATGCCAGTTATGAGTCAGCTGGAAGACAAGTTCAAACTGTTCCTGGATTTTCTAGCGGTGTTCATGATGAGCAATTTCTGTAATGAATTATCATTTGGAGATTACCAGAAATATTTTCCTTAAATTGATGAGATTGAAATCTTGAAGTTTGTTATTGACTTTCTGCCTGCGTATTATAATTTCTGAAAATGATGTTGTTTGCTAAATCACCACAGAGCCTCTCTAAAATTATTTGATATATAGCCATTGTTCGAAGCTATTCAAGTTTTTTGCTAGTTATTAAGGATTATTTAGTAAAGCTTTGCTACATTTTAATTCATATCGTACAGGTCCTAGTTCTAATATCTTAGAGGAGCAATAGTAGCTATATTCTGCATTTCCTTAAATGTATGGTGTTTTCTGAGTACATGTAAAACACAAACTGGAATGCTAGGATGCACTTGCTTGTCTATCACAAATTTCCAACTTTAATTTTCATTATCTATGCTTCATATTAAAGTTTCCATTTCCCATTTTCAAAGCCATATGAGAACGGTAATGCTTTCACCTAACTTTTAAGCTCTAGCAAGTTTTCAAAAATTTAGGATTTAAACTGTATTCTTTACATAGTCCTGTTGGTATTTAGGATTAATGCTGAGAATACAACCCTCATCTCAATCCTGTTAATGCAAGGTTTTGCTAGTTTACAAGAAACTGAACCATTGGAACCTTTTTTTATTTTCCCTTAAAATTTTGAATCAGCAGGGGCATGTATAGCTTTTACGCCAAAAGTAATATATGTTTTCACAGTTTAACAGATTACTTCAGACTCATATTTTATCAATAATGGTTTATTGAGACACATTTCCTTAACAACTTGTCCTCCATAATAGTAAGAAGATATTGAAACCTGTCTATTCTTATAAATTGTTATTAAAAAATAATGAGATGAAATCACAAAAATTTTGGTAAGATGTTTTTTCATTCATGTCCAGTTGATTTGGACTTTTAACTGGTATGTTATCACTTACTGAAATGAGACAGATCTTCAGGTGCTATTATTAATATAATCTGAGAATTTGGTTAATTTTTTTTTGTTTTTCCAGAAAGATGATTTATAGATACATAGTTTTAGATATAAAGGAAAAGTCCATAGATCCCCTAATAACTGTGTCCAAATAGAGATGTTGAAATTTCTCTGTATGCTTAATGATAAATCACCGACTCCTAGAAAGCTATCTGTTCACTAATTACTTATAAAGCGCAGCCTGGATTTAGGTAACAGAAGAGCCAAAACAATAAATTACTTCTGCTAGGGCTGCCAGGGAGAGAAAATAATTTTAACCTTCATCCAGGAATCAAATATCCATTGATTAATGCTGAAGACATTGTAACCTTGAAGATTAACACATCATGCAGAACACAATTGCAATTTTTCAAATGTAAAAGAAATTTTCAGAAGGCAGTTTTTGACAAAGTTTTCAACAGAAGTTAATTGTAAAAAATAAGGTCCAGAAGCACAGATCAAGTGTATAGTGTCCTGTGTAAAATTAAATATAGTATTAGAATTTGAAATAGATGGAATGTTACTGAATGTGAGTAGGAGAAAGAAAGCACAGTGATGGCAACATATGGACTGAGTTTGGAATGGTGTTCCTATTATATTTATTACATTACATTATATCATATCATATTATATCATATCATATCATATCTTGTTGAGAAAGTAAAAGAGATCCAACAAATTGTTCGTTGTCAAGTACTGCTTCTGCTCTCCACTCCTAAAGACATCCTAATAAAAGGAAAATTTGTGAAAGTATGAAAGAATTTTGCTGGAGCTGATATTAAACAGCATTTTATCAGCATTTCTCTCTTCAGTGGATCTGTATAGGATTACTTTCTGGTCCTTCTAAGTAATTTCTTTCTTCCAGAGGTGTTACTTCTATACTCTGGATGGAAGGTCTGAGCAGGTTTACTGTTGACATCAACTGTGTGCTGAAGTTTTCCTATAGCTGAACACTTACTGTAACTGAGAGGACGCAGAACCCTAAAGTAATTAATGAAAATCACAGCATGATCTTTCTTTCTGGAAATTCAGTTTAAGTAGCATAGCTATGTGCCTAGGCATTTTGGGCCCCTGATTGGTTAGGAACTGTATTAATTTATCAGTAATTACTTCCGCCCTGAAAGAATAGAAGAGTTGTTAAATAATACAACTTTATTTTTAAAAGTACAAGGTACTAGTTGGAAGAACCATATTCAAATAAAAGTTCATTTCCAAGAGACTGAGTAATAAATCATAACAATTATAAATTGCTAAATTTTGAGTGCACATTTAATCTATTCGATATTGCTGAAATGTGATGAGGTGGTTTGGCTCATGTTCAAATCACTGATTGCAACCTAGTTAGAAGAGATTTTGAGGAGAAAAGACATGATGTGCAGAGGGAAAGCCCTATAGTCCAAAATAAAGTTTTATGGCCAGTAGGTATAATGAGATACACTGACTAATTCAAGTATTTCCCCTGGCTGTCTACATTAGGCAAACTTAATTACTCCTTTCTAAGTCACTGACTTCACATGTCTCTAAGACCAAATTAAAGAGAGTGGAATCAAACAAAAAATGAAGGAGTATTGTCTTCTTATGACCATGTTGTACCAGAAGATAGAACACACTAGACTTTTCAAAGATTTTAAAGTTTATGGGTAATGTCAATTGGAAACAAAAAATGAAATATGACTGAGAAGCAGGGTTTTTTTAATATTGCAGTCCAAAGCCACAATATGGTCCCACACACAAGGGCAAGACTGCATTTGTAAAGTATAGCTACTCAATTCCTGAAATAGCAGAAATTTGAAATTATTTAAAATAAATATTATGATTACAAGGAAAAGACTGGTTTATCACATATGTACATTTATTACTGTTACAGACAACCCTGTTAACTCCCATAAATTTACCAGGTTCTGTGACAGAACTAGTGAGGCATATTTTTCTATTTTGAGAATCTTGCCTCTTGCTGCCAAGAAAGCCTCTTCTAGCTTTGATTAATTGAGATTAGAAATAAATTGTACAGATCAGAAATAACACTGTGGACAATATCACAAGTCTGAGAAGCATAGCTTTTAGAAAAAACAATCTTTTAAAATTTATATTATGTTCATATATGGGTGTGTTTTCACTCAAATATGAATTAACTCAGCGAAGGTCTGTGAAAATAGTAGTACATAAGATGAGACAAAATGACAAGTAATATTGCATCGCATTTTATAGTCTGTGGATGTATAAAAATTAAACTATTATATTAGTTTACATTAGTTAGATGAAAATTAACATACTGGATATAAGACTTTTAAATATGAATAACAAAAAATACAAAAGGGGAACTCAGAATATAATATTAAATATGAGAAAGATGCTTTTGCTACTTTCTCCAGCTAATTGATGCATAAGGGACTGTGTAGCTGTGGAGATTTCAAATCAAGAAATTCACAGATTGTTTTTCAAGTGTCTTTTTTATACTTGTGCACCTCAGAAAACTAACAATTAGATATGCCACTTTGAGTTGACACAGCTAGAACTATAAGAAACATTAGCAGATATTATATAATTCTACATGGGAGTAGAAAGGAAAATAATTGGGAAAAAAAAGTAACTTGTAAAATCATAAGTTAAAATAGTTACCAAAGAAAGTTAATTATTTTTTTGTTTCCTTGCATATTTTTTTACTTTTTACTCCTTAGAAATTTGCTAGGGATATATAAATGATAAGGGAATTGGTTTCCACTTTGATCATACAAAACTTGTCAAAAAGTAGAAAGTAATTTTCCTTTAACATGCTATATGTATATGCCATTTATTGTTCATAAACATAACCAAAATAAAAGCACTTACAAAATTATATCTGTGTAATAAGAACTATATGTTCATGGATGCAAACAATTTGTCGTGGTAATGGACAATTATTTTATGGAATTTTTTTTTAATACAATCTGGTGATAAAATACAGCCACATTTGTCAACAATCCTTTACATTTGCCATATTTACCTGTTTCAAACCAAGATGTGAATTATTGTGAACATGTGTATGTAAAGTGAGATTGGTTAAGTTAATTTAAGATATCTATAGTGTAGATAGTCACACCAGATCAAGTCAGCCAATCTCCCTTGATCATCACTGGAATCCAAGTCAAGTCAGTATCAAAGGATGTATTTATTTTTGATCAAACAAATAACTTCTTAAATTCTGTTGGTTATGTAGGCAACAAATCAGAGATAGATATGGCTATCACAGACACATAAATTTAGATGATGGTCGTACTTTTACGATCTATTCTTAGTAAGAAGTCACAAATATGTGCTAATCACAGGACCAACTAATGAAATCTGAGTCTGTCACAGCTCTCTCCTAGTTTTCTCTTTTTCTTTTTTCTTTTTTTCTTTTCTTTTTTTTTTTTTCTGAAACAAAGATGTGCCTGTGAGCTGACACACACCAAGAGCAGACGATTTCTCATCTGTACTGTCAGTGGCATGAGGGTAGCAGAATCAAAGCTATGCTCAGTATTTCACTTCTGATGATCTACATATTGGAATCCCCTTTTCCTTTTAGATTCAATGGACATCAGTTTATGTGAGCACTGTAGAAGAGCTATTTAGCTCTTAAAGAAATATTTAAATAGGTCCCCTTGTGCCCATAAAAAGGAACTCTTGTCAACTCCGTACTGAAAAATACTAAGTTTCTTGCAAAGTATTAAATTGATAACGGTGCCCATATGATAGACTTTACTGAAAGATCTTCATTCTCAGCATGTCCAGAAATGCCAAAATAATCAGTTCAAATGTTAACCGATAATTAATGTGTCTCAGTAACTGAAAGTCTTTACATAGTGTTGAGTGTTCATAGTTCCTGTTTAGTATGTTGAGCTAAAAAAGAAGCCAGACATTGGCTACATCAAAAGAAGTGTTACCAGTAGGATGAGAGAGGTGTTTCTTCTCTACTCCACTCAGGTGAGTGGAGAATTGCATTCAGCACTGGGCGCCCAACATAAGAAGGAAATAGATTTAGTGGACCCAGTCCAGAGGAGGTCCATGAAGATGATCAAATGGCTGGAGTACCTCTCCTATGAAGACAGGCTGAGAAGCATTACAGTAGTCCGCATCATTCTGAGACCCATGAAAAATATTGAAGAAAATAAAACAGGTTATGCCTTTGAGTTCCTAGGGGGAAAAAAAATAATACGCATAACTTAATAGACTGAAAACAGTCTAAAAAAAAAGATCAGAACCGTGATCCATTATTAATTAAAATGAAATTTAATTAAAATCTTTCGTATAAAGTCCCAGAACACAAAAAACCCTAATAAGCTTGTTACATCACTTTTGAAGCAAGGGCATACTGGTTAAAGTGACTCTTCTGATCCCATTACTCTCAAAAATGTTTTTAGAAGAAATGAGAGGTACTATAGATGTAACAATGGTAGATATTTTATATGGTAAAATTCACAGTGGGATTGATGTACAGCACTCAGGAATTGAACATTCCTTTGAAACATTTTCACTGGAGTTTCAGCAATAGCTTTCAACAACATTGTCCCAATAAACAGTTTGTCAGGAGAGCAATTAGTTGAAGTAGGACAGTCAACCTAAATTTACCTTATTCATTCACAACACTTGTCTCTTGCTATGTGTAATGAGAACTCAGTCTCACTGATTAAGTCCCTTATGAAATGCCCCTCAGGTATCAGGAGTAGTCAACAGAATATATAGTCCTTCACTAATGGTGAAGGCTTATAATCCCTAACAGTCAGTTCAAGACCTGAGCCTTGTATCTGCGTCTTTAGACAATTTGATAAGTCTTTAAACTCGAGCTATTAATCATGTGTGGAAATGAGACTGAGGGATCTGTCTCTGACATAGTTGTACCATGACTGAATAATATAACAGCATATTTCTTTAGAAAGAATTGGCTGATCCATTTGGAAAATGCTATCTTATAAACAAATATTCATATCCCACTTTTTATTCTGAGTCACATAGAAAGGACATTCCAGAACAGCAACTTCAAGAATATCAGACTCTCTGTTTTGTTCTCCAAAATTGGAGTGTGTGCTATGGGAGCTTCATCATACCTTTTTGTATTGAAGAAAATTTCTGCTTCTGCATATGCTATATATTCTTCTGCTTGTATAGACATGCTTTATTGCAGGTGCCTTCTATTCAATGAAGAAGCCAGAATTTTAATTTTTCTTTCTAAAAAACTATGACCAGGAGAAGAGAAATTGGGTGTTTCTTAACAGTAATTTCAAAATAGCTAATTCACCAAGAACTGTGAACTTAGTTGTTTAAGTCTATTGGTAATGAAAAGCAAAGTCCTTATAGCTAGTAGATATACACATTCAGATATTTCCATTTGAATTTTACCTGTAACAGCTGAGTAATTCATCAAAGAAACATAAGAAAAATTGTATATACTAAATATGTTTAAACAATATGGAATCCATTTCTAGACAGTCTTCTTGGCTGTCTGAAAAATGAGAGAGGAAGTTTTATTGAATTATTACTTCTTTTTTTCCCCCCAGTTGTAATTGCTATGCAAAGTGCTACAAAGCTTTCTGTAATTTAAATACTGTATAATGCATTGAAATTTTCCTTTTTGCACTTCCCAAATAATCAAGGTGAAAAAGATCTGACTGTAACCAATTTTCCCTCAGAAAAATACTAAAGAAGTCTTAGAAAGCACATATTTTACATTTCTTAGCTAGGCAACCCAGAAATCTCCAAGATTAATGTATTTGAAAATTTTGCAATATCCCCATTGATGTATTAACTGTCTTTACGTCAAGTCCTTCCTTAATAGACTTTCCCTTAATGAAGAAAGCTTACTGAAAAGGTCCTCTCCAGTATACTGTCATTGTCCTTCCTATGAAATCTCTGATTCCCCACCCCCAATCTCCTTGTTCTTTCAGATCATCTCAATGTCTTGAAATACTTTAAGGATGATAGGAGAGAAATTTGATACAATGTGAATATCAATGTGAATGTTAATGTCTCAAGGCTGGCAGTGTCGCCTCTGCTGGGTCATTGACAGATGTAGACATTCAGAATTTCAACGAGACCAAGAGATCAAAATTTTCAGTGATTTTTGTAAAAAACCTGACAGATGTGTTTTTTCTCTTGCAAAGGAAGAATCAATTTCAGTTGAAACTTCATACCCCTGAGAGGACATTGAAAGTGATCTTTATGAGAGAAAAGGGAAATGTAGAGTGATCTAGACTGTTAAAGTGAAGATTGACAAATTTGAAAGGTGTACCCTGTTAACATATTTGAATCTAAAAGTACTAAACCTAACCCAAAATCTTCCCTTTATCCATGATACCAAATAGTCTTACTATTTAAATTGCTGCGACTGGTAAACATTAAATTAATCAGGTCTTTGTATTTACAAGGGGAAATAGCCGGCCTCTTTTCAATGGTTTGTGGAGACTGGACAAGGGGCAATGGCTTCAAGTTGGAGCATAGGAAGTTCCGCACCAATATGCTGAAGAATTTTTTCACAGTGAGGGTGACAGAGCACTGGGACAGGCTGCCTAGGGCTGGTTGAGGAGTCTCCATCTCTGGAGATATCCAAGACCCTTCTGGACACCAATCTGTGCAATATGTCCTAAGGAACCTGCTTTGGCAGGGGGGGTTGGACCCGATGATCTCTGGAGGTCCTTTCCAACCCCTACAAATCTGTGATTCTGTGCTTCATCCTTTAGCTATTATATTTATACATACTCAACTGAGTGTAGATTTTAGAGAAAAAACACATGATTTTTATTACTGTGGGAATCAACAGTATTGATATTAATAGTATTATCTGTAGAGAAACACTGGCTGGAGATATTCTCAAGGGAAAGAAGTAACAACTTCAAGGACGCTGATGCTGAGAGAAATTCCAGTATGCAGATGCTGAGAGAGTTGATCTTCATAGAGGCCCGTGAACTGAAGAAAGAACTTATCAGCTTAAAGTTTAAGGCACATGAACACAAGGGAGTACCCTATCAGTGAACCAACGATAGCGCATGAACATCTTGCAACAGTATAAAGCTTGCACACGTGTATTGATAAAGGTCTCTGGTCTACACACCGCTGGAGTCCGTGCAATTAATCTCCACAATTACTACATAGATATACACTATTTTTTTAAAGACACCATTTCTCATTTGATCATTGGCTTACCTTTTTACATTAACATTTTTTTGGATGCTTGAAAAGCACTTCCTTGTTGCTTCACCTCCACCTAGCATAAAATTTTCAGAATGATTACTGGTTCCATGCCTGTGCCAACATTCATTGAAACAAGACTACCACACTAGCTACATAGTTTCCATATTTGTCAATTTAAAAAAAAAGGAAAAGTGCACAACTGGGAGATATTAAAAGACAAAGGATTCTCAGATCCCTTCAGTGGTACTTACATCACACAGGAACTTTGAGGTACTTTCTTTATTTCATTAATAAAGTTGAAAACTACTAGCAGCCAATTTAGAATAATTATTTAGAATTATCTTTTTCTTATCCATGTGTATCTCTTCAACAAGACCTATTCTACTCGAGCTGTACATTCCCAGAGATATCTTGCTAGATACAGAGATCTTTCTGGTTAGTATCACTGTGTAATATCTAAGAACTAGACCTAAGCAAATGAAGGATGCAGAATCTGTGAGGGAGTTTGATAGCAACATGACAAAAAAGATCTTTAGGATTTTAAGTCCCCACATTAGCGGGGGGGTTTAATGCTGACTGCAGGCCAGATGCCCACCAACATCACTCTGTCACTTCCCTTTTCAGCTGGGCAGGGGGGAAAAAAATATGTTGCGAGGCTTAGGAGTCAAGATAAGGACAGGGAGAGACTGTTCAGCAGTTAATGTCACAGGCAAAACAGACTCAACATAAAATAATTTGAAAAAAACCCATCTAATTTATTACACTACACACACACACACACATACTGAAACCAGAGTCAGAAAATGTAAACCCAAATAATAATACATCTCCTTCCACCATTCCTTCCTTCACAGATTCAGCTTTATTCATGATTTCTCTCCCTTCCCTCCCCCTCTGGTGTCATAGTTGAAGATGAGGAATGGGAGTTTCTGTCAGTTGCTCACAAGTTGTTTTTCTTCTTAGAGGGAGGGGAGGCATTCCTCACTCTTCCCCTGCCTCAGTGTGGGGTCCTCCGTGAATTTCTCCAGTATGACTTCTTTCCCACAGGACTTGAGCTCTTCACTAGCTGCCCCGGTGTGGGTCACTTCTACTGGGGCCCAGGCTGCTCCAGCCTATTCCCCCATGGAGTCACAATTGCCCCCAGAAAACCTGCTCCGGTGTGGGCCTCTCTCTTAATGGGCTGCAGGTCCTGACAGGAGCTTGTTCTAATGTGGATCACAGTATCTTCCATATATCTCCACCCACTCCAGTGTGGGGTCTCTCCATGGGCTGCAGGTGGAATGTCTCCCCTTCATATTCCATGGGCTGTAGGGACACAGCCTGCTCCACCATGGTATTCTCCACAGACTGCAGGGTAATCTTTTTCTCCAGCATCTGGAGTGCCTTTCTCCCTACTGTCGTCACTGACCTTGGTGTCTACAAAGTTTCTTACATCTTCTCAGTCCCTTCTCTGGCAGTAAAAAGTGTCTGCTTGCATTTTTTGCCCTGTTAAATATGATTCCCAGAGGCACTATGACAATCGCTGATTGGTCAGCAGCAGGTCCGTCCTTAAGCCCTGCTGGTGGACCTAGGAGAAGCTTCTAGCTACTTTTACAGAAGCCATGGATGCAGCACCACCCCTACCGCCCGCTCGAACCTTGCCATGTAAAACTACAATTAGAACACCATGAAATCTGGTAATGAATTAGCAATAAAACATCTACAGCACTTCAGACAATCTATCATAGCATGACATTATCTATAAGCCGGAATCAGAATGGACAGCCTAAGAAATAGATATCTGCATTTATTTTGGTCAGACATGATCATGGAAGCTATTAATCACTATTTGGTTATAAGCTTAGTGATTTACCCTGAGAGCATTTTACAGTAAATACTGAAAGTGTATTGATATGCTGATTTGAAAACGATGGAGACTCTTTCTGTGTTCTGTTTATGTTTTTACTCATAGGAATGATCAGCAGTCTGCCTGTCTGACCTGCTTTGTGACACAGTATTAATTTAAGGAAAAAAATTGAATTAGTTTTGTCTGAAAATCAGAAACTTGCTCAAAGAATTCCATTAATCAGTCTGGTATGATGTGAGCAAGTCAAAATGCCATAATACCCACCCTTTTTTTGTGTGAATCTTTCCTGATACAGTACTCATTCAGTAAAATGTAACTAGAATTTAATGGTGTTTTGACAGCTTTAAAAAAATAATTTATAAAGGGTGTTGTACTTCTATTGGGCACTATTGTACATAGGATACATATATCTCTACATTAGGCTGCTTAGTATTCTTAGTGTAAGTTTGCAAACTAAAATTTTAAAAGCTACAGTTTATGGGGTGGACTGGAGCTCATTTTAAATGACAGGAGGATAGCTTATGCCATGTATTAATTTGTTTGTTTTCCAAATACTATTCTATATACTAATGACTTCTGCGTATGTCGACAAAATAAATAGAACACTAATGAATACAGGACAAACATCTATTTAGTGACAAAATAGGATTTCATAGTCATTAATTCCAAAATTGCTTGTTAACCTTCAGCAAGAAAAATTTAAAAAGGAGAAATGCTTCCCAGCAGCTTACTAAGGAGATTAACAAGTTACTATTAAAAAAATTAGTAATGCTATAGAATTAACTCGGCACAACAGTTTTGTGATGGCTTCACCCTGGCTGGGGGCTAGATGCCCACTGAAGTTGTTCCATCACTTCCTTCTTCAGCTGGAGAAAAAAAATAATAAAGGTTCATGGGTCAAGGTAAGGCCAGGGAGTGATCACGCGAAAGTCTCCAGACTTGGGAAAATTAATTTATAGCCAATCAAATTAGAGTATAATAATGAGAAATCAAAACAAATCTTAACACCTTCCCGTCATCCCTCCCTTCTTCCCGGCCTCAATTTGACTCCAGATTTTCTCTCCCTACTCCCTGCCCCTGGCACCAGTCAACAAAGTATGGGGATTTCAGTCAGTTTATCACATATCTCACACACTCATTTCTTGTCATGGGGAGGACTCCTCGCTCTTTCCCTGCTGCAGCCTGAGATCCCTCCCGTGCGAGACAGTCCTTCATGAAGTTCTCAAACATGAGTCTTTCCTATGGGCTCCAGTTCTTCACAAACTGTTCCAGCATGGATCCCTTCCATGGGATGCAGACCTTCAAGAAGAGACTTCAGTGTGAGCTTCCTCAAAAAGCTTCAGTGTGAGCTTCCTATGAAGCCACCACCTTCTTTGGGCATCCACCTGCTCCACCATGGGGTCTTCCACAGGCTGCAGGTGGCTATTTCCTCAACTATCAACCTCCATGGACCACAGGGGGACAGCCTGCCACACCATGGTCTTCTTCAGGGGCTGCAGGTGAATCTGCCCTGGCGCCTGAAACACCCTCTCCTTCTTCACTGACCTTCATGTCTGCAAAGTTTTTCCTTTCACGTACTCTCACTCTTCTCTTCGGCTGCTGTTTTGGCTCAGGTATCTTTTTTCCCCCTTCTTAACTATGTTATGCCAGAGGATCTATTACCATCGCTGATGAGGTCGGCCCTGGCCAGCTTTAGGTCTGTCTTGGAGTTGGCTGGTATTGGCTCTGTCATACATGGTAAAGCTCTTAGCAGAAGCCACCCCTATAGATCCCTTTAACCAAAACCTTGTCATGCAAATCCAATACAAATGTCCACTTGTTTACATCCATGAATGTAATAATTTGAAAACTTAGTTCATTGTAACAAAAATCAAACAGTACAGGTAATATGCATTTTTTAGATTTATATTACATATCTGTTGAAATCCATTTTCATCTGTTCACATGCTTTCACAAGGGGCCTTTGTAACCATATTGAAACCTGCAAGAATTATTTAGAAACACATTGCCTACCATAATAGGCAGGGGAGATCAGTGTTGAAATTACATGCAGTCATTATTGCACTATCCTTCTGCAAAAGAAAAAAAACAAATACAAAACTATACAATTCTTATGCTTTTAAATTCATTAGATTGTTCAGAAACTGGTTCCTGATCTCTAACCTGGGGTATTTCCCTGAAAAGTTTGTATTCTGGATTGATTTTGACTATTTATTTGGTTTCCTGATACCCTTTGTTGTGAATTATGCAATTATATAATCTACAAGATTTGTAGTTTGTCCCTGTTATATCACTATACGTGTCTTAATTTCTTCTTTTTGAAGTGATGCAGTGAGTTCCTTGGACTCACTCATATATGTTCGTTTCACTGATAAAGTAATGTTGATACACCTTTCCATTTGTTTCAATTGGTTTGGGGAGGGGGGCTTGTGCATTTATTTAATATCTGGACTAAGCATCCAGCTTGAAATCCTAACATGATACCTTCTGAGTCATGAATTGTTCATACCTTAATCCTGGGTTTTACACCATAGAGGGTTCCCCACAAATGTAACTGGAGCGAAATAGGGATTATAATAAATCAGGAGAAATGGATGGATACATGAAACACTTTGCAAAGTTAAAAGGATTGTATGGGTTGTAAATTAAATGTTTATTAGCACTGCTTGCTGCCAAGATTCTGTATAATTCACTTATGTACATGAATTGTAGTTGCATAAACTGGTTGCATTAACTCTCAAGGACTTTCTGAGAAATTCAAGGTTATATGAACTAACCTAGAGAATAACTGCTTGTCCAGACTTGATAACAGACACTAGCAGAGCAAAAATGACAGTTTGATTCAGAGACAAATACAAGTCAGTGTTGAATGCCTGGCTTCCAGTTTTCAGAGATGAGATAGCTGTCTTTAAAAAGCTTCAGTGGTGAACATCCTGTCAGTTTAAAAGGTCAGACACTGCAAGGTATCAGCAAAAATGATGCCCTACAGACCATTGGAAGAAAGAGTGATTTTATTATCTTCAATCATCTGTTATATATTTATTCTGCTGTCCTTCCTCAGCAATTAGGAAGTTTATAGAAAAGAATGAAAGATGTGCTGAATGGGTGAACTGATTTCAGGTGTGATGCACCACATTATAGATGGATGAAGACATATTGAAAAGCATGGGGGTGAGGTGAATAATTCCAGGGTGTCACTTTAAAAATTTGTTACCTTTAGCAGACAAATACTATATAGTCAAATATGCTTTTTCGGTATAATATTTTATTGATGCTACTGCAGTGTCTTGTTTATGGCAATATACAGCAAATTTATTGGTTTACTATTTCTGAAAAGTACACTCAAAACCATGTTCCATTCATACAGAAACATCAAGGTCTGACTGCCTAGCCATTAGTGAAAAAAAACAACCAACCAAGTAAATATTGGATATTATTTATGAATTATCTCTGCTTTTACATATGTGGTGGGTTGACCCAAGCAAGCAGTTGAGCATCTACAGTTGCTTGTTTACTCCTTGCCCACCCTCAGCAGGATGGGTAAGAAAAGAGGAAGAACAGGAGTAAGAAAACTTGTGGATTGAAATAGAGACAGGGAAAATGCAAGGAAGTTAATTTATTTGCAATAAAAATTAATTACTGATTCAGGTACTGGGAAACAAAGGAGAGAATCATTTAAATGCTTAGGGCCAGATGCCTCTATGCTTTCTACACTCAACTTTTCTCAGTCACAGATTTGCTATTGCCACAGGTCACATTCAGTTCCGTCAGGGATGCAACAGTTGGTGCAGGTGGTCAGGGTCAAAATGTAGCAGTTTCTCTCCCTCTTTTTCCTTCTTGTTTATTTCTTATGCTCCAGCATGTGTCCTTCCCAGGCTGCTGTGTCTTCAACATGTACTGCTCCTGGCATGAATTCCTCCATTGACTGCAGTCCCTCTGGGTTGTACCTTGTCCTCCATGAAGTATCTCATACACCTATGTCTTTGGTGTTCCTTTCTACTCTGATTTTTCCTAAGTGTTTACACAAGTAGCACACGCTTGGCTATTGGGCTTATCTTTGGTCTCCTGTGGGTCCATTAAGGAGCTGGCTGGAAGCAGCTTTGCTTGGCACAGGGCAGCCCCTGACCTCCTCCTACAGAAAGCACCTCTGTAGCTTCCAACTAACAAGACCTTGCCATTTACACCCAATACAATCTATTGGGACATGGCACATAGATTTTTTTTTTTCATTTAAGTTAAAAGCATTATTCCACCTCCATATCCAATGCAACACAAATTTGTATTTAAAATGAGTATTTAAATGTTGATTGGCAACAGCAGGAAAAAGAAAACAACAAAACCAAATGTGCATACCTGAAAATTCAGTACAAAACCCCAATATTTTTATTTACTGTATAAATGTCTATTTGACAATAAATAGAGGATCCTTTCTAGAACACAGTGTCCTGCATGTGTTGTATGATGGTACTCAAGATGATTTGTTCCATCACCTTCCACAGCACCGAGGTCAGGCTGATAGGCCTCTAGTTCCCTGGGTCCTCCTTCAGGCCCTTCTTGTAGATGGGCATCACATATGCCAGCTTCCAGTCAAGTGGAATCACCCTGGTCAGCCAGGACTGCTGGTAAATAAGGGAAAGCAGCACGGTGAGAACTTCTGCCAGCTCCCTCAGTACCCTACAGCGTATCCCATCCAGACCAAACAACTTGTGCGGATCGAAGTGTTTGAGCAGGTCACTAACCAATTCCCCTAGGATTATGGGGGCTTTGGTCTGCTTCCTGTCCCCATCTTTCTACTCAGGAGTCTGGGTATCTGGAGACCAACTGGTCTTACTAGTAAAGACTGAGGTGAAAAAGGTATGTAGTACCTCAGCCTTTTCTTCATCCTCCATCACAATGGTTCCCCCCACATCCAGTAAAGGTGGGAGATTCTCCCTGGTCCTTCTTTTGTTTTTAGTGCACTTATAGATTTTTTTCTTGTCTTTTACAGCAGTCACCAGATTGAATTCTATTTGGGCTTTGGCCCTCCTCATTTTCTTCCTCACCTCAGCTCTGTAGTCCTCCTGGGTAGCCTGCCCCATCTTCCAGTGATCATAAATTCTCCTTTTCTTCCTGAGTTCCAGCCAAAGCTCTCTGTTCAGAAAGAAAGGTCGTTTTCACCCTGGCTTGACTTTTGTCACAGGGGAATGGCTCCTGCTCCTTCAGAACCTCATTCTCGAGGAGGGTCCAGCTTCCCTGGGCTCCTTTGTCATCCAGGACTTGCTCCTAGGGGAATATATGAGCTATGACACTGTCATCTGGTGCAAAGGTTCATCTCTTTTTGAACAATTTATCTGTGCTAGTCTTCCATTATTAAAATGAGATACATTTTTTTCTCTGATATCTGCGATGTAAAGATAAATACATGCTTATGATAGAAATCTTGTAGTCACTTAAAGAAGCAGTTTTAAGTGCCATCTGTGTGATTGTTGAGGGTTTGAAACTAATGTTTCAGCAAGAGCGAAGTTAGACAAGTTTTCAAAATGTGTATTTGACACAACAGATATATTAGGACCACAAAAATATTTTATGTAAGCAATGAAGGAATATTGATTTTTGAAAGCTTTTGGAAGCAAAAAAGCTTTTTTTAAAATTTTCTGATGCAAAACTAGAACTATTTCTTTTCTAAGATATTTTACTCATGACTTTTTGGAAAAGCAGTTGGTTTTAGAGTATTTTCATTTTGCATGCATTTAGATACTGCTGTAAGTTGGGTTTGGTTTTGTTTCTTTACTGTACTAGTAGTAATATCACTGGCATGTAGACTGTCAGGGTATCTTTAAAAAAATCAGTGGGGCAGTGATTGTCATTTATGTTCTTAACTCCTTCCCATAAAAAAATAATAAGGGTTTTGGCTATAAACCCCCCATATAATCATGCAGTCTCCTTATGTCTATGACGAATGTTGTCTCACATTTAGTAAGAAACAACTACTTCAAAGCGGTAGTATATATGGAGTTGATTACAGTGAAGAGACTTGAAAGATAAGACTTAGAACCATTTTTTTGTGTTTTTCTTTAATCTTTAATGATTGATGAGAGGCATGGAAAGTTTAGAGACAGCTGAAGTTCTTAATACTCACAGGAGAAATAACATAAATCATAGGAACCAATATTTAGCTATTAAAAGAAAAAAGATTCTTCAAGCAGTTCCATAGTATTGATGAAAGGATAGACCTTAGTAGGAAATGTTCATGTTAACATTGATGGTAGCTGTCAGGTTACTTGAAAACTGCAGGAAAGTTGGGCTGTCACCTAAGAGATGTGCATTCAAGTATGAAGTTCAGATTGTATGTACAATTATTTGTATGTACTGAGGACGTTTTATGGGCAACTCATTATGCTGGTTACATTTTTCATGTTTCCTCACAGACACTTCTTCATTAATGAAAATTACAATCGCATAAATGACTAAATCACTGAAGAAACAAGCCATGCTATGTAAGCAATCAGGTTTCCAGATGCTATAGTGATGGGCGCAAACTAAAAATGAAACAAAACAAAAAAAAATCCACAGCTTTTCAAACTCCCTGCATTTTTAGTGTGCCTCATTAGTGGGATATAGACCTGGTATGGTTTCTAACTCTGATTACAGAGCATTTTTATGCTTTGAAGTTTTTAAAGTAAATTGAAATCCAGCATACAGTGGATAAACTACAGTGTTACGTCAAGTGTGGTCCAAGCTATAAGAGTAACCTTGTAAATACTACTATAAATTTACGTTTTATAAAATCTCCGCATTTCCCTTTTAATTAAAAGCTACAAGCATGCTTGAAATGCCAAATGGCTTTAAGAAAATTCCATACTCCTTAGCTTCAGCTGTATTTTTTGGTCTTTCTGCATATGTAGCACACAAGCTGGATAAAGCACATAGGATAAAGTGAAACCATTTAAACCAACTCCATGTTATACATAGAGTACTTGACAATGTGTCTTCATATTTTTGAAACTGTTCTCTTCTACTAGGTTATTATTTATGCATTTTTCTATACTGTTTAAATTACTTTATGCTGAACAACACAAGACAAAATATATACAGTAATTTGGCATATTTTATCACTTGTGCTAAGTACCTACTGAAATATGGAAATATCCCCAAAAAAGAAGGCTAAGACCTTAGATAAAATTCATTAAAGTTGAGTGTGAGGAGTCATGACAAATTTTCTTTTTTGTTATGCTTACTTTATATTCATGTCTCCTGTGAAATGGAAGCTTCAGTTTTCACATGAGGAACCACATAATGTAATTCTTTTTCAGGTGTTACTGCAAGATGTCAGGAAATTATGACTTGCATTGGAATACTAACATGCATCTCATTCAGTCAGCTGCGATGAGATGCTTTGGATTGCTAAGGATATTTTTTGTCACTTGAATACTGTAGCAGAATATTATGTCAGCTAAGTTGTCAAGGAAATTTGCATTATTGCAGATTAAATATTTTAAGAGGAAATAGATGTGCAAATAAGCAAGAAGAATATCTTCTCAGAACAAAGTTACCCAATGAAAAATGTTAAGCTTTATCACATAGACTGTTTGTTCAGTTTTAACCAGCAAGTATACTTCTGAATGTCATGTTTCATCTGATTGCAATAGTTAATGCACAATATCAGTATGAAGAGTCACCTTATCTGAATTATGAACAAAACATCCTGCTTACATAAGCTCACTTCTCAATAAGCAATGACTTCTGCTGCTACAAAAAGAAATAAGGATATTTTGCTATGAGCTGAGTTTTCTTTTCCTGTCTATGAATGCCCACGGACTACTTTCTTTAGTTTTCCTTACTTAAAGCACTAATTTTGTTATTTTATCAATAGACTGCTATGTCAACCTCGTGTCAGCTTTGAATTACATAACATAAATTACATAAATTATTGCTGGAAAAATATTCTAATAAAAAAAAACCCAATTCTAAGACTTTGTATTGCTCATGATCCTTTAGTTCTGAGTATTTCACATGAGTATTTGGTCATTTTATCGAATTACAGAAATTCTGCTATGAAATTCATGTGTATTTAGAATAATTGTTAATTACCTTAGTGAAGTCCTATGATGACATTGTATTGATCTAGTTTATTTATGCAGCATACTTAATTTTATGAAGTAGCTGGGAAAATATTGCATAAATTTGTAACCCAAGCAAAATGCAACCCAATGAAAAATTGAAATTTGTAGCACTTTTTAGTAATAGAAATATAGGAAAGTCATGCAGAGGATATAAACACTGTCTAAACCAGTTCAAAAGCTTTTCAGCGGAAAGATATAATATCTTAGGGCCTACCTATCTGATGTAGAACTCATAGCTTACTATAAAGATCATTAGTAAGAGATAACGACTCAAATACCAGTAAAGCCCAATTAGAAATTTTTTCGTGCAAAGTGTTATTACCATATGAAACCTTGACAGTAATCTCACTTCGACCTGTTTAGTTGATTCACATTCATAAATTCAGTGAGATAAAATTTTAGGTATGTAAGTATAAAAAAATATTATTAATATAATCAAAGATTCACTCGGTTGATTTTTAGCCTTCATATTTTAAAGGACTTCTAAACACAGTATTGAGGATAATGAACACTGTTCAGGAATATTTCAGAGTAGAATATAATACTTGAGAGCTATTCCTTTGTCTCACGAGTTTTTGCAAAGAGACACCTTTCATCACAAACAAGAGCCAGCCATGTTAATTAACAGATCTTGTGAAGCAAAAAAAAAACCTACACTGTAATACTAGATTGCAACCGCTTCAGGAAGTACTTCAGATACTTCATTCAAACAATAGGATAAGATCTGTTCACAAATTTTTTAGTTAAAAAAATTGCACTTACAGTATAATTAGGTAAATTATCACAGAATCACAGAATCACAGAATCATAGGGGTTGGAAAGGACCTCGAGAGATCATCGGGTCCAACCTCCCTGCCAAAGCAGGCTCCCTAGCTCATATTGCACAGATAGGCGTCTAGACGGGTCTTGAATATCTCCAGGAAAGGAGATTCTACCACCTCCCTGGGCAGCCTATTCCAGTGCTCTGTCACCCTCACTGTGAAAAAGCTTTTTCCGCATGTTGGTGCGGAACTTCCTATGTTCTAACTTGCAGCCATTGCCCCTTGTGCTGTCTCTGCTAACCACTGAAAAGGGGCTGGCTAACTTGCCCCGCATCCCATGCTTAAGATAATTGCAAACACCAATTAGGTCTCCCCTTAATCTTCTTTTCTCTAGACTGAACAGTCCCAGCTCTCTCAGCCTTTCCTCATAGGATAGATGTTCCAGGCCCTTAATCATCTTTGTAGCCCTTCTTTGGACTCTCTCAAGGAGATCCCTGTCCTTTTTACACCAGGGAGCCCAGAACTGGGCACAATACTCTGGGTGGGGCCTGACCAGGGCAGAGTAGAGGGGGAGGATGACCTCCTTCGACCTGTTGGCCACACTCTCCTGATGCACCCCCAGGATCCCATTGGCTCCCTTAGCCACCACTGCTCACTCATAGCCAACCTGTCATCCACCTGGACCCCCAGGTTCTTCTCCATAGTGTTCTTCTCCAGCAGGACATCCCCCAGCCTGTACTGAAATGAACGGTTATTCCTTCCCAGGTACAAGACTTTACGCTTGCTTTTGTTGAACTTCATTGGGTTTCTCCCTGCCCAGCTTTCCAGCCAGTCCAGGTCTCTGGATGGCAGCGCAGTGTTCCTGCATGTCAGCCACTCCTCCCAGCTTTGTATCATCGGCGTACTTACTGAGGGTGGATGCTATTCCCTCATCAAGGTCGTCAATGAAGATATTAAACAGGACTGGACCCAACATTGAGCCCTGGGGAACATCGCTAGTCACAGGCCTCAAGTCTGACTCTGCTCCACCGATCACAACCCTCTGACCTCAGCCCAACAGCCAGTTCTCGGCCCACCTCACTGTCCACTCATCTATCCCATACTCTCTCAGCTTTGTTATCAGGATGTCATGGGAGACAGTATCAAAAGCCTTGCTGAAGTCAAGGTAGATGACATCCACTACTCTCCCTCCATCTACCCAGCCGGTGATGACATCATAGAAGGCTATGAGATTGGTCAAGCACAATCTCCCCTTGGTGAATCCTTGCTGACTACTCCTCATGACCTTCTTTTCCAGTTGCTTGGAGATGGCATCCAGAACAAGCTGTTCCATCACCTTTCCAGGGAGAGAAATGAATGGCTAATGGTTCATAGATTTATTGCCATAGAAGGAAAAAACACAAACACCACATTAGATTTTCAAAAGCACAGTTAAGATTTAAGCGATAGAGATCAATGTTTCACAAGTTGTCTCTGCTAGTTCTTCCTTCTCAGGAGGAGGATTGCTCGTTCTCTTCCTCTGCTTCAGTATGGGGTCCCATTCACAGGAGACAGTCCTCCGCAAACTTCTTCAACATGAGTCTTTCCCACAGAGGCTTCAGTTCTTCACAAACTCCTCCAGAATGGCTTCCATGGAGTGCAGACCTTCAGCAACAGACTGCTCCAGCATGATCTTCCACGGGGTCACAAGTACAAGTCCTTCTATAGCTATATTAACAGTAAAAGGAGGGTCAAGGGGAATCTCCAGCCCTTATTGGATGCTGAGGCAAGATTAGTGACAAGGGATGAGGACAAGGCTGAGGTCCTTAATTCCTTCTTTACCTCAGTCTTTAATAGTAAAGATGGATATTCCCTGAGTACTCATCATCAGGAACTTTCTGACAGGGAGGGGAAGAATAACAAAGTTCCCATGGTTCAGGAGGAAATGATTAGCAGCCTACTTGGCCAGTTAGATACCCGCAAGTCAATAGGGCCAGATGGGATTCACCCAAGGGTACTGAGAGAGCTGTCAGATGTGTTTGCCAAACTCTTTTCCAACATCTATCAGCAATCCTGGCAGACTGGAGATGTTCCACTAGACTGGAGGATGACAGATGTTACACCCCTATATAAGAAGGGCCGGAAGGAGGATTTGGGGAACTACAGGCTTGTGAGTAGGGGGAAGGCTGTGGTTGTGGTCTACCTGGACTTCAGAAAAGCCTATGACATGGTTTCTCACAGCATTCTGACTGAGAAACTGGCTGCCACTGGCCTGGACAATTTGACCCTCAGCTGAGTTAAAAACTGGATGGATGGGCAGGCCCAAAGGGTGGTAGTAAATGGAACAAAATCCTGCTGGAAGCCAGTCACAAGTGGCTTCCCCCAGGGCTCAGTCCTGGGTCCAGTTTTGTTCAACATCTTTACCAATGACCTCGATGAAGGGATTGAATGCTGCCTCAGTAAATCTGCAGATGACACTAAACTAGGAGGAAGTGTTGGTCTGCCTGAGGGAGGCTCTTCAAAGGGATCTGAACAGACCGGATCAATGGGCTGAGACCAATGGGATGAGGTTTAACAAGGCCAAGTGTAGAGTGCTGCACATGGGACATAACAACCCCATGCAGCACTGCAGGCTTGGGGGGGAGTAGCTGGAGAGCTGTCAGGCAGAGAAGGACCTGGGAGTGTTGGTTGACTGCAGGCTGAATATGAGTCAGCAGTGTGCCCAGGCATCCTGGCTTGTATAAAAAATAGTGTGGCCAGTAGGTCTAAGGAAGTAATTGTGCCCCTGTACTCAGCATTGGTGAGGCTGCACCTTGAGTACTGTGTCCACTTCTGGGCTCCTCACCATAAGAAGGACATTGAGGTCCTGGAGCGCGTCCAGAGAAGGGCAATCAGGCTGGTGAAGGGGCTGGAGGGCAAATCCTATGAGGAGTGGCTGAGGGAGCTGGGGATGTTTAGTCTGGAGAAGAGGAGGCTGAGGGGAGACGTTATCACCACCTACAACTACCTGAAGGGTAGATGATCTCTTCAGCCACGTGACAGGAGATAGAACAAGGGGAAATGGCACAAAGCTGTGCCAGGGCAGATCTAGATTAGACATTAGAAAGAAAATTCGTACTGAAAGAATTGTTGGGGCCTGGAACAGGCTGCCCAGGGATTTGGTTTAGTCGCCTTCCCTGGATGTGTTCAAAATAAGTGTAGATGAGGTACTTAGGGATATGGTTTAGTTTTGGATGAGAATGGTGATCTTCAAATGTCTTTTACAACCTTGTGATTCTGTGTGATTCTGTGTGTACCCCCAGCAAAACTGCTCCAGCATGGGCCCCTCTTTCCACAAGCTGCAGGTCTTGCAAGGAGCTTGCTCCAGGGGGGCTTCCCATTGGGTCACAGTGACCTTCGTGTGTCTCCACTTGTTTCAGCATGGGGTCCTCCACAGGGAGGTGGTCTGCTCCCTGTCTTCTTCCATGGGCTGCAGGGGGATAGTCTGCTTCACGATGGCCATCTCCAAGGGTTGCAGGCTAATCTCTCCTGGAGCACTTCCTCCCCCTTCTTCTTCACTGGCCTTGGTGTCTGCAGTTTTCTTACATTGTCTCACTCCTTTCTCTGGTGGCAAAAAAACTTGCAGGGTTTTTTAAACTTCTTAAATATATTATCACAAAGGTAATATGATCATTGCTGATTGGCTTGGCCTTGTCCAGTAGTGGGTCTGTCCTTGAGCCCATCAGTTGTTTACTCAGTCAGACCTAGGAGAAGCTTCTAGAAATGTCTTGCAGAAGCCACTGCCTGTGGGCATAATATCACTGCCAGAACCTTGCTACAAAAAACCTAAACCAGTATCCTGATCTTGTACTCTCTTCAAACATTTCAGTTATAATGTTTTTAAAGGATAGTTACCATTCTAATCTGTTGAAGTGCTTACAAATGCTTCCTCCAACCCATTTTCCTCAGACAAATATTAGGTCGAATAAAACCTAACAGTTCACTAGTCTAGGAGTTACTTGGCACAGTTGTTCATATGTGCATTCACTCAAGAAGACGTGAGAATGATTAATACATCATTTATGGTACCAATGAAAGGTCAGACATAGATCACAGCAAATCCCTGAGCCAGCAGTAAAATCAATTTACATTTTAAAAAGAAAATATTTTATTAACCTGTAGAGTTTGATGGTAGCTGTACCCTGTTGTATAATTATTTTGCAAGGAAGCTAAAGTATTTTCTAGTATATATTTGGAAGGTGCACCAAAATTTTTAACATGTTTCCTTACAAATAACTGTTCCATAAGTATCACAACCTGATATCTTAAATGAGGAATCAACTCCTTCATAACAATATACATGTAGGAAACATTCTGCCTTGATTCAATTATGTCTATAGGGAAATTTTAAAATACTTCCATTGCTATAGTGGTGTTTTTTTACTAATTATGGAAAAATTAGTAAATTTTCTAACACAAATTGTGTTAGAGATCATATAAAAGAGAAAGGAACAAAAGCCCTTTTTTCTGACTTGTTTACAGTGATGTTTGCTGTCAGCCACAAGATGTATTCTCAGTGTTACTTGCAAGAATAGAACAAGGTGCTATCCACATTTCTTTTCCTTCACCTGCTACGGAAGACCTGTGGAACCTGTTAGATTTGATCAGCTTATTCATTTTCCCATGTCTTGGTATTTCTATCACATTTTGTACGCTAAGGATTTGAGTTCAGCTGAGACAGTACCACAATAAAAAATCAGGATGATGAATAGTCTAAAGTCTGTCCCTTATTATCCTGTCTCAAGTGCATTCAATATCTTGAAACCATCACGTTCAGAAAGTTTTGAGATCAAATAAATCAATAAAGCACAGCAATCAAAACACAGTCAGAAAGGAACTATTTTATCCCCATACTTCTTTTTCCCTGGTTATTTTATCTCCTCTGGTCCCAAATCTTGCAAAATCTGAACACTCTAATAAGTAAATTTTGCAGCCTTTTTTGATCATGCCCATGAATAAAGAGCATCAAGCTGCTATTGGATCAGTTTTATATACATAAGTCCTTTAAATCTGAGAAAACACAACTGAGTTTTAACCGTGCATTTTGGTTTGTTAAATAATACTTTATAAACCATTTAAAATATTTTGATAAATTTAAAATGCAATAATGTGTTATTTGTGTTCTCTTCCTACATTTAATTACTTGAAAAGCCACTACACTGCTACTGAGACATTTATAAGGAATATAATGCTTTATTCCTATAATGGCATGATGGACTACAAGAGGATGGATGCTACACTCTCTAAAAAATATTTCCATATATTCATTATATTTATAAACTCATTTACAAGAACATGTTGCAAAACAAAACAAACTTTTGTTATTTTCCTTCCGTTTTTTTTTACATTGAGGAAAAGGGAAGATATCTAAAATTCTGTTCAATCATTATTTCATTATACTGTAGTTCATCCTTCTAGACATCCCACACATTGCTGTGAGAAATATTAGACCTTAATTCCTCTGTTGGTCAAAACCTCATATTCACAGGCACTGTGTGTGGGTTGTACATCAGTAGTTTTTCAGTGACTCATATGCAGCCACAGAGTTACAGAGGCTCTTTATAACTCTCACACCACTCTGACCTCCCTCTTATCCCAATTATAAGATTTATCAGAGTTCTCTGTGTCTTTTCAGCCAAAGCACTTAGGATTCCTTCACACTGAGAGGAGGTTTTGTGCATAAAGAAGTCATCTCTTTTTCTATCTTACATTCTTCAATTAAAAATCAATCTTTAATTCATGGCACATTTGAAGAAATACATACAAAGTTGAATAAGATTAAAGCAGAGCTATTGTTTACATAATTTATAACCCTCTATCAAAGACCCATGTAGTCATTCAGCTGAATGCAGAGTTGAAACAAAATCATCCATCTTCAGTTGTTCTTGAGTCCCACTGTACTAACGGAGGTAGCTAGAGCAGAATTTCCAAGGTGTAGATAGTGAATGAAAGAATTACAACCTTAGAATATGAAAAGGAGAAAAGAAAATCCTCAGAGATGCTAATTGAGAATTTCAGCTCTATACTCTGCTCAGATGAGAACTAAGAGCATCAACATGTTTGTAAGACTTCCTAAAATGCCAAGATATTCACAATAACCACATTTTAAGGACAAGATTCTATTTTTAATTAGTTCTATCAATTTTTGGGTTTCTGTTTCCAATTAATGCATTTAGATTAAATCACCCTTTTGGGAGGACCCATGAAAAGGGAGGGTCAATCCTTATAATTCTTAGAAAACTCAAAGAACAGATAACACTAAGGTCTAATTTACATAAAAGTTTTCCTTCTTTCTGCAACAAGCTATTTGTCAGTAAAGGTTTAGTAGACTATATACACTAATAAATATGAGATTTCTTTACACAGAGCACAAAGTATAATATTATACAAGGGAAAAGCAGCAAGTATTAAACATGTCTTTCATCGTACAACAGACCCTTCAGTTGACTAACAGGCCAAATAATCTTCTATTGTTAGAGATATAGGACCTGACTAGTAAGAAATTTTTGTCTTCAATATACAGCTACGTATCCCACTGAGAAGTACAGCAGTCTCCTGTGCAGATCAGGATTTGCATAAGAATATATTCCACAAAGAAGAGGGATTCAGCGTGGAAAGGAAAAGCAATGCTAGGAGTAAAAGATATAGAATGAATTATACCTTCTGAAACAATTCTCTTAACTCCAACAGCTTCAGCATATGCTCAAATACACATACTCTCTACGACAGTAATGCAATACTGCCTGTTATCAGTTTCCTACCTGCACCCAAAATAAAAATGTGAGATATGCAGTCATTAAACATAAAGGCCTTCTATATTTAGGCTTGGTATTGTGATACACCATGTCCTGCTGTAATCACCAGAGCAACATTCGAGAAACTATTTTTTCCCCGTAAGAATGCTGGGAAAAAAATAGACACTTTCATTTTTTCCACTGCAAAAATATTTGCCTTTATTGCATTCTTGTAACCAGTTGTATGGTTTATCTCAGTGGAATGTAGTATTTACAACTTCTTACACTTAACTAGCTCTCACAATTAATTGCAACTATTGGAAAAATATTAGGATTTTTAAAAAAAAAACCAAAACGGTTCTCTTGAAAATCTCATTAGCTTATTTAGAGATATGTCAAGAGTTTTGAAAATGGGCGAACAGCAGATGACTTAAGAGTCACAGCAACACAAAGAGGAGTCTATGTGACTCAGTGTTCTTTGCTAAGGAGAATAAGCCACCTGTTACTACAGAAGAACTGGAGGCTACAAGATTGTGCTCATAACAGAGGCAAAGAGAATGAGCTACAGAATTTAGGTGGGAAAGGATTCTGAGGAGTGAAAATAAAAATCCACTAATCTTTCTTCTAACACCAAATGGCACTTGGAGGTTCCCCAGTGCAGCTGATGAAGTATAACTGAACACCCTGGCAAAATGATGCCTCAGATCATTTTCAGTTGCATTCACTTGATCCTTCAGGGAAGACAGCAAAGAGAACATGATAATGAAATCAATAGATGCATCCAGGACAGGTGTTATTTAAATTGCATGCAGATCTATTGAGACACAGAACTAATGGATGTGCTGAGAACAGTTGGCATTGTATCTCTTTGAGCCTGGTACAACTGAGAAGAGGAACTGTTAAGCAAGAGAGCCAATGAGAAGCTAAGACAGGGACTGAAATTATTCCTACACATTTTAATATGTAGAGTGAATTAAACAAAATCATTCCAACAGCCAAACTGATAGCAATAGATAAGAGGGAAGGATAGTGAGAAGATTAATAGTACTTATTGATCAAAACAATAATCAGGTGTTTCTGACTAGGCCTAATGTTATTAAAAGACTTAATGTAATCTAAAAAGAATCATCATAAATATTTCTACCCTAAAATGTCAAGATCTTGACTGATGAAATAAGAAATCTGACTTTACAGTGTAGGATGTGAAACTGAGTGCTACAATGTAGATATATGGAGATATGAATGATTGGCAGTTGTGAACATTTCACGTTATGGTGTGGGGAGGGGGAGTGAGGGGGAAGTGTAGTGCAACAGTATTTTTTTACCAATACGTTATAGTCTAAGAAAATAAAAGATAACATGGCTGGAATACCTGCTTGATTAAAATTCTCTTTGAAAAGGGAAAACGTTACCATAATGAAATTGTATTCTATGGAAATAAAAGCAAGTTATCAGGGAAACTTCACCTCACTGGACAAGAAATTGCATGAAAAGTAGCAACAGTATTGAAGAAGTGAAAAAAGATCAATTAGAGCCATAAAATTAAATAATATAGACTGTATAACCCATATCTATGAAGGTTAATACAGTTTGGACCTGTAATTTCAAAACAATTATGAAAATAAATTATTTTCTAAGCTGTTTTGAGAAAAAAACCCCACAATTAAGAAAATAACCACATGCTTCTAAAACAAGTGAAGAGCTGAGTATTTATTTTGATCTAACACTGCAGATCACAAATTAAATAAAAGTGTGGCATGGAATAACCTAGCAATCTAAAACCGTAGAGAAGGAGATTGGATCAGATCATCCTGTGGTAAGATTTTTTGTATTGCTTAACTGCTAAACCACAGAATTGTATTAAAGGAGATAAAAAGACAATAAAAATGGTATTTGAATGAACTCAAAGATGGTGAGTCATATAGGAATCCAGATTGCATAAGCACTGACCTTGGAATACTGAATGTACTTAGGTAACAAGTCAAAGATGATGATAATTGAGGACAAGCAGTTCAGTAGATTGCTCCTGACCATTCTGTGTCCATAGATACATCCAAAGTACTGATTAAGCTCCACGAAAGACTGTCACCCTTCTTGAATCATTTTAACATAATTACGCTCCTTCAACTATCATTTCCCTGTATTCGGCCTGGACAAAGACAATTTAAATGCATTTCCTGTAAATGGGCAATTTTCATAGGTATTGGACATGCTCTTGGACATTTAAAGTTCAACATCTTAGTGTTCAGATAGCTTTTGCATGGATTTACAATTTTGTGCTTGTTGGGGAGCATTGCTGACTATTTTAAAATTCAGACTCTTATTCTCTGTAACATTTCATTAGTATACAGCCAGTGAGAAAGAAGGTGAATACACATCAGATGTATTTCTCAATATTGCTCTTATTTTTATCGTCTTTTTCTTAAGATCTTTCTTTTTATTTTTTGTTTTTTTCTAAATTTTTCTGTTCAGTAAAGGAAGAATCATTTCTTTGTGTTTGTGTGCATATGTGTAAAAATACATCTTGAGACATTTCAGATTATGATTAAAATGAAGCAATTCAAAGAGTTTTCAGTAGCAGAAGCACTAAGCAATTATAAATAACTTTAACACACTCTAAACTACCAAAAGCAGGAATATGCATGTCAAATATTTGAGAAAGAAACAGTATGTATCACTGATTTTGCATGCTATTGACTGTAACCTTTCTTGCAGGACAAAAATGTGAAACAGAACACGTCAAGGCTTCCACTGCAGTTCATTTTTCCTATACTTATGGTCTAATAGTTGCTGTTTCATACGACTGATGAAATAGCTGATCAGGCCCAGAATAAATTCTCGCATCTCTTCATCAAAGTAATCACACTCAATGCTTTGTGAAATGAATGGTCAAACAAAAGGCCTGATTCTCAAAAACCCTGGGACATTTACATGAATAATAGAAGGGACATGAATAAAGAATGTCAGTATCAGTCCCAAACGTAAAAGTGATATACATGAGTATCCCAAAACAAAAACAAAAAGCAGAAAATATCACAATTTTCCATCTTTATTTAATATTATACATCTAATAATTTTGGCTGAAGTACTATCTTCAGCTTTCACAAAACATCGTAATGCTTACATGTAACATACATATAAGTAAAACATTTTATTGTAACAAAATACAGATACAAAAGTATGTTAAATCACAGATTGTTGTTTTAGAATCATAAAAGAAAATTTCAGAATCACTGGTAACGTCTTTGTAATTTCTCATTACCACAAATAGAAAGAGGAAGTTATTTCTGGAAGACTGTTCATGTTTAAGGTGTCTTAAAATTGTAAGTCAGGATTTCCTCCAGTTATACAAATCTGTGTTAACCTGAGCACCACAAATAGGTTCTTATAACCACTGGAAAGAAGCCAGGTTTTAAGGCCACAGTAGGAAGATGTCTGCCCTCATAGTTACTTGGCCGTGAATTGCATGTACATGGATAAGTTGCAATGAAGTATGCTTCTTAATGTTACCATTTAGAATCTCCTTACCACACCTTCTTTTCATATCCATCTATAATTTAAAGATATTCATTACATCTATAAGGATTGACAGTCCTAATGTTAAACTGTCATATTTATTTGGAGAATATATCTACATTGGTTTTAAATTCTTTCTCTTCCCTTCTCTGTATATACACTGATAAATTTTCTGAGCCAAACAATCTCTGATAAATGATAAAAATTTCTTCCTGACAATCTTCTATTGCTATTCTGTGCAATTATTGAGTTGTTAAAATATAATGCTACCCTTACAGAATCACAGTGTTTTATATTCCAGTCTTAATAGGAATTAACTTTTCATTCATGCTTTTCCTTTAAAATCCAGTCACACAAAATTTACCACATTGTATCAGATCTGTTGGGTATCCAGCCTGGGATCCTTACTTCTAGCAATGACAATTATCAGGTACAAGACGCGGAAAAAAGCTTACAAATGAGAGAATTTACAGTCGCTGATTTTTATATAAACCCTTAATATTTAGAATCCTAAGCCCTTAATCATGAAACATTTACATCCTTCTAAACAGAAATTGTATCAGGATATGCTATAGTAAAGATGTAATCCATCTTTTAATCTTGCTATATTCAAGGATAACCTTTAACAATAAGTGCTGCAGATTAATAATATACTGTATGGAAATATTAATAAACTTGCTGTTTATTGAGTAATTCTCAGTTTCAGTGAAATTCACCTTTTTTTTTTTTTTTTTTTACACAGGAAAATATGAAACAAACCTGATATTTGTTTTCTATCTTTTTCCAGTTAAGCACTAGATTCTTATATCAGCAATTAGCTGGCATTTGTTACTGGCTGTCCTATAAATCTCTCTTGAGAATGTTGCCTGTAAGAGATTTTTCTGAAAGGACTGATCTAAGAGCACCAGATCCACTAATGGGTTAGTAAGATGTGCTACTAAATAGAATCATAGAATGGTTTGGGTTGGAAGGGACCACAAAGGTCAACTAGTACCAACTGTTCTGCCATGAGCATGGACACCCTCCACTAGACTAGGTTGTCCAAAGCCCCATCCAACTTGACCTTGAACACTGCCAGGGAGGGGGTAACTACAGCCTTACCACCCTCACAGCAAAAAATTTCTTCATAATATCAAATCCAAATATGTCCTCCTTTAGTTTAAAGGCATTATCCTTTTTCCTATAACTACACTCCCTTGTAAAAAAAGTCCTTCATCTTCGCCGTAGGTCTTGTAAGGCTGCAATATAGTATTCTCTTCCCCAGGTCAAACAAGCCCAAGTACTTAGGAACTTCTGAAAATAACCCACTCAGTTTATAAGACCCAGGTAGAAAGTGGGAAGAATAATAAACAAGAGTAGTTAGAATGTAATTAATATAATTAATACAATTACTAAATTAACAAATGTGTAGCAATAATGAATTTTAGCTTTAGGGGTGCGTCTAAGAATCTACTTAACTAAGTTTCAAAAAGAAAGAGAAAATGTTGTTCTTGCAGAGCAAGAACCTGCAAAGTTTTGTGATTTTTAATCAATAATAATGATAATATTTGGTGATCTTTTAAAAAACACACGATATTCTGCCTTTTCCTCTTCCTAGCAAAAGAATAGGCCATGCTAATCTCTATTTAGGTATTTTTAGTCCTGTTGCATGAAAACAATTGAGTGAGAGCAGTGTCATGGCTGCATAAATTTAAATTGGGCATCTGGTTTATAAAAAGTCAGTTATAGAAAATACAGTGTACAAAATTATGAGTCCAGTTGTCAGACTCAATTCCTTCTGGGGTGCCATGTTGCCACAGGACTTGTGCCTTGCTTTTCAAGACCCAGGGTACTGTTTTGAAGAGGTGGAATATGTTTCCAGCCACCTAGTGTTTGCTTCCACCATTGTAAGCACATGGCGCTTGCCTTGGTGGTTATGTGGAGTGTGATGTAAGCAACCTGCCAGACCTCCCCATATTTTGGACATCATCATCTATATTAGAGAGGCTTTAAATGCTTGACTTTCTTGCAGTACATTTCACATTCATAGATAATCCCCGCAGTCAAGTCCACCGCTTGATCATGAGCATGCATCTCTTCCTTGATGGCCGGAGGTGTCATGGGCCAATGAGCTACAAATAATTCACCCTTCCATTGCCAGTACAAGTCCACCTAAACCGTTTGAATCTCTGCAGCCTGAACCACCTGCTCTTTGTTCTGATGTTCTTCAGTGGCCCAACCCTTGGGTACATGGGCAACCATAGAGCATACTTTCACAAACAGCTTCTCCAGCAGACACAACTGCTGGGACCCCCCCGGTCCATCCAGAAATATGATGGGTTCTGCTCCTTCATAGCTTGAAAGTATTAAAGTACATTGTGCATCAGTGTCCGCTAGAGCCTTGAAGTCTTGTGGATCTTACATGTCAGGCCATTTAATCAACACAGTCCAATAATTACAGTTGTCCCCCTCCTTCACCTGGCTAGAGGCAGGGACCCTCTAAATAGGATCCTTTCGGACCTTCTGAAGCAGATAGTATACACATGGAAGCTCACACCTGATTTTATTTTCCCTCTAGCCATACAACACTAATTTAAAATTTAAAATGAAAGTCTTTCTCTAAAGGAATCAAACTCTGAGTACAGTAAAGAACCTCCAATAGTGTCAGTGGTTTAAATCATGCTAACAGAAAAAGATAGACTTAAACTTTGTTCTTAACACCAGTCTCTCTTTTTTAAAATTATATTTCAGGTCTTTTAAACAGTGAAAATTCATACAGTAGTGTCATATAGAATTTGTGTTGGAATATGGATATGAAAATGTTAAACAGTGCTATGATATCTATTTTGTTGCCTTTTGCAGTTAAGTTTAGCTCTGGCTGATAGCTGTCTTTACCTTCTTTACATATCTTAACTCTCTGAAATATAACACAGTTTGGTACCTAATTTTAAAGCTCTGAAAGCTCTCATTCTGTTTCTTTAAAACAAAGGGGATTTCTTACAGATAGAGAAGCCTTAAAATCCCAGACACAGATTTTACTAATTTCCATTGGTATATGTGTAAAGCTGTACAGGAACTAGACAAGTATATGTTAGATAACTCCTGAGAAACGAAAGGTAAGTGCTTTAAAGGGATGTTAGAAAACTGAAGATAAATACGGGCCTCTTCTTCAGCAGATTATAATTGATCAACGATGATATAAATGCAAGCTTATTTATTAAGAAACTGAGTCTTATCAAAGGTTGAGCGTAATAAATTACAAAATGTCTACGTTTTTCTTAATGGAAGTTCTTCAAGCACAGAAATAATACCCAAGAAATCTCCAACTATACCCTGTGTTATTCCTACATTGTACCCAGTTTAGCTTATTTGAAAAGATGGTTTCTTATGAAAAATAAAAGGGGGTAAGATAAAGTCAGCAATAATGGAATACTATATTTAATGTCTGATTGAAATGTGATTTTTCTTCTATGAGAGTTTACTGGTTTTGAAATAAAAGATTAACAGTTCAGCAGAAAAGAACAGCCTTTGTTTTCTTTATCCTGTTATTTCGACATAATATTCAAAGCTAATGAATGGCTTTGACTAATAGTCAATGCCTGGAAGTTCAACAGAAAAACTGGAAAGGGAAAGGGAAATTACTTTTCATGTTCAAATAAATGTGAGTCATTTGAAAAATTAAAGGACGGGGAAAAAAATTAGGTATAAAATAAATGTTGCACACAATGTCTTTTAGAGCCATCAAATTAAAAAAAACCCCACCACATTTAACTGAAGTCATCTCTCACCCATTAAACAGAAAAAGGTATTATAAAAGTAATTTGGTGAAGGGTTGATCATAGGTTTTCCAGCTAAACTATGTTCAATAATATTTCATGTCATTGTTTGGGTTATCTTCTTGATAGAAATTGAAAAAACCAAAAAGCATCAATCCAGTTTTAGTATTGGTACACTTAAAACTCATCGACTCAGGCTGGTTACATTGCCCCTTAAAGGCAATCTCAAGGCCAAATTCCCCCATCATCCCCTCTGGCACAGAGTCAGAATATAATTAGACATCATGGGAGTGCTTATCTGAAGAGAATGTCAAATCTAGTCAACATCCTCCACCTGTAGTTTCAGGCTGTCTAGACTCAAATGTGCATTAAGACACAGCCTAAAGAACACATACCACTGTGCCCTCCAACTGAGCTGCAGAGTCAGTTTACCTGTGCCTCTCACTCCGGAAGAACCTTACACATATTTCCTGCTAGCAGCTTTTTTCACTGCTACAGTGGCAAAGTGGTGAGCTCTTCACAAGGACCAAAATAGCTAGTCTAGTTTTTCACAAGCTCTTGGAGTTCCTGCTCCATTACTGCTGGCCACGAGAAAGGTGGTGGCCATGATCTCTTTCAAGCAGGAGAGTTAAATTTTTAGGTGAACTTGCAAATCATGTAATGCCTGCCTAAAACCAAAGCAGAACATAGCAGAACTGCACATTCCCATTGCCCCTTGTCAGCTGATAAACAGAGTTGAATGTATTCCTGCTTTGTTCTTTCCTTCCTTGTCTTTGTTCCTTTCACTTATTTCATAACAATAACAGTGTTCTTCATAGCCAATATGAAGGACAGCACTGTCTCACAAATAAAAACAATTTAAAAACAATTTTAAAAGGACATTGACTCTAACCTTTACTTGCACACAAAATGTACCTTAATACACATTCATCCAACATTTCTGCGTTGGCTTCAGTCTATCCAAATCATTCTTAGATTGTTCAATGCATCATTGAATCTAACTGTTATGGAGAGAGCTTGAATACCATTTCATATAACTCACACAGTAACGCTTCACTTCTCTTCTGGAATCTAGTAAGCTTGGATTGTGGTGACGTGTTAGGAGCACAATTCATCAGGGCCATTCATATAACAATGAAATAATTATGGCTTAGAAGACAGATTTACTCCCAATATTTCTTTTAATCAATCCTATTAGCACTCTATGACTACTACAGGTTATCCTGGTTTGCCAATCTCCATTCCAAATGTGCCTCAGCTTTCATGTAAAATTCACTTTACACTGAAGTTTCTCCATAAGAATAGAGGACTAGGAAGACTGCTACTCTGAATACCTACTGGGAATTCCAATACTGAAGCAATCCAAAGGAACAACCTATCGGAGTGAAGGCATGAAGGAATTCCCTGACTTCAAAGAGTGAGTAGCTATGGGAAACCTGTGCAGACCTCAGAAAATGCAGGATACTAACAAAATATTTATGCAGACAATACACAGGAATCAGCAAATATGTTTATTCCTGCTAGGATAAGAAGATTATTCAGTGGTTATTAATACCGAGAAACTGAACAGAAGATTGTTGAAATCTGTGCCATATTCAACATCCACTTTGTACAATAAGAAAACTGAGTTGGACCAAGAATCAGTTCCCTTACTGTGAAGTGACACCGTGCCCTTTCACTGTCAGAAAAATACATTTTGAAGGAGTGTTTTAAAGGCTGGAGAAGTCAATGGTGGCATTCAGTCAGGCATTTGAAGGCATAACTGGTTTTATTTTCCTTTCTGAAGTCATGTTTGATGTGGCCATGACCCTATCATGATCTACAAGTTGGAGCAATTCCACAGCCAGAAATACAAGGCTGATAACCAGTCCTTTTGATCTGATAGGTTTGGGAAGAATATGTGCAGTGTCAATAACAAAGTCTATTAAATTCATGCAAATTGTAACACCCATTCTGCAAACCTGAACAATTCAGCCAACTAAACTCTGAACCTTTTCTTGTTTATCCAGCATTAGTACTTAACGCAGTTTATAGTACTCACTTATGCAGGCATTATCATGTCAAAGTGGGCATCTGTATTTGCATCTTATTATTTTCTATCGTTATCTCCTTTGGATCACATTAACAAAGCTACGCAAATTCAACCCCCAAAAAATATTTTTTTTTCCCACCTCAAACCAGTTAATGTCTCTAATACAACATTTATACGAAAAGCAAAACATGTAACTTTATTTGCAAAACAATTAAAGAAGAATAAAATTAAAATCTTATAATTGATAATGAAATATTCTGAATTGACTTTTTCTTCAGAACAGTGTTGAAAACAGATGAAAGCATGAAGTGATAGCCAGACCTCCCTCTCGCCTTTTATCTGCTAACTTTTCTGGTTGTTTCTTGAGCACTAATCATCCTGAGACACAGGTGCCTTTTTAATGCTCTTTCCCTACATTATTTTCTCTTCCTTGTTACCATTTCCTTTGTGTGGACACAAACCTTTTTGCTTGGTTATTGATTTGGGAAGCAAAGAGGGCAAAGGAACAGTTACATTTTGTGCCCTTTGTACCAAGTCCTTCTTATACAAGTAACTGCCCCTCTTGGGCTACATTATAATACTTATACTCATGAGAATTAGAACTTTGAGAAATGATTATTGTGATGACATTTCTAGTTTGAGATGTGGAAAAAAAGGAAGAGACACATTCTGAGCAAGATGTATCTAGTGGTTTGATCTGGTTAGGAAAGTCCACAGAGCTTTGATCACTTACCAAAAGGTTCAAGAAAAGAATTTCACAACACAACTGAGCTACTCACTTAGTACAGAAAGAATGGCCTGCTTCCTTTTGTGCTCACAATTACTAAAACTTTATCTGGTCAATACTTTCTAGGCAACACCAAGATGTCTACAAATCCCAGATTTTACATAAGATCTGAAGAAGCATTCTTAGTTCATTAATGCAGTCTGGTGAGCATCAGCCCTGAGAAACATCATCCTTTATGTCTGAAAAATGTTTTAACATTGGTCAAGGGATGTAGGCATTATATACACCAGACAAAGCAATGCTTATCACAGATTCTATACAGATTTGTTTCTTATTCTTGTTCTACTTTCATTCCCGAATCCATGATCTAATAGGGATCATGAAAGGATACCAATAACAAATAGTTAACTGTTTAACAGTTGGAGAATATCTTATAAAATACAAGCTCATATTTTTTTATATTTTGGCATACTAAACTCAGATCCATTACCTAAGTTTTTTCCTCTTCATTACATTATGAAATTAATTGAAGTTAGCCTTAAGCAGAAATTCAAACCTGCATAAACATCATTCCTAAGCAAAGTGACAAATTCAGCTTTGGTTGAAAACAAAATCTTTCAAAACTGCAAAGCATACAGTGCAAAGAACCAGGAAAAAAATGACTGTGACCTTCTGTGAAACATGAGAGAGTAATCTTTTCTGAGCTGGTTTATAGCCACTGACTGTATTTATGTAGCTGTTGTAGGAGATACAAAGGTAGTAGAAATTTGAGGTGGGTGTTTTTGCAGTAGTGGTAGCAGTTTTGGTGGGTTCTTTTTTTTACCTTTATCTTTTTATCTATCCTATCTGAAGCCTGCTGTTCCACCAGACAATAAATATATTCATAGACCTCCATAATGGAAGCAGAAGGAGAGCTAATCATTCCAGTAGTAACATAACAAAAGGTACTATGACTGAAGCTGTCTAATGAAGATGATGGCAAAATAGCCTGTTTAGTGTAGCCAGAAAATGTAACAGGTGAGAATTACTTTACCACTTACAAACATCAACATCAAATCCCTTTTCACTTTTGTTACAAAAAACAGAGTACTGGTTGTAGACACAGACAAAACAAAGCTAGTTCAAACTTTAAAGGAGATACTTCAGGCATCACAATTTCTTATCTTTGGGTTGCAGAACATTAGAAACTAAGCCCATTCTGTTTATAGGTACTAACCATTTGAGGAAACAAAACCATGAGATTTTTGCCTTCGATCTTATAAAATGAAATACAGTCCTGTTCTTGGATTTATTTAACGTGCTTTTGTATCATTTAATAGGAAAAAGAATCCCACAAAAACACTGATATCCTCAGACTTTGTTTACATTTTAAATTAGTTCATGTAATGGAAAGAATACAGGTGGATTAATACTGTCATAGTTTTATCATGGTCTATTCTTAAATAAGCAGTTGCATGCCTCAAGTCCTTCTCTGCACTCTTTTAATTTCTACTATATTTTCTTTGAGAAGGGAATCATAGAATCATGGAATGGTTTGGGTTGGAAGGGACCTCAAAGATCATCCAGTTCTAATTCCTCTGCCATGGGCAGGGACACCTACATCATGTTGTCCAAAGCCCTCTAAGCTCTCAAATTTCACTTATTATGGTGGAAAATGGCAAAGGAATTAAAAGTTTTTTGATTGATATATAAACATGAAATGAGAAAACCCCCAAATTTAAAACTATATTCCCACAGCAATAAAAGGAATACTGAAAATGGGTTTGTGATTAGTCACGTCATGTTACACATCTAAGTAGAGCATCTGGACAGAATGAGAAAGAAAGAAAGAAAGAGAGAAAGAAAGAGAGAGAAAGAGAGAGAGAGAAAGAGAGAAAGAGAGAGAGAAAGAGAGAGAGAGAGAAAGAGAGAAAGAAAGAGAGAGAGAAGAGAGAGAGAGAAAGAGAGAAAGAGAGAGAGGAGAAAGAGAGAAAGAAAGAGAGAAAGAGAGAAAGAAAGAGAGAAAGAGAGAGAGAGAGAAAAAGAAAGAAAGAAAAGAAAGAAAGAAAGAAAGAAAGAAAGAAAGAAAGAAAGAAAGAAAGAAAGAAAGAAAGAAAGAAAGAAAGAAAGAAAGAAAGAAAGAAAGAAAGAAAGAAAGAAAGAAAGAAAGAAAGAAAGAAAGAAAGAAAGAAAGAAAGAAAGAAAGAAAGAAAGGAAGGAAGGAAGAAAGGAAGGAAGAAAGGAAGAAAGGAAGAAAGGAAGAAAGAAAGGAAGGAAGAAAGAAAGGAAGAAAGGAAGAAAGGAAGAAAGGAAGAAAGAAAATAAATTTGACATACAATGAACATGGAAATGAGAAATATCTGAAGTACAGCAGAGCCAAGCAATGTGAGGTAATGGAACCTTATGCTAAAAGTTTAGAATTTACTCAAGAACAATTGTGATCAGTCAGTAGCATGTTGGAGAGAGAGCCTAGGAGCTTTTACTCTCATTGAACTGGACACAGTCATCCAAGCTTGCCGTAATAGCTAAGACGTATTAGTTTCAGCAGAAGGAAGTATTTTTAAGGAAATCAGAGAACACAAGTACTCTAGATCCTATATGCTTTAACTTAGAGGCTACATAAAGAGATGAGAGAAATAACTAGAAGCTCTGATAAAAGCAAGCTTTATAGGTTGGGCTTTCTCTTTAAGTTCTCCTTCAACTGACATAGTTGTATCTCTAGAACAGCATTATGAGGAAGCTTTCATAGCTTTTCTGGGAAATAAACACAACTAAGTGCCTTTCTGGAGTGTGTGAAGCACGGGGAGGAAATAGAAGGAATTGAAGATGTGCATACAATTGCAGAGTTGCAGTCTCATTGGACACACTGTAGGATACCTTATGTGAAGAAGACTCATTCACAAGCCCTGGTCCTTCTGACGAACTTCAATCACCTTAAAATGTGTTGGAGGGACAAGACAGTAGGACACAATCTAGTGATTACTTCTGGAAAAGTGATGAGGCAATTATTATGAATGTCTTTAATAGATATATGAAGGACAAGAAATAGACTGACAGTAATCAGTATGGATTTAGGAAGGAGAAATCACTCCTGACCAGCCTTTTGACCTGCCTTGGTGGTCGAGAGCTCAGTATTTAGAAAGGTTTCAGACATTATCTCCAACAATGTTCTCATGGGCAAATTGATGAACTATGGGCTAGATGAATGTGTGGTGAGGATAGAAAATCGACTGAACTGCCAGGCTTAAATGTTGCATTATCAGCATAAAGTTCCGTGGGCGACCAATCACTAGTCTTACGAACTGTGATATGTATATTTTTATAATTACAGCATAAACTATGTAAAAAAAAAGTTTAAACATTGTGAATTATCCTCATGTAGTTTCTAAAAGTCTGTGATATTTCCTAACATTATTATCAACTAATATATATGTATTCTGATCTTCAAAAGTGACACAAAATGGAAAAAGTTAGGCCCCCTGCCATATATTTTTAATATAGCCATATAGAAATAAGTAGCTCTACTAAACCAGGAAAATTTAACTGATCTGATAGAAATTAGTCAAGGGGGTTGAACCTCACTGAAGGTTTTGAAGCCTGTTCCTGCACAAAAAATACTTGCAGGCTTTAAAGAACTAAGAAATGTGTTGAAATTACATAAATAAATGTTCTACCTTGGTACATTTTAAAGAAACATAATACTGTAAGGGATCAAGAAACTGGCACAAGAACATAAATATAATTCCAACACTTCTTATTTGCAAAAAGCAGGAGGAAAACACAGTAAATATCTAATCAAAGAGTGTGACTATAGATTACTTCTAATAAATAATTAAGGGGAGATGCTTAGCCCTGGACTCAAAGATACTTTAAATGGAAGTGATTTATTTTCTTTTTATTCCCACCCCTAGGGAATAAAAGGAAATACCATTAGTAGATATTCATGACTATATGCTTGCACTTTCTTGAAATGGGTCTGATGCAAAGAACCACCGGCTTCTGGATATGGACTGAATGAAATTTCTAGGCTTAAAACAATGCAGGTGCTATCCTTTTAATTCCAGCACACAATTTGTGCTGTAATACGCATATATTTCACAGGAAGTTCAACAGAGACCTGATAATGTGAAATATACCATCTCATCTTGCATTGCTCTGTGGATCTATTGTAAAATGAAGAGGTGAAAAGAGTCAATTTATGTCCGTTTTTTCGGGATTCTGAGTAAACAAAACCATTCTTTAAGGACATTACTTAATAGTACATCTAAATGAATTATAAATTATGAACATGACAGTGAAAACACTGTATTTTTGAGATCATTTTAATGTGGGTGAAGAAGACCTCATAGCAGACTTTCTCTACCTACAAGAAAGCTGGAGAGGGATTGTTTAGAACGGCATGAAGTGACAGGACAAGAGACACTGTCTTTAAACTGAAAGATATTGGATTTAGATTAGACATTCCGAAGAAATTCTTTACTGTGAGAGTTGTGAGACACTGGAACAGGTTGCCCAGAGGAGCTGTGGATGCCCTCTCCCTAACAATGTTCAAGACCAAGCCGGGTGAGGCTTTGTACAAGCTGGTCTAGTGGAGGGAGTTCCTGTCCATAGTAGGGGTGTTCAAACTACGTGGTCTTTAAGGTCCCTTCTAGCTCAAACCACCCTATGATTCTGTGTTTCTGTGATTCCACTAAGATTCTATGATCCTATGTTTCTGTGATTCCACTATGATTCTATGGTTCTATGATTCTATGATATTACAAGTGGGAATGTAAAGTCTGACTTGAAGTGGGCAACATGCACTCTTGCTAAGGTGTGTAGATCTCATGGGTCTTGGAAAAAAGTGTATGACTTTATCTGTGAACCACTGATGCAGCAAATTAAAAAAATTAAGATATCTGGAAGAAATATGCAATCCTGTTGTCAGAGGAAATTACTGCTATTAAAATAATTGTTCTGCCTAGATTGCCATTATTACTGTTTCAGTCTCTTCCAGTAGTACTCCCTGTCATGACTGCCATGGAGAGGTGAAGTATTATAAGAAAAGAATAAAAAGACTGGATAACTTAACTTCAGAGCTCAGCTTCATAGAGTAGTCCAGATACAGATTCTGTCTCCTAACACATAATTGCAGAGATTTGAATCAAATCAAGACTGAATTTACAAAGACAGTCTTTGATTCTGAAGAACGCTGCCAAGACCTCAAGGTAACTCAATCTTCCTGTACAGTCCAGAAAATTCAACTGACTTTGTTGGTTTAGGCTCTAGTATTGACATAATAATTTCTAACTGTATTATTTCTGGTTTGGGGGATTTAGAAGAATATTCTCAAAGTTTGTTTTTTTTTTAAAAAAAATTAGTGTTCAAATTTCCACTGGTTCAGACACAGAAGAAAAAACATCAAAAAGGATAGAAAGTTCTACAATTCTGGTATCATGCAGTAGTACTATTCATTGGACATGAACAGGGCAAGAGGCAATGTCATTGTACAGCTAGTGCATTGGTGAAGCAATAACAGCAGAAAGGAAACAGAGGTGATAGTAACGGGCCACAAGAAATGATTAAGGATAGAGGGAAAAAGAAAAGTATGAAAAGAGGATGTAGCACACTCTGAGTACACAAATGTGGGAAAAACTATTTGCATATGACATGAAGAGGTTTCACCATCCATCTATAGGAGGCAGAATTTATAAACACTCATGAAAGAAACAGGTAATTATATTAATGCTAATACATTAGATTATTTTACTTTTTTTCTGGATTTCATAGAATCATAGAATTGTAGGGAGAGAGATCATCGGGTCCAACCCCCCTGCCAAAGCAGCTCCCTAGCTCATACTGCACAGATAGGTGTCCAGATGGGTCTTGAATATCTCCAGAGAAGGAGACTCCACCACCTCCCTGGGCAGCCTATTCCAGTGCTCCGTCACCCTCACTGTGAAAAAGTTCTTCCATATGTTGGTGCGGAACTTCCTGTGTTCCAACTTGCAGCCATTGCCCCTTGTACTGTCCCCACAGACCACTGAAAAGGGGCTGGCTGATTCCCCCTGCATCCCCTGCTTAAGATAATTATAGACTTTAATTAGGTCCCCCCTTGGTCTTCTCTTCTCAAGGCTGAAGAGTCCCAACTTACTCAGCCTATCCTCATAGGGGAGATGCTCCAGGCCCCTAATCATCTTCGTAGCCCTTCTTTGGACTCTCTCCAGGAGATCCCTGTCCTTTTTAAACCAATGAGCCCAGAAGTGGACCCAATACTCCAGGTAGGGCCTCACCAGGGCAGAGTAGAGGGGAAACACGTGTTTAGTTTTGTTTACATAGAATAGACAGCCTGTTATTAGTAACTTTTGTTTTGCTTGTGTCAGCTAGGGTATTCCCTCAGGTGTATGAAGAATGTTTATGTTAAAGTTGTTACAAAAATATCTCTGAACCCAAACACCTCCCAAAATTATCAATAATTCATCAGAACTATTCTCTGGGTTTTTTTCAGATGCATCTACAGTACTTGCCTGGTAAAACTCTTCACCTCACACACAAAACATTAATTCCCAAACATATTACACATTAAGCAACAGATTGCAGTTTAGCGAAGTAAATCATACCCAGTTTTCAAAAGCGTTTCACTCTAGGTCTTAAATATATATATATAAAAATTCCCATAACTCCTGAATTGACCTTACTCTTATTAACAGCTTAAAAAATGCTTACCCTTGAAATTTAACACCCACCTCCTTTTGGAGCCAACCAACCAAAACCAAAAAGAACCCCACAAGAAAATAACACTTTAAGAGAGGGACTGGTCTGTTCCATGGTGCACCTCTGTAAGAGTCTGGAGCGAAAAAACTGAGCAGTGGAGGCAGAGTGAAGGTTATCTGGGAATAATGAGTGGTTGGAAGGAGTGGAATGCCTGCCCCCATGCCTATTCACTCCTTGTGGTGGTTTGACCTTGACTGGAGGCCAGATGCCCACTAAAGTCACTCTACCTCTCTCCTTTTCAGGTGGACAGGGGAGAAAATATTTATTGAGAGGCTTAGGAGTCAAGATAACAATGGAGAGAGACTATTCTGTAATTAGCATCATGGGCAAAACAGATTCACACCCAGTGAAACCAGAGTCAGATAATGAGCAGTCTGACCAGAACCTAAAGCACCTCCCCCACCCCTCCCTTTTAGCAGACTTTAGTCCTGATTTTGCCCCCTTCTTCCACCCGCACAGTGTCGTGGAGAGGGGCAGGGAATGGGGGAAGGAGGATTTTGGTCAGTTGTTTTTCTTCTTGGCTGGGGGGCATTCCTCACACCCTTCCCCTGCTTCAGCATGGGGTCCCACCCATGGGAGACAGTCCTCCATGAATTTCTCCAATGTGAGTCCTTTCCCACAGGCAGCACTTCATCAGCTGCCCTGGCGTGGGTCATTTCTACAGGGTGCAGTTATAAAAATCAGAATGTTTCTCAGTCTCTCAAGCCCAGACTGCTCCAGCCTGGTCCTCCACAGAGTTGCAAGCCTCCCCTGCCCCACCCTCAGCAAACCTGCTCCAACATTTGTCTCTCTCCCTCGCTCATCTCTGCGTCTCTGCCTCTCTCACAGGCTAAAAGTGCTGGCAGGGGCTTGCTCCAACGCAGGTCACAGAGTCTTCTATATGTCTCCACCTGCTCCAGCACGAGGCTTCTCCATGGGCTGCAGGTGGGATCTTGTCCTTTTCTATGGGCCGTGGGGGGACACCCACTTCACCATGGGTTTCTCCGTGGGCTGCAGGGGCATAATTCTCTCTGGCACCTGGGGCACCTCCTCCCCTTCACTGGCCTTTGTGCCTGCACAGTTTCTTGCATTTTCTCACTCCTTTCTCAGGCAGCAAAAATCAGTTGCTTGCTTTTTCTTTTTTTTTTTTAATCTAAATGTGATTCCCAGAGGTGTTGTGACCAATGCACCTGTGGTCAACGACAACTCCAGCCTTGAGTTGGCCGGTGTTTGCTCTGTTGGATCTGCACAGAACTTCTAGCTGCTTCTTGCAGAAGCCACCACAGCAGCACTCCCTCCTCCACCAGAACCCAGCCATGCACAACTACAATACACAACTACACAGAAGTGACAGCACACATATTTTGTCCTTCCTTCTTTTCCATATAAACAAGCATTCATGAATAACCTTGGTGTCAGGGTGTTCTGTATTCCAAGTTTACAATATTAAAGAAGATAACATTTCTGCATGCTGCATTGCTGTTTATTCTGAAATAGTTTTTAGATATTTGAAATTAACATGTGAAATAATTTAGCAGAACAGCAGAAATATCAAAGCACCGTGGCTGTGCTGCTAAAAACTCATGAGTAGCTTCATTCGTTCAGATCAAGGCTCAAAGTCTTGATTTTTTTTTTTTTTCAAGTCACATAGTGAATCTTACATAAGTGTAGTAAATTGCCTTAGAAAGCATTGCCATTTCCATGCATAATTGAATCAATACTCACTCATGTCAAAATAAATCTAAATGTCTTTTTTGGTATACACGATTAACAATAAAGAAGTGATTCATACAGACTAAAGGACAACCCTTGGAGGAATAGTTACCTTTTAAAATCTTACTTTCTATTCCAAATGGCACATGTTCATATTGGAACGTTATGATGTGAATACTCTGAAGTAAGCAAAAAAGGCTAATACAGCTAATTGCAAAATGCTGTCTACTGCTACCTGTAAAGACTTACAAACAGTAATGGTAAAACTTCTCTGTACTTGTTATTTTCAAAAGCAATCAGTCATGCCATGGCAGATAAACCATGCTGTATACCTTGCGGTACATTGCTGAAGTTACATGTTTCCATCATTTTACTAACGTTTCTCCCTCACCACACAGAATGGAGATTATTGCTACTGTTCATGCAGCTTCACCTGCACTGTACTTCTCCTAATTTAAAATTATTTGCCTGACCATTCACCATTTTAAGCACACGCTCCACACTTTAGCAAGAGAGAACAAAAGAAGATTGTGAGGCTGATCCTTTAGTGATTGTAAGTCAACTGCTGGCAATAAGAAAGGACTGACAGAATTATCTCCGCCCCAAGAACTCTCTTACCTCACCAGTACTACAGCTGGAAACCTCTGGAGCCTGATGCACAGGAATCTGAAATCTACATAGAGAGTAGGGGATGGTAGGGGAAGGCAGGGGAGGGGACATCAGGGAATGAGATAAAAGAAGTGATTGTGCATACTTTTGGACATAAGATCATTCACTTTTGTGAAGATTTTGCAAAGGGAAGATGACAACAGGTTTTATCATTCTGTGCCAGAGCAGCCATTAACAGTGTATTTAGCACATTTGTCACAGAGCTCTACAAGACTCTAAATTCTATTCTTACCACTATACAGCCAACCATGATGTAAGAATACCTAGCACAACTGTCAGTGAGACAATCATTTCTGTTTACAGCTAGTGACTGTAGCAACCACAGGTCATGAAATGAGCCCCTGCTTCCTGGCATATGAATACAACATGTAACTTGTTAATAGTTTTGCCTAAAAGACCCATTTCATTGTTGCAGGTATAATCCCTAGTAAACATACAAAACGTCCCAACAGACCTTATGCATGAAACCCTTTTGCATCCTTGGTGGACTTGTCTGCAAAGCCAAAAGCCGTGCCAAAATATGACTGATATGTTTTTCAGTAGAAATTATGGCCTACAGACTTTCTCACCTTCTTGCACACAGTCCAGTTTCCATCAGTTTTATTTCCTACATGAAACTGAGCAGATTCTTTTTGCTGTTGCCATAACAATGGGAAGAAATCTCACCACCTTTGTCAAAATTCCATGACATTCATATGAGAATTTCTCTGAGTGAGAAAGCATATTGCTTGGTAATTCTTCCAAAATATGTTTTGGTTGGATTTCAGTTAAAACAGTTCTCTGTTTATTGACAGTAGTGGTCACTTTTCTTATCTTGATTATATACCATTGGATCTTCCAGATCCTACTGAATTTCTGCCTGAAAAATAATGAATATTGATTGTGAAAATGTTAAACTGACTGAAACCATTAGCAGACATCAACAGGCAAAGTTTCTTATATAGATCTTATGTAGGTCATGACACTATATATGGAAAAGACACAGGGGGCATGAGGGGAAATGCTGAGAGCTTTTTGTTAAGACTACTACAGGGATAGCATAGTATGTGTTGATCAAGTATATCCATTATGCTGTGAATGTGGAAACTTTGTGCTAGATCAACTTTGTTTACAGACCTTCAAGATCACATGAAGCAAAAGAGACATAGCTGTAGTTGAATATAGACAATCTTTTTTCTTCATCTGTTGAAATATATGTACCAAGTAAGTCTACTACTATTTTTTTTCATCATATCTGAACTGAATATACCTTCTTAACCTGGGCTAGTATTTAAGGAAATCACAACCTATACCTGAATGTTTTCAGCATGTTTCAAATTTTATTTACCTTTAATTTATTTTACTCTAGAATTACTGACTCATATTAGAGAATTTAATAATTTAAGACTGGAAAGTGATGACCTTCTTCTTTGATAGAGAAATAGTTTTATCAAGTAATTACTGTGAAAATAAAACAGTTACCAAGGAGAGAAATTAGGATCTGATGTAATATTTATCTTTGAAATCCCAGCAGAGTTCAGTGGGAACCTGGCATTTCCTTATCATCTGATGTGTCTTTGAGATATTTTTTTAGTTCATGATGGCATAATAGTTGGCAGACATCGAAAACAGCCAATGTCTTACTCCCAGAATGACAGCCTATATGACTCAGGATCTGATCAACTGCACAATATCTGAGCAGAAACAGAATTAAGATTATTAATCATATAACCTAATATATAACTATTGTCGTGGTTCTGCCCCCAGCAAGTAGCTAAGCACCATGCAGTTGCTCACTTCTGGGGGGAGGGGGAAGGGAAGGAAAGAAGGGAAAAAATCCCCAAGAAAAACCTTGTGGGTTGGGATAAGAATAGTTTACTACGACAGCAGATAGAAATAATAATAATAGGACTTTTACAGCAAAAATATATATGAAACTGGTGCTACACAGTGCCAAACAGCACAACTCAGGCTGTACAGCTCAGAGCTGTCCCAGAGGTGGACCATCCCCAAAATCACAAGTCCTGGAGCCACCCCCTCCTCCCTCCACCAAACCCCCTTTATGCTGAGTATGACAAAATAGGTATGGAATACCCTCTTTGGCCAGTTTGGGTCACTTATCCTGGCTTTGTCCCCTTCCAGCTTCCTGGGCACTCCCAGCCTTGTCATTAGCAGGACAATATGAACAACTGAAAATTGGCTTCTTGGCAATAACTAAAAACATCAGGGTGTTATCAGCACTGCTCTCATCCTAACTCCCATACATTGCATTCCACTGGCTGCTAGAAAGGAAATTAACTCTATCATAGCTGAAACCAGGAAAACTATATACATATAATAATAGTTTGTTATTTTTCTTCTATATTGTTTTTTATTATTATTATTCCTGATAAAGGGAATTTTAAAATGTAGACTTTACTGAAATATCTGATGATGAATAAAAGTAATTATGTATGTTATATACTGATAAGTAGGAAATATATATTGTCTAAAGTCTGAAGACCATATACACTGATATCTCGTAGCATACAAGTTTGGACTGTGAGAAAGATTTAAGATATGTGCAAATATGGTTCTCATTAATTTCTTTAAATTACTTTAGATATAACTCTCAACTTAATCCCCAGTCTTTATGTTGCTCTCTTAATTTACGTCATGGTAATGTGACAGTATTTTAACAAAGTCCTCTTCTATATAGTGGCAGAATCAAATTATAGAGAACAGCATATTTAGATGGAGTACTATTAATACCTCTGCTACAAGTAGCAGCAATAAATTATTATATCTAATTTAGTTTTCAAAGTGAATTATTCTCTAACAAGAGACATTCTGTAACCAAAGATTGCATGTTCACCTCAGAAATAGGATAAGGAAATTTGAGAACACTAGAAGAAAATGACTGTATAGACAAACATAAATACTCTCCTTTTTACTCATGTGTCAGTCAATGGCTGTATTGGTAACACTCACTTGTCAGATTTTTCTAGTTTGGATAGCTCTAGCTGGGATACTTCACAGAACATTACAGTATGTCCAGCTATCAGGTCTGAGAGATTTTACAGCCTCTAGAAATAGATTCAAGAGCTTACCTGACATTCTACATGTACAAGGAACATGGCTTATTCCTTCGGTCCACTCCCCGACTTGGCTTTGTACTGGTATTCACCTCAGATAGCAATACTGCCTTCAGACAGAAGGAAGTGCTAAAATAACCTTTGCAGAAAAGGAGTAACATATCAACACTTCTTTGAAAGCTAAGTACATGGATATCTACTTCAAATATGTCTGTGTATGAATGTAAGAACCATAACAGATATTATTATCTATGTATATATTTAAGGAGCACAAAATTATTTTCCGTTTCCCTCTGCAATGCCCAAGTTCTCTTCATTTCTGTTAGCTGAGATGCTCCAAGTATTCTCCATGTCATGTTCAGTTACTAAATAAGATGAATATTACGATAGGAATTGTAGGAAATATGAAATTATATAGATACTTAAATGTACCTGACAATCACCTAAAATTTCTTGAAATCTCTTATTGAAATATAGCAGGCTCTTCAAAAATAGCATTTAACAATTGCTTCTTATGTAAAAACCCAGCCTAGTTTTTTTTTCTCCATTTAGAAAGGATGCAGATCTTGCTTCAAGGAAGGAGGAATCTGAATAAACAAAATGAAAGCCCGTCTACTACCAATGTGAGTGAAATGCTTGTTACTTAAGGTTTGGGGGAATCTATGTCTTTTAAATCATTGATTCAGATGGTATGATATGAAAGAAATGGAAAATTTCAAAGCCTCTCTTAAGCATTCTTTCTGCAGTTTCATAAAGATATAATGAAGAGAGGTCAGATAAAAGAAAAAGTTTTATTTTAGTTCAAAAAGAGAAGGAAGAGGCATAATTATTCTTTTTATGAATAAAATTCTATTTTCAGGAGGAAAGCCAGCAGTACTGTTCTTACAATTAATTTGCTTTCCTTATTGAAAATAATATTATTTAACTGCAGAATTTTTATTTTTTTTCTTCCAGAAAACTGCTAAGTGGGATTCTCTTGAGCTTTTTCAGTTGTGTCTATTCTCCACCTTTAAAGTGCCTGGATTAATTAAATTAGAACATGACTTGCACAATAGGGAAGAGAAAAAACTTAACCAATAAATGATGACACTTCAAAGAAATAAAAGAAATTATTTGAGATAGATTTCTATGAGCTCCACCATTCACAGGGGGATGCCAAGGCACTTGAATTTAGTTCAAGCCATTATAGATACGTATAAGATTTGAATATGTCTCCATTTTGTTGAACGCTTTTGATTACAATTACTTGAAACCAAAATGCCACCCACCTACAATAGAGCTGCATCTACATTAGTGATGGGAGAACTTCAAACATAGTTCATATTAATTTCAGTTCTTCAGTAAGAAATATGCATGCAGGTGGCATTGCAGCCGTTTGAAATTGCAGCCCAATTTTCCTTTCACTCCCTTCTTGGTCTCAGAAATTCTTTCAAATGACTTTCCAATATCTTTTTTTTTTTCCATTCTTTTTTGTTCATACAGGGGTTCAGAATATTACTTCCCTTGATTATTATTGCATAGCTACTCCATGTCTTTTGTCCTTCATAATCTTGAGGCTGATGTTCTGAAATGACAAATTTCTTCTGCAGTCTAGAATACTTGGATATGAAACAATGAGGAAAAGTCCCATGATCCCACAACTCTACAAATCCCTCCCTAGGTTGAACAGTGCTTTTAAAATTATAACATTGCTATTGGAAGTTATAGCATACACTGAAACCTATGCCCTGTAATACAACATCCAGAGTTTTCTTGTTCTTTCAAAAGTCACTGTCCCCGTCAGCAGGGGAGTGCTACATTGGATTTTAGCCCTTGTTACAGACAAGAGACAGGAAAACTGAGGCAGTGAATACCTGACAGTTGCAGATCTCTAGATACAAGCAATATCCAGAAGAAATACACATTGATTCTTTATGCCTGGTTCTGGAATTCCCTACATTTTTGATGGCTTTTTAGCAGACGAGTGGCTGAATGGAAGCTCGTCTACCACTGAACTCACCCAGAAGGTAAAAAAATAAAAGTGAAAAAATGTTGGAGTTTTGAAGAAATGAGCAACAATGAAGCACTGACTATTTCATTAGAATCTGTTTTTTCTTTCCCTGTTTAGGAGGTAGGAAAATTGCTAACTAGACTAGGGCTAGTAAATAAAATAAAATATAATCAAAACATACATAGAAAAGTGGAAGTTTTAGTTTATAAGGAAAATATAATCAACACAGGACAGAGGAGTCAGAAACAACACAGCAAGTATAAGCTCCCTGGGAAGCTGCTTCCTACACATGAAGACAAATAAGCAGCCTGTTTTATATGCCAGAGAAATTAAGACTGAAGACCTGTAGTTAACATACATCTATACACCCAGAATTTCCAGTACACAAGAACAAATTAACTGAAACCAGAAAATACATTTCAGATTCTTGTCATGCTACACATCATCAACAAGGCAGACAAGCTTCTGCTTACTACCTAGACTGTAATTTTTTTTGTTAGAATAGCTTTTATGCATATTCCTCGTGCAAAATCTCTAAAGTGTACATTATGCAACTTGTTTGCTGTCTTAATAGCCCTTTTTTAACATACATGCTTCTGGTGCCATCCACAGGAGTTCAATAAATCTGTTCTGACCACTCACTTATGTTTAAGATCTTATTGCTGCATAAGAGCAAAACAACAGAGGGAATTATTTATGTGGGACTCATATGTGGGAGAGATGGGGGAGGTATCTTGACAATAAATTGCAGACCAGTCCTTGAGCTGTAAGGAAAAAATGGACCAAACTCTTAGCAATAAATTTGTCAGCCAAAACAGTGCAGCATTTTAAATTCAAATGAAATTAAGGGCAGTCTTCAGTAAGACCAGTAAATACCCTTTCAGTAGGTCAGGTGTATGGGGAGCTTGATCTATGTCAGCACAACTTTATGTACACCATTGCCTTCATTCTCAACAGTGACTACTGAATATGTAATCATTAGAACAAATGTGGAACTTGAAAAGACTATTCAGGTTCTTGGATCTGAATAGTTGTTTTCAGGCATGAACAACAGGAAATATCAATATGATAAACCATTACATTCTGCAAAGACAATTTTTAGTCTGTACATAGACAAAAACAAAAGAGGATGTTTAGTCCAAATAATTTAATACAGAAAAGTCTGTACAGTAGTGTTGTTCAGTTCTCATTTTTTTCAGTGTGTGTAATCCTGACAAGTTAAATCATCTGTGAAGCATTGACCATCACTAAGGAAAGAATTTCCACACCTGCAGAACACCAAGTATTGCAAATTATGGGAGGTTAAATGGAAAAACAAAAACAAAAGTTGTGGTTACTGATACAGCAGTCACTACAAGGAAGATTACATTTTGTGGTGGAAGCAAACTACTACAGACTCAGTAAGGATTATACTATAACATAAACCAAAATATTTGACATTTTCCATTGTTTCTTACAGTAATATATGCAATAAAAGCATACTTTTAGAATTTGTATACAAACACATGTGCATATGCACAAGCTCCACAAACAAGTCACCAGTTCAGTACTTACAAGGGCATAAAATACCTTCTGTTACAGTGATCTTGGGGAAAAAAACCCCAAAACTCATAAGAACCATCATAAATCAGGTAAAATTAAAATGAGATAAAGCCTATGAATTCCTTCTGCTTTTGGCAGGTTCCATTTTGGCAGGTTCCATTTTGGCTAGTTCTGCAGTAGTTATACAAAATAGATATGAATTTCTCTCAGTAAAAAATCAGGATACAAAGAAAACATTGCTAACAAACTTACAGAAATCCAAAACTTGTGTAAGTGTTGCTCATGGTATTCATACAATTCTTTTGGCTTGGAAAAAAGTTATGTCCAGCAAATATAAAAATATTGCCTTGCTATAAAATTTTTGAAAAACTATTTAACTTTAAACCACATCTTTTGCCTATGCAATTTTATCCCAGAATACATTTAGGGTTACCTTATATATTAATTAAATTGTACCTACATAATTTCTCTATTTGTATCATCACAAGGCTCAAAAATACCTTAAAATAATAGATTCCTTAGTGTCAAAACAGCCCAGCCTCACAGACATTTTATCAAAATATGCTTGATGCCCAGTTTACACACATTTCTATAAAAAAAATTAGAAAACCCTAGAGTTTGACTGCTGTAGTATCTAATCAACAAAAAGAAATGTCTTAAGTGTGCAAGGGAAATTATTCCTACTCTTACTTCCAAGATTGCCTACCAGCAAGACTTCTCAGGACCTCAATGCCTTTTGACTTCAGGAGACATAGTCATGTGGTCAGTAGAATGAGTGGACATTTGTAAAGCTGTATTTAAGCTATGGCATAATAGAAATTACCATAGGAATAAAAACAGACTCATTGTTATAAAATCATCAGTAAAACAATAAATACATACAGAGTAAGAACATCTGGGTTTTTTTGATAACTACTGTTTTTCTAGCCATGTACCAAACTAAGCAGGATCAGTGTTCAACATAAGATAGATTATATCCACTACATTTCAATGTACAGATTTAGTGGAAGCTTACAATAAAAAAATATATCCTGTAACCATCCATATTCTAGTTTTAACTGACATTCAGTTCATTTTAATTTAGTACTTTCCTCCTTAATTTTAACTATAGAAGTGGTGCTGCAGGATAATGCAGCTATTTTGGAAAGGAAAAGAATATTCTCAGTGACGAAATGCTAAGGTTGAAATTTTACATATGATTTGGTGTAATGACTGTATTATTCACAGCTATGAATCAGAAAATCTGAAGAGAGTATTTCTTTATTTCCTTTAATTGGTGTTTCCTTGCTACCCTGTATACTCTGTTCTTAGATCAGAGAGTTTGCAAAAACTTTCTGCAAGAAGAAAACCAATCTCTCAAGTTCAAACTGTGAGAGGTATCAGAGAAAGACAAGAAGTTACCACACCCTTTTTTCTCTTCTGAGACTAATATTCTAGATCCTGAAATGATGAATCTGCCTTTTACCAGCTGGCATTTTCTACTGAGTGCTGAGGATTTATCTGTGAGCCCTAATATGAAAGATGCTGTGAATCATGGACATTTGGTAATGCACTGATTGCAGCTATCAGCTGCATATGCTTCTTGACTGGGGGGCTTCATAAAATCTGTAGAAAATGAGTAATAAAAGTAAAAAATACACTATTGTTAGTCATAGAAGAAAACATAACTTCATCAGAAAATATGTGATGAGAAACCTAAAATGGTGAACAATCCGCTTGGTAAAAAAAATCTATGTATACATGATATAAGTTGTACATGTCAGAGCTTTTACATGTATTATGCACAAAAACCTGTGTTGCAGAGAAGTAATTAAGTTTACTACAGGATGGGAGGGTGTGGGGGGGTTGTGTGTGTGTTTGGGGACAGCATGGGGGAGCATCACTGCAAGGTCAGAAAGTGTAATTATTTTCCCTTACAGGTAAGAACTGATGCACACAGAGATTAATCTGAGATAGATAGATAGACAGACAGACATTGAAAACCCAAATTGAAACAGTGGGAATGCTAAGCATTTCTTCAAATCAAATTAGAGCTTCTCAAACTTGGCACTGGAAAGACCCTGTGGGGTATACAGTAAAAAAAAAAGATGATTTACCAAATCTGAATATAACATAAAGGCTAACATTATTAAAGGCAATAATACTGTTTTTCACAGGAAGAAAATTATAATGTTAACAATGAAATCAACCTCTCTAAGTTCTTGACTTATAAAGCTACTTTAACATTTCTACAAATGACAAGATTCACCTTCAGAAGGCTCCCACATTAGGTGGATTTGCTGATACAGCTATACGGGTTAGCATTTTCTAATCTAGACAAAGCATTCAGCTTTAGTGTGCTCTGTCTGTTGATGCACTGCGTCTGGGAGAGCATGGTAAGAATACTTAGTTTCTCTGACCCAATATAGGAAGCAACAGCCAAACACAGAAAAATTTACAGAGAAAAATTCAGTTTGCTATTTGAATGTTTTCATGTTTGTAGGCTGATAACCTTCATATCTACATGTTTAAACAAAGGATCATAATCTAACTACGCTGCAGGTATTTTATGTCTTACAGATACAGGAGTGCATGTGGAAAAAAACAATCCAGGGGATTCTCCGCAATGCAGTTTTACATAAGGGCCTGTAGGAGCAGGCAGAATGTTATTAGACCATAAAAGCACATCAGGCTGATTTATGGTTTCTGATCAAGGTTTCTGTGAAAATTACTCTGCATCACCAGCTCAAGGTGACTGCTACCATTAATGTGTGGAAAATAAATGAGATGGGGAAACTGATATCAGAGGAAGTAAAAGGAAGCGCTGAGCCAGATTATATAGCACAGGCTTCCCATTTTGTTTTACAGTGCATAGAAGGCTGTCATCAAAATGATTGCTTTGGGGCAGAAAAGGCAATTCTTGATAATTAGATCTTATGGAAGGCTTTCTTACATCCGGTATATAAGAACCATCAGGTATAATACCTTCCCACTGTACGTCATCTTCTCCTCTGTTCTGTAAAGATTCTTAGAATGTAGAAAATGAATATCATCTATCTTTTTTTTTTTCTCTGAAGTTATTTTCCAAAGAGATAAAATTATAAACATGGTTTCACAGGGATCTCTGTCACTAGGACTATTTTACATACGATCTGATAGCAATTTGCATTTTGACCAGCATTATAGCAAAAACCTGACATCTTTTCCACAGTTCAGTGTCCTTGTATTGTATGGTTTTTTTCATTTATAAGTACTGGATATTTTTGTTCCATTTATATATTCTGTTGAAAACAAAAATTGTACTGCCTATTTAAATACAAATGCATAATGCATTTTAAAAAATTTAGTTTGTTATATCTGTTCTAATGTACCACAGCTATTCTTGGTATATAGTATCCTTTTTTTATTAAAGATACACTCATCTATGTAATGAGACTTTGAATTTTCTCTATTTTATCTTTATTGTTTTAAATTGCTTGCACTTTTTTATTTTTCTTTTCCTGCATGATCTTTCAAGATAGGTAAAGGAAATAACAATGAAAGAAAATCCAGCCATGGTACTGATTTTAGTGAAAGCACTTATCTGTGAACCATGGAAAATAATCCAGTGCATTTTATGCTTTTACATGATTTCAAAAACCCCACTCTCTAATAGTTTATTTCTAGACTCTAAAATGTAATATGCAGATATGCACCATCATATTACACATCTGGAGAACATTGGGGCAGCTCACACAGCTGGCTATAGCAGCTGATCTTGTGGTCATTACAAAGCATATTTTGAAAGCAGCACATGGAACAAAGGCACCATATCTTGAGGAAGGGAAGGGTCAGGATTTTGATTTTTAGGGTGTGAATACATACTGTTTTCAAAATAGACTCTTGATTTCTAAACCAAATATGTCTCAATATATCCTGCAATAAGATGTGATGCTTTGCTTAGAGCATAATACTCATTTACCTATAGATTTTAAAACAGGTGTTTTTTTACTACTGTTGGCAAGAAGGTTACAAGATTAATAAAGAAAAAACCCAAAAACTATTGTAACTAATTTTATCCTTCAGATGCACTCTGAGAGAAGAAGGACTTCTGTTTATGTGCAAAGGTGATTAGCTTGTACTGTTAATAGGATGGATTTCCTGGTACTTAATTGAAAGCAGGTGGATAATTAAAACCAATGTGTAGCTAATCAAGAGCCAGCTATCAGGTGATCATGAGGCCATGCCTGATTCTGTTCAGGATAAAAAACTAACTTTCAAGCCTATTTGGTTTAGAAGCTAGTGTAAAAAATGAGAGAAATGCTGGTTCCTGGGAGAACAAAATAGAGTATTATTTCACAGGCACTAAGAATGGCTACTATTGGCTCAGAGCACTGTAACCTCAAGTAGTGTTTTGTGATTTTTGTTTGGGGCCGGGTTGCTTGTCAATGTTAAGGATACATTTTCTTAAGATAAATATTAAAAAAAATCTTGACCTGCATCTTTCCTGTCCTTGTAGTTCTGCAGTGTGGTTTTTTTAATGTTTCCACATTACGAAGTGTTACTTTAAAGCCAGTGGTTTTAGAGTATTTCTTATGCTGCAATTTAAGTTTCCTTTTACCTTAGATACAGTGAGCACGTGGAGTGCCAAGATCTTGGTGGTAAGTAGGAGCTATTGTATGGCAGGTTATTTTCCTTTTCCAAGGCTTCATGCTAGGAACAGGTTACACAATTTTGTCTCTGCTTCAAAATGTTGAAAGTATGCAGTGGGAATCATGCTTCTCTATTGCCTCTGACCCATTTCTCTGCTTTTTCTGGGGTATTCTTATGATCCTTTATCTTGCATGTATTGTTGCTAATAAAGTTGTGTTATACTTACTGGTGTTGTGCATTGTGGCTTTCTACTACTTAAGTATTAAAAAGTCAGTTTAACAAAAGCCTTTTTTCCATCTCTTATCAGAATACAGCTTTATAATCAGGTATGTATGTAACAAATGAGAACGTGTACTCTGTTTAAAGCGCTCTTAATTTAGCTGAGGTTTTTCAATTTTTTTACTGAATGGGCTGGTTTTGGCTGGGGTAGAGTTATTTTTCTTCATCGTACCTAGTGTTGGGCTATACTTTGGATTTGTGCTGGAAAGAGTGTTAATAAGAGAGATGTTTCTATCAGTGCGAAGTCGTGCTTACACAGAGCCAAGGCCTTTGCTGCTGCTCACGCCAACCCACCAGACAGTGGGCTGGGGGTGAACAAGGAGCTGGGATGGGACACACCTGAGAAAGCTAACCCCAAATGACCAGTATTTCCTACCATGTAATGCCATGCTCTGTATATAACTGGGGAAGCAGGGTTGTTGCTTGGAAACAGGCTGGGCATCAAAGTTTGTGGTTATTCTGTTTTGGTGTGTGGTTTTTTCCCTCCACTGCAGAAGGTGAGCATTTGCATTTGTGTATCACTTGTTGTATATGTAAGTATTATTATTCTCTTTCTGTGTTATCCTATTAAACTGTCTTTATTTCAACCCACAAGTTTGGTGTTTTTTCATTTTCTTTCCCATCCCAGTGAAAGTGGCTGGTATGAGCACAATGCTCAGATGCTGGCTGGGGTTAAATCATGGCACTGAACGGCTCCAGCTTGATAATTTATTTTTTTTTATTAAGTTCAGCATCAAGTTGGCTGTGATGGCAAAATAGTTGAAGAGTCATGCTTATCATTAAAAAGCTAGTTTGTATTGGTATTGAATTCTGTATGGTGGTATTAAACAAGTTAGGACACAAGACATTTGTTCATTTCTTTGTTATGGTTTAATGGGGAATAATTTTTATTAAATATATCTTTGTAGAATTTGGGGTTTTTTTTACACGTGGCTGGACAAAATTATATGAAATATGCCTTATGACTTTTCCCTTTATAATCTCTTACTGTTATAATGCTTCTGGAAAAAAAATTATTTCTGCAAGTTAGGAAGAAGATGGAAAAACACTTAAGTGAAGAGGAAGAAGATTAGAAAACCAGTGAAGTCTGCACCTATATTTTCTTCTCTTACAAGAGTTTAAAAAAAATGTTCCAAACTTAAAGGCCATTCATTGCTCCTGACAATATTGAACAGATTGTATCACTAGTAACAGATTGTTCTTTCTTTAAGTATGAACAGTTCTATAGCTAGTGTCTTCAAACAGTCATGACCCAAAGGCACAAACCATCAAGTGTAGTGGTAGAAACAGTGATACAAAGACAGAAGTTTTAAGGCTATTTATTTTTAAGGCATTCAGGAAGATTTAATCTCTCAACAGCCTTGTATCAACATCAGGAAAAATGATAACTCATTTGATTACATGAGTGTCAAGAGTTTAAAAGTCCTGTGAGGTTTAATTATGCGTCTCTTCCTATTTTTTCCTGGGATACATACATTATATATATGTACATTACATATATATTAATATATCCGTAAATGTATGTAATAATCACTATTGCAGTCACTAAGTAGAAAGGGAATTCTAAAATATTGGTATTTTTTATCATTCAGTATCAAATATACATATGACAGGGAAAAGTAAAGCTTTAGGCAAGTGGGTCATCTAAGCAATGGTCAGGTTCTCCAAGCCTTTTCTACAAGGCAGGGAAATTGGCTGGAAGAGCTTGATCATTGAGTTTACACTGTTAGGAGCTGTGAGTGTAGTTTTGCTGTATCTCATTTGTGTTAATTAATCTTGACTAAATTCTTGGCAGTTCTCTTCTGATAAAGGTGTAATTGAACTTGGCACACTTCTACAATGGAAAAACTTCGAGGGTAAAGAAAACTAATTTTAAGAAAAACTATGAGCAGTTGAGTTGAGCTTCAGGTCTACAAGCTCAGTCAGTGGCTTGAGGGAATTGCTGTATTTCTCCATAGTGCATTATAAGATTTTCCAAGGAGGGGAGAGCAAAAGGGGAATAAAATAAAAATAATTTATCAAGGGAGATTGACCTTTCAGGAAGTATAATTCTTATGGATGAGGCAGACTACACTGTGGAACTGCTGTATAAAAAGGTGCACAAATGTACTGATTTTGCTGAGAAGTCTTGTCAGCCTGGGATGTCGCATTCTGGAAGTACATATGGATCTTGGTAGGGTTAATGGGATTTGTGAAATAGTGTTTTAAGCCCTGATTAATCTCCAGCTAAGTCTGTGAAAGCCAGCTAAGGTTCCTTGAATGTATTCAGCTCATTTCATTGCTTGTCAGTGCAATACAGGGGACTGGGTGTTTAGTATTCTGAACAAAAGAAAATAACTTGAAATGATAATAGTGTTTGTAAATAACATGGGCTGATTATAATTCTGAGCTAAGAGGCACTTCCCAGAAGACAGATTGGTGAAGTGAGTCAAAGGCAAAATGATCCTATTGTTTAAGCTTGTGGTTCTGGGACCAGCCACCAGAGATCAAATTGCTTCAGCCAAATCTTGACAGACAACTTATTTCATGAAAAGTAGTGTTTTCTCTTGGGGAGAAACCAGTAATTTTTATCCCTTGATGGCATAGCAACAAATTCTGAACTGGGCAAGAAGACAATTTTTGTTTATTCCATGATTTTAAAATTCAAATGACATTAAGGAAATCCTAGAATCATAGAATGGCATGGGTTAGAAGGGACCCCAAGGATCATAGAGCTCCAACCCCCCTGCCACAGGCACCGGGCCACCAACCTCAGGCCTGGATCTACACAAGGTTGTCCAGGGCCCCATACAACCTGACCTTGAACACTTCCAGGGACGGGGCATCCACTACTTCTATGGGCAGCCTGTTCCAGCACCTCACCACTCTCTCTGTAAAAAACTCTCCCCTAATATCTAATCTAAAGCTTCCCTCCTTTAGCTTTAATCCATTCCCCCTTGTCCTGCCATTGTCTATCCTTTTAAAAAGTTGAATCCCCTCTTGCTTATAAGCTCTCTTCAGGTACTGGAAGGCTGCAATGAGGTCCCCCCACAGCCTTCTCTTCTCCAGGCTGAACAAGCCCAGCTCCCTCAGCCTCTCCTTGTAGGGCAGGTGCTCCAGCCCTCTAATCATCTTTGTGGCTCTCCTCTGAACTCTCTCCAACAGTTCCACATCTTTCTTTTACTGGGGGCCCCAGATCCGGACACAGTACTCCCGATGGGGCCTCACGAGGGCAGAGTAGAGAGGGACAATCACCTCCCTTTCCCTGCTGGCCACCATTAGATTAATGGCCACCATTAGATTAAAAGGAAAATGAGCTTTGCAATATTCACTGAGTATTGTTTGCTACTGCCAGACTTGAGAAAAGCAAAGTTCTTTCCCCAAATACAACACCTGTTTCAAGAGACAATAGAAGTGAAATACTAGGATTCTGACCAAGCTGTGGATATATTGCAAAGAAAAATTAATAAAAACCTAATTATTTTGATGCAAAGTGTAATAGACTGCACTGAAATTATCACTTCCATGACTTTGAGGCTCATTGCCAACTGAAGATGTGAACCTAAGACATATCAGATAAAAAGCAGTAATAATAATAATACTGTTAATAGCATCTTAGTCTTGCATAGTATTGCTCAGGAAAAAAGAACAAGTTTTAAGATGGGTAAAAAAAATTGTTTTTCCACAGCAAAAGTAAGAAGATTGGAGAGACCGCAATAGCACTGTAGAAATCATAAAATAAAAGATAATGCCTCCTTAGGTTATTTTCTCAGCTTTAGCACAAAAGATCAGAGGAGGCATGAATGGATTTAAAAAAAAAGAAAAGAGGAGGGTTGGGGGTTGGAAGAGACATACAAGGGCTTTTCTGCACTTGGTGTAATCAATGTTACTAATGGCCTTCCTGGCCAGTTGCTTTGAAGCACTGTTAGTCAAGAAGGTGATACTGCTCTACCTGTTAGAAATATATTAAAAAGGCTCAGTCATATTTTCTTATCTTCTGATATTATGGAATTTAGCTGAAAATAAGAAATATTCTGGAGGCTGTATTCTTTGTTACATTTTCTCCATACTTACTCTAATTGTGCACTACCAGCAATGTGTACCACTTAGAACTTCCAATCTGCCAAGGAGTATTCAACCTGCATCTAAACTAGTTCAAGAGAAAAATTACTCCATAGTATTTATTAACATTACAGGACTTAGAGTATATCTGTTAACTGTAAGTTTCCTACTTCAGTGTGTATGCATGTGTAGTGTTCTGATCAACACTTCTGTGTAAAACAAAGGAATGGTAAATACATGAGTGCATGTCCTGTCCCACTTGGTGTGTGAGGTTATCTCTTTAATTCTTTGTACCATGACTGGGAGTAAGAACAATTATTTGAGAGGTTTAAACAAAACACAACTTTACTTAAAACCAGAGGAAATAAAAGGGAGAGTGTCCAAGCAAATTTGTAGCCCCTTATGTTCTAATAAATGAAGTCAGAGAGAGAGATTGGAGAAAAGGAGGCAGAAGAGAGATCCTTTGATCCAGCGATGGTCTCTGCTTGCAAATGTGGTGCTCAAGTGGCAAGAGTACATATGACTTTGCGGGTTTGTGTCTTTCATAGTCTCATAGCTGATATGAGATCTGATCCTTTCACTTCTGAAAGCAGATACTCAATTTGTATGTCTATCAAGACTATGTATACGTGTGATTTCAGTTACCTGAAGATATTGAAGTGGTGGCCATTCTGCATTACCCTTATGGTAGTGTATATAACCATGGTATATGTATATATATGTATATATATGTATATATATATACCATGGTATATAACAATGGTATATGTGTGCTTATGAATGTATGTGCAAAATGGTCTCCTTTTCAAAACTGTTTACTTTTTAACAGGAAAAATACAATTTGCCTAAAACATATTTTATTCTTTCTCATTTTATCAAACTCATTGTGTTGCACATCTCACATCTCTCTTCATTTAACTAGACTTTATAATATGAAGGATGTTACTTCAGTGTTGAAATTTACTTAATACTTGATTTTTCAAATCATGGGCTTACTTTTCTTACGAAGCTTAGGTGCTGGACTAGGCCATGATATGGACCGTGATTCTACATCTACGTTCCCCTCTGAGTAATTTCTCATCTGGCAAACTTCCTAAAACTTGCCACATCAGGCACTAATACCAACCAGACCAAGAACTCATCAGTACACAAGAGTGTCAACACAGCCAAAGAGTACAAAATGTCAGTGCGTTAATGTATCAAATACAGTTGAGGGTTTTTTTACCCATTCAAATGGCAAAAAAACCAATTTGCAATAATTCTCAACTGTCTCCAGGGTACTTATCTATTATAAAGCACGTATTTCAGTACAAAAATGAATTGTGAGAAGTCTTCATGCTGCACTGTTACTGCACCAAGCCTGTTTCCAAATCATTCTAGCAGTAGACATTTCTGTAGCACTCAGTTAACATAATGATGCCTGTTACGTAAAAGTTAACCAGACCCAGAAAATTCTGTTAACAAAAAGAAATAATTCTGACCTGCAAAAGTAGCTTAAACCCCAGTTTTGATTTCATTAAATCCAGAAATTCATTCAATTTTTCTCTTGAGTTTCTGGTCAGAAACTATGACGATAATGGCCCCATAATGAGTTGTGGAAGATTTAACAATTTATATAATGGACCAATAATTTCACCTGAAAGTGATAGAATTGGTTTTGCTATTTACTATTAAACTTCTCCAAGTCTAATGTGCAGCAAGATTGTTTCAAGTGGGTTGGTTTTTTTTTCATCTCACATGGTTTTTCAGACCTTTAATATAATTCAGATAGCACTCATACCTGAGTATGAGTATGATCTAGTACTTAACGTGTACTGGATCCTTAAATTGGATTTGATAACAAAGGAGATATTACTCAGGTACCCCAGTGACCTATGATGTGGTGCTCTTTTGTCTTCTCTGATTTGGGTAATAAGCTATTGCAAATTTCTCTAATCATTGAATCCTTGGTTCTTGAGGGGATTATGCATATAATACTCCTTTTAACAACCAAGAATAACGTTGAATATACTTGTACATTTTCTGTAAGAAAACATTACTTTGTGTATTAAAAGTTTTAGAAGTGCATGGACTTATCTAGTACAAGTGAACATAACTAATTGATGTTTTAAATACCTTGAAAAGGATAAAATAACTTATTGTATCATCTCCTCACGAAAATAATATTCTATTTGTGCAGTGTTTTGATGTATTTAAATAAATAGAAAAATGGAATTATACTAATAGTATGTAAACGTCACTGTGGTCTAAAGAACATTACAGTAAGTTTGTGGTCTTACAGCAATAATATTGTTACATGAGCAAGTATTTGAACTGATGAAACTATTGAGTATTGACATTCAAATTTAATTCTCATAGAGCTAAGTTTTAGCAATAACTAAAAAATTTAAAACTTTACGCCAACTTTTTCTTTGGATTGCAAAGCCTGTTTTTCTCTTACAACAGTTTTGTGAAATCTTAGGTGAGTTTTGAGAGAGTATCACAGTGTATGAGACTTAAATGTTGACTTTTGACTGACTCTGACAGAAATGGATTTCCTTTAAACTCAGTGGAATTTTAAATGGTGTAGATGATCCAAATACAGAATGCCTTATATTTTGAGTTACTCCAGTTAAGAACTTTTTCCAGTCACTTGGTTAAGTGCGTTTAGACTATATTATAATAAATCATGTACAGAAAACACTTAGTGACTAGCCCCTCTTATTTAATCCAAGACCAACAGATACACAGATCTAGAGAAAAAGGGGAACAATTTTATAAAGATATTTTGAGTTCACTTGTTATTTATTTATATTGCAAAACTGATGCTCAGAAACTGAAATGAAGTTTCTTTGTCCAGTCTTTCTGAAGGGTGGAAGATGGCATCTGTGTAAAATAAGTAAATGATTACAACATACTTGTTCAAGCAGTACTACCTTTTATGAGTATTTATTGCTGACTTCATGAGGTGGAAACAGTTTTGACTTTTTCAATTCATCAGGAGGTCTTGGAAAGAGAGTGTATGTAGCTTTGCATAGACTATGAATGGGAAAGAGATGAATTTGAAATGGTCTGTAAAGTTATTTAACAAAGATTGGTATGGGCAATATTCAATTTTCTTTTCTTTAAGTAAATTACTCCCAGAGTTTATAGATTTTTACTAAGGCAGATACCTCCTAAGTTGAAATATCTTGCTTCCTCACCTGGAAACACAGACTTAAGTGTTCTAAACAGCATGAGTAGAACAGATGTGTTGTATGTGATTCTGCCTGCTTCTCAAGAAGCTAGCAAACTGAGTTTGATTTTTTTTTTAATTTACCCACCTACTCCCTTCTTAAACCACAGACCTTGCTTAAAAATACTTAAAAGTGGTGACTGTAACCCCTTAGAGCCTTGTGATACTCAACTTCTATATGAAGATTAAAGGTTCATTTCAAAGAATAAAGGACTCATTGAGCTGAAAGAAAAATATCTCTAACAGCAATTGTTGTTCCTGACTGAAAGGAAAATTTGAGGGCCATTTCCTCAAGTATTTATGCACTTTCTATTGTACAGTCAGTACAGAACTATGTGCATCCCTTTATTGTTCATCATACAGAGAAATATGTAGGGTGCTCCTGACATACCCCGTATTCTCAGTTTAATTTTCTTTAAATGTTTTTGGAGCTCCATAATGCATGCCTGTGATTCTATTTAATGTTAGAAGTGTACATGTAGGTGGCAGTTGTGCTTAGTTTAGGATGCTCCTGGGTGAGTGAGAGAGTCTGTGCTCTATGGAGCTCATAGAATGCCCAGCTGCATATGGAATTAAAAAGAATGTGAGTGGGGAAGGTGATGTATTTCTTAGGTTTGTCCAAAGGGAAATATTTTAATGAAGTTTATAACAGAAAAATGTGAGTTATCTACTATGAAAACTGTTTGAAATTTAAATCAACTGAGAGGTTATTAGACTAGTTGAAAACTAGTTGTAAATGTGTCTGAAAAATGGAAAATATTTTTTATATTTAGACTATGACCATGAAGAAACTTGACATCAAATCTCTGAATCCTTGCAGATGCTTTTAAAAATGTAGGTGCTATCAAGGATAAATTATCAACCAGATAAGCAACATTACTTGTACCTGCCTCACTATATATCATTTAATTTCCATTTCTATGGTGTCTTCTTCGCCCCCTGCAGTTTCATGAAATAAAAATCCTATTTTCACCCAGTGTTTCCTCAGATGTGTTTTGACAGGATCAACTAGATATCTACTTCTAAACCCCATCCACAGATCAACAATAGTCTTTCATTTTACTGTGGTGTAGCCTGTTGTTTAGAGCTGTAGAAGTTAATGATGTTCTAGTCAACCTTAATACAAAAAAGCAGCAATAAAATCTAAAAATATTAGATTTCTCCATCACTAATAAACATATTGTTGCTGAGAAATGCAAAAAGTTACTGCTCTGGAAAAGGATCTTTCTAAGATGTAATCAATACAATCTCTTTGGTCAGTTTATTCCCAATAGCTGTAGTGCTGTGCATCCATGAACACTACAGGTAGTCTTAGGATATTTTAACTCCACTTCATCACTGTGTAAATGTACTATATTGTTATAATAGTCAGCTCAGGTTGAGAATTAGGTTCTTTTTAATGGTACAGAGCCTTAGCTGACAACTGCCATGGACGTAAGTGCTTTTTAAGTCCATCAGGCAATCATAAAGAAATTTGTTTTGGAAGAGACTTTTGGAATTATTTTTAGCTAACCTCATGCTCAAAGAAAAGCTAATGTCAAAGTTTGGTCAGGTTGCTCAGAGCCTTCTTCAACAAAGTTTTGAAAAGCTTTGAGTGTAAGGATACCACAGCACCTCTAGGTAAAATATACTAATCAATAACCACTATTTTTATGAATAATCTTCTGTAGATCCAACCAGAATTTCTCATACAGCCATACTTCTCCTTATTCCCTTGTGCACATTTGAGAAAAAGAGAGGGATCTGATAATATGTTCTCAATGGCCACCATCTTTAAGGCGGAAGGATAGAAGGGGGAAACTAATTGCAGCCTTAGTTTTGACTTCACCATTATAAACACAACAAATTTCTTGGGAAACTTCTTTGTTAAAAAGACAAGAATCCTTTTTTTTTTTTCTCTGTAAAGTACTTGACTTTGCAGAACATGTAGATTCCTGTATAATTTTTCATAAAGATCTTATAATGCATGTAGCAGTAGATTATTTCCCTTTGCCCTTTAACAAGCACAAGGCTGTTACTATTTTGGTGCACAGAGACAATCATCCAGGTACTTATGCCTTCTTGGTTAGCTTTATAGGTGTCGCAGTTTTGCATAGCTAGGTGCTGGGAGAGAATGGGGGGCTGCAGAAAATGGCTGCTGTTAAAAGCAGCTAGAACTCTCTGCAGGTCCCAAAGAGCAAACATTCGCTAATTCAAGGCCAAAGTTGACCGGGAACGAGCCAATCAGTGAAGGTCACAGCACCTCTGTGAATCACAAAGAGGAGAAAAAATTGTGAGCATTTGCATTTTGCCACCAGAGAAAGGAGTGAGAAGATGTAATGAACTATGCAGACACCAGAGCCAGGAAGGGGGAAAAGAGGCTCCCCAGGTGCTGGAGAGAATGATGCCCCTGTAGCCTATGGGGAAAACGGTGGAACAGGTGTCCCCCCCACAGCCCATGGAAAAGACCAACACCCCACCTGTAGCCCATGGAGAGGCTCTGTGGTGGATGGAGCAGGTGGAGATGTAGAGGAGATGCTGTGACCCACATTGGAGCAAGTCCCTCACAGCACTTGCAGCCCATGGACAGAGACAGAGACAGAGAGATGAGCAAGAGAGAGATTTGCGCTGCAACAGGTTTGTGGGAGTGGAAGCTTGTGACCCTGTGGAGGACTGGGACTGAGAGACATCGTGATTTATTACTGCCCGCCAGAGCAGTGACCCACGCCAGGGCAGCTGGTGAGGAGCTAAAGGCCTGTGGGAAAAGACTCACGTTGGAGTAGTTTGTGAACGACTGTCTCCCGTGGGTGGGACCCCACGGGAGAAGCAGGGGAAACATGTGTGGAATGAATGCCCCCCGCCCCAGCCAAGAAGGAAACCAACTTGCAAGGAACTGACGGAAGCCCCCATTTTCCCAGTCCCTGCCCCTCCCTCTGCCACAATGGGCAGGAAGAAGGGAGTGAAATCATGACTGAAGTCCGCTAAGAAGTGGATGGGGGAGGTAGAGGTGGAAAAGGAAAACAGCTCATGAAGAAATGACTGAGAACCCCATTTCCCCAGTCCCTGCCCTGCGCCACAACAGGGGAAAGAAGAGCGCAAAATCATGAATAAGTCTGCTAAGAAGAATGGGGTAGGTGCTTTAAGATCTGGTCATGCTGCTTTAAGATCTGGTCGTACTTCTCATTATCTGACTCTGGTTTCACTGTGTGTGTAGTATAAAAATTAGGTAGTTTTCTTTCCTTCACTCTGTTTTACCCATTGATGTTGATTATGGGATGATCTCTCCACATACATGTTTTGACTCCTAAACTTCTCAATATATATTTTCTCCCCTGTCCAGCTGAAAAGGGGATGATAGACTGACTTTGGTGGGCATCTGGCCTTCAGCCAGGCCTAAAACACCACAATAGGTCACATTTGTATCCAGTCAACTTCCAAATCAGGCAATACCTGAAATTAATCAAAATACTAATCTTCTTGCAGTGCTTTTATGAGATGATAATTTTTGAGTTAATATTTAGTTAATGATTAAAAATTTATTCCTACTAAGCTCCCTCATAATTTGTTCAAATCCCAAGGGACCAACAAGAATATTTAAGTATATGTATGCAGGCATCATAGTTTTGCAACCTTGCCAATTGCATTAGTAAAACATCCAAAGAAAAAAAAATTTAAAAAATATATTTTTCTAAATTTCTATATTCCTTGCCATAATTAAACTTTTAAGGTTCATATGAGTCACATTTTCTCACTTTTTTTATTTTGTCATGAGAGCTATATATAAACATATTTTTACTTTGTTTCTTTTTAGGGCAAAAAGATTTACATATTAGAAGCTGAAGACTTTAATTTGAACTTTGACCTAGAAAGTTACCTATAAAATCATAGAAAATCAGGTACAGCATCAGGTCCTCAAATATGTGGAATATGATCTCAAGGCCTGAACAGTGCTGAATTGTTTCAGGGCATAAGATATATAAAAGTAAAATTAATAATGATTATCAATTTTAAAATATTTTTAAGGAAAATGTTGATATCCTAATGTTCTCACCCTCTAGCTTCTCCATAATTTTATGTAATTTCTTGAAAGCGACCCAAGTAAAACCTTGTTCTTGTTACTGAACAAGTTGGATCTCTGAACAGTATATATAATTCAGTTCAAGTTTAGTAGATGTGTTTCTTACATTACACACAAATGTATGTAATTAAAGTATGGGTTACAAAGCGTACACTTTTTTTTTCCTCCACCTTTTCTATATATTTTTACTTTGACTTGAATCTTCACCTATTTGACTGTGGATGTACTTGTCAATACAACTTCTATTTACTAGTATTCATATCATACAGGTACAGAGATTGTGGCAATGCCTTTCATTTTCAATCCCAGGCAATTAAAGGGGGAAAAAAGAACCACCACCACCATTGAAACTAACAACCCAACCATTACTAGTGGGAAGCATTCTCTGTACAAGAAAAGATTCTGTGTCAGAAGCTGAAAATCATTATGATACTGTTATTTCAATAATTATTCTTCAACCTTAGCAACATCATTATAGGTCAAAGGGGCAGCCATTGTTATAAGCATACCAGAATTTAATGAAGAAGGACACAGCAGATATGTCAAATAGATAATTTGACAGTATTTCAATTTATTATATAATGGTACAAGATAATATGGGATAATCTTCTGCATACATCTGGTTTTGAATTTGCTATGTTTTGCGCAGCAGTTTCATTTCACTTTTTTATTGGATAGACCTTACTGGTTTGTCCTATCTAAACCATACTCATCTAAATCTCATTCTCTTAAAGAGATATCCGTGATGCATCTTTATATACTATTTGAGTTTTTGTTTGGGGGAACATAGAAAAAGATACATGTACTTTAAGCATATTATACGTATTTGGTCAACTTTCCCTATCCCTATCAGTAGTCATTCCAAATCTTTGCCACATATTTGTTTGCCTTTCAAGAGATAAGCAGACTATATGAGTACAAGTTGGTTTAACTTCAGTCTATGTTGTGTATGATCGATATACACTTTATATATAAAATTTGTATTTTAATACATGATTTTTTGTTGAAATTCTGACTATTAACATTGGAAGAGTAAGGCTTTTATTTGACACACTGGAGGGAAGGGATGAAATCCAGAGGGACTGTAACAAGATTGAGTAGTGCAGAACTTCATGAAGTTCAACAAGGCCAAGTGCAAGGTCCTGAACATGGGTCGAGGCAATCCCAATCACAGCTATAGGTTGTGCGGAGAATGCATTGGAAGCACGCCTGAGGAGAAGGACTTGGGTATGTTGGTTGCTGTAAAGCTAAACATGAGCTGGCAGTGTGCACTTGAAGCCCAGAAAGTCAACTGTATGCTGGGCTGCATCAAAAGAGGTATGACCAGCAGGACAAGGGAGGTGATTCTGCCCCTCTTTCTGCTCTCACGAGACCCCACACAGAGTACTGCATTCAGCTCTCGGGTCCCTGTACAAGAAAGACATGGAGCTGTTGGACTTAGTCTAGAGGAAGGCCATGGAGATGATCAGAGGGCTGGAGCATCTCTCTTATGAAGACAGGCTGAGAGATTTGGGGATATTCATCTTGGAGAAGGATCCAGGGAGACCTTCTAGCAGCCTTTCAGTACCCAAATGGGGCCTAGAGGAAATCTAGAGAGGGACTTTTTACAAGGGATGTAGAGATGAGATGAGGGGCAAAGGCCTTAAACTGAAGTACAGTAGATTTAGATTACATAATAGGAAGAAATTCTATGGAGGTTGAAATAGGTTTCCCAGAGAAGCTGGAAGTACTCAAAGCCAGGTTGGATGGAGCTTTGAGCAACCTGGTCTAGTGGAGGGTGTCCATGCCCATGGCAGGGGGCTGAGATTAGATGATCTTTAAGGTTCCTTCCAACCCTACACATTCTATAAGCTTTCCATTTCAGATTTTTAACCTCAGAAAGGATGATCTCAAGCTAAAAGACTTGTTTGGATCTCCAGGGAGAATTTAGGCATAATTTTGATCTCTAATTCATCTTAGAATCATAGAATGGTCTGGGTTGGAAGGGACCACAAGATCATACAGTTCCAACCCCCCTGCCACAGGCAGGGCCACCAACCTCCGGGCCTGGATCTACACAAGGTTGCCCAGGGCCCCATACAACCTGGCCTTTAACACCTCCAAGACTGGGGCATCAACCATCTCTCTGGGCAGCCCGTTCCAGCACCTAACCATTCTGTTAAAAAACTTCACCCTAATATCTAATCTAAATCTTCCCTCTTTTAGCTTTAATCCACTCCCCTTTGTCCTGCCATTGTCTACCCTTGTATCATGCACCAAATTCAGTAGTCATGCAATTCTTTATGTAAATACTCAAAATGTGCAGGATAACATCATTACAACTTATTCTCTATCTATGCCCTATTCAGTTAATTTCATCATGCCAGCATCTGAATCTCATTCCAGCTGTCTGGAAAACTCATAATTGCAGTCAAGGCTGGCAGTTACTACTCTTAGAACAGGCAGTTTACAAATTTTTTCTTGGCAATAGACATCATAAACAGATGACAAAGGACAATGTTCTGGCATCACTAAAAAGTAGTTTGCTACAGGATTGGCTAGTGGAACATGATTTGTTGCACTTCATTAATTTTCTAGCATCCTTCAACAGCAAGCCCAGATGAAGAGCCCCTGTATATCTTGCTCTTCTCCAAAATCACTAACCATTTGGATAAATGTTTCTTTTATTTGTAGAGCCACATCCCCGATAATGTTTTGGTTTGCATGCATGTATGTGTTTTGGAGGGTCAAGCTCCACACTGTGGATTCTTTAGTGGATCTGTTTTTGAGAAGCCTCTGCTGGTGATAATGAGCAGAGCTTTCTCAGAGATCTTTTCAAGGTGTCTGTGATGGTATGCTTCCTCTCTCTGCTGCTCCCACCTTTCCACTTTTTCCCGTAAATCTAGATTAATCAATAACCATTGGTGATGATTGTGTTGTCTGCACTTGTCTCATAGTTACTTCAGGAAGACAGATAACAATACAATAATAAAGTGCTATCTATGCTAATGTGCCCACCTGGACAGAGTGCTGCTCAGTGCCCACTGGCATCTGCAGGTGGTATGTAAATATGACTATGAGCCAATCCATAAATATTGAGCAGCTCAAAAGCCTTTGAGCTCTCCTAAGATGACAGCAGGCTGCATGTCATGATCTTCCCTTGAAAGAGATGCCTCTTAAGGTTACTCCTCAAGGTCAAGAAAACCCTTGCCATAACAGATCCTCAGTAAGTGAATTGGGAATAAGTGCACTAAACTTCGTGATTTTAGCTAAGAAGTATAATGAATAGATTGTGCATATATAATCATTTAGACATAAACCATTGACCAAGTCTGGGACTAAGACTGGATCCAACCACACCTGGGCTCCTCTCTGAGGAGTTTAGAAAGCAAGAGAATTCCTTTCTGAACCTTGTGACACAATGAGAAGGTCTCCCTGACAGCTTCATCTGACCCTGTTCTCTATGCACCAAATAATCAAGATTAATTTACCATCAAACCTTAATCACTGTCACATTTATTGTTAAACACCATTACACCCTTTGTTTTATATCAATAGACATATTGTTGCCTCTCTCTTAAGAGTGAAGTGCATCCCTCTTTTCTCTACATCTGCAACAGTGGCAGACTTACTCTAAGTCATCCTTAAGCCCAGCTGTCAGATCCACAGGTTTATAATGCACCTCAGGCCCCAAATACTTTCTCCTCTACTTGCAATTCTGAATTAAATTAATTCTTCTTCATTAGAAGGCTTCTGACTCTGTCCCCATCCCCCTTTTAATACTAGGAAGGGATTTTAGTGGAAAGCCTGCAACTATGAGTTTCAGTGGGTAAGGTGTGCTCATGTATTAGGACTGTATTTTACTTCAGGTGCAAGATAGGAAAGTGTATAGAAATCTATCAGTAATAGCTCTACTAGTCTTCTAGCTCATTTTTCATACTACAGAGTTTCTCAGTGATTTCTTCTTTTCAGTTCCACAAACAGTCCCAAAATCAGAGTGATCCAACAGGTCTGTCTTTTCCATAGCTATGATACAGCTCTGTAGCAAGTTGCTAGAAAGGACCTGAACATGATCCTGCCACAGGCAAAAAAGTCAGGGTCTATCCTGGGAAGCAATCAGAGGATATCCATCGTTGAGTCTGAAGTGTCTACTTTCTTCTGAGACTTACTAATTAGAACTAGAAAAGTTAAATAGGGACTGTGATGTGTCTGTTGTCCAAGGAGAAGTACAACACTCCCTGATGCCTTTCCACCTCAAAACACAGTTCTGTTCCATGGGCATAGAAGTTCCCTGTCCTTGGCCTTTGCAGCCCTCTATGCACAGAGAGCTTCTGCCTACGCATATACTATGTCATGTCTGTGTACACAACAGTGATGTTTCTCAAATGGCACTGTAACAGTTCTGCCATTATGGAAAGAAGGAAGTAGATTTTATTTGCTCCTGGGCTTCAAATGGAGAGAGTACTTAGAATAAATATAATGTCTGGCCATGAGCCACTTTTTTTATTAGATAGGGAGTTTAGAAACCTTAATTTACATTGTAGCTTGAAATGGCTAGTCTATGTTGCTTCTGCACTATTATTTCCTAGGTAATCCATGATATTCAGGAAGAAGGTGAATAGAGGGAGAGCAGTTTTCCATTAAAGGTGTTGTTAAAAGGGAGTGTAACTGTTATAATGGCCAAGGGAGACTTTGTGGAAAAACAGGGGAAAAAAGATATTTGGGCAAATATGAGGTGTTGCTCACTTTTAAGTCTACTCAGCAATGCAAAGGGAAAAGGTAGGTTTTCTTCAGAGCTGAGGCACTAGCTTGCTAAATAACTGCCCTCTGAGTGTCAGAAGGCTTAGCTGGGCAGAACTGCATCATGGCTAAAATGCAGCTGAATTATTTATGTTCTTTGGCTAGTTAAGTCAGGGGAGGTGAATCTCATTGTTGGAACTCTGTAGTACTATTGAACACAGATTGAAATCCCAAGTGTGTTTATCTCACAAAACTGTAATTTCTGCAGGTAGAGGATACTATTTTTCCAGATAGCATCTTTCATATCTTAAAATACTAAACAATATTGGGTCCTCTAAGATCTTGTCATCTGCCTACCAGATAGGAATATAATCAATTAATTTCAAATGCTACTTGCTGTTTAAAAGGTAAAAATCTAAGAAGGAGGTCATTGTCACCCTGATCTGCATTTGAACTGATTACCAAGAGCTAAAGCTGCACTCTTTCCCTTTCTTTTCTCAAAGTTATCTATGGTACTTGAAGCCAATTGGTTAGAAAATGTCATGTAGAGGTCACAGAGGAGAATTCCGTGTGGCCTTCTCTTGCTTTCTTCTTGAAAGATCAGTAGGAGACAGGATATTTCTGAAGATATTTTTCCAGTGAATTGCATAAACCAAATTAAATTCATTAAGCCTTTATTTTGTAATGATATTGACTCTTTTTTCCAATATCTATCTAAAAAGCAAAAAAAAAAAAAAATTTCTTCCTTTAAAATCAAAACAATGTATCTTCCCTCCTTAACCACTAGACTTCAGGGTTTTGTTGTTTGTAAAATAGTAAATTCAACAAATATAATTCTCCCTTTGGAAAATAAGAATTTAATACTATTTGGCTGTACCAACTTTTGTCTCAAATTATTAATATCTAAACTCATCTTTCTTTTTAAGGTCAAGATATTCTTATGTATGTCAGGCATGTATTTTACAAGAAAGCTACCATTTCTGCTTCTCATTCAGAATGCTCTAATTTTGACAAAACTGTTTGGGATAAAAAGACTGACTTTAAAGAATCAGTCACATTGAATTTTGTTAGAGATACAGAGCACAGTTAAGATAGACAAACTTTGGTTAAGGTGATGTGAATTCTGGTTTTAGAGTTTAAAAAGCAGGAAATATATCTTTTCACAACCAACATTATTGACACCAGAGGAAAATGCACTGTTCCTACATTGCAAAAGTTATCACGCTTCCCTTTTTTTACCACAGAAATACACTTTTGTATAATCTTGCCATAAAATAGCTGAACCGGATTCTCCTGAGTTGCTTACCAAAAAACCTCCCAGGAGAAACTACCTGTGGCCTAGAAATACATACGCATTTTCTACATTACTATGTGGTAACTCTGAGAATTTTTTGGGGGGAGAGTCATATCTGCATAACCTGTTTGCACCACAGCAGAAGGCACTTGTGTTCCACTCTAGATACCATCCATAAAAAAAAATTAATCTGCACTGCTCTTCTATCAGTGTTGCTACTAAGAATCTGCCTTTCAAAAATAGACACTAATGCAGCATCTATCTCATAAGGTATTTTCTAAATCATACAAAGGAAAAGTTGTTCTCAGAGACATATCTGCAAAAAAAAAATTCAAATGAATATATTTTCCTTCTATTCTACTACCTAGTAGCATTCATTATAAAAAAGGACTTTTCATATAAAAAATATAATTTGCTTAGCAGGTCTGGTATGACCCAAATAACCCCATTCATTTCAGAGAAACAGTTTTAGAGGCTATGTTGCATTATTCATTAATGTTGTGGATAACAACTTCAACCTCAGGACTGTTGAGCCAGCACTTTCATGAACAGTAAATTCCCTGAGGGAAGAAATGAGAAAAATTGTCCCTACCCAGAGTTTTGAAAAATATTCTTTGCTACAGGAAGAGTTTGCTGAGGGGTTGCGTCTAATGAGTGGAAATTCTCCGAGATGATAATCATCCCCTGGAACACTTTTTGGAAACCTGAGGTGCTCTAGAAGACTGTTAGAAAGATTATTATTTTTTTTAATCCTCCCATCCCATGACACACATTTGCTCAGTCCTTGGAGCTCCTGAAAAGGGAAGTTCATGTTGTAAAATTGGCATTTAGTTAACTTATATCTTTTCTATCTGACGTGCCAACAGGAGGATAAGAGATAGTTTCCTTCCTCTAAAGGATATTGTACATGTGAATCACAGCACAACATTTTAAATGAGTGTTTAGGGAGAGGCAGTGAGGAGTCCATCTGTCCCACACCAAAAGTCACAACTAAACCACTCTAAACTCCTCCATTAAGCTGACATCTTCACACTGGTTCCAGATTTGTTGTTTATTGTGGGAGGGAAGCAGTGTGATTTAAACTAACACTGATCTGGCTCAATTGTTTGTCTTTGAGAATAAACACTATGTTCCATCCTCCCAGTCTTGCAAAAGCTGTGCTCTTGAAAGGCAGTGATACTGTTTTCTTCCTTGCTAATAACATTTTGTTACAGCACATTGGTGACTTGGCTATAGTATCCTCAGTTACCAGCATTGATACTCCTGTTCAAAATTCATGAGCTTTTTTTTGACACAAACATGACAGGTCATCCTATGGCTCCTTTGAAATTTTCACTTAACACAAAAAAAAATATTATTTCAGTCACTTCTAGGCTAGGGATTCATATTTCTCTTCTTATATGTCAATATGGTGTACAAGTAGTAATAAGAGTTTGATTCTGATGTCTTTTTCAACAACATAAATGAAAACTTTTCCCTTGTGATCAAAGGAGAAGTCAGGATAGGAAATAGAATCGGGGATTACATGGGGCTTTTTTTGCACAGCAGTGAAACACAGAGACAGATTGACATTAGTGTGTGCCTGCCTTTACTTTTTAGCAGGCATGAATTATTCAAGGAGTATCACAGAATGTATTATTTTGAAATAATTAAAATGTAAGCAGTATTGGAATTAGGCCTAACATGCTTCAATAATTATAAATATTTGCAAATAAAAATGTAGAACCTTTCTGATCCTGATTTCACAGTTACTCTGCTCCATCTCTAAACATCCAGCCATACAGATTGGGAGGGACCTCAGAATATCACCAGGTTCAACATCCTGCTCAGGATCAACATTAAACTTAATAACTGGTGTAATACAGAAATTGGATGTATGAAATGCTAAAGTATGTCTCTGGGTAAAAGAGTTCAAATGGGCCCTATTGCTGCTGTGTGACATTTAGAAATACCTGCAGGTCTCAAACACAGCAATACAAGATGCGCTGTGAAGACAAATTCTGAACGCAGGTGATGTTTCTGCCAGTAAGTGAATATACTCAGCATAGACAAAAAGTTTCTATTATTTCCATTCTTCAGCTGAAGAATGGGGATAAAAATCAGGGGGATGATATGACTGGCATTTTTAAAAACTAAAAGGATAATTTAATTGACTGGAATGTGACAGCATCTCAAATGCCTATAGATTAGTGTGCCGACTTATATAGCTTAGGTGAATTTTTCCTTAAAGTACAGGACATAACAGCTGTGGCACATCACATAACATACAAGGCTGATTAATGCTTAGTGAAATTGCCTCGTAGGAGGAAGAAAGACAGCAAAGTAGCAGTGGCACTTCAATAGTTGAAAAATAAACCAATTTCAGATAAAAGCAGTGTTTAGTAATGAAGTGAAAGCACTTCTCTGAAGAACACAGAAATTATGCAGGAACTTGAAAATATGGTTAACAATAAGTGGTTACATTTGGATCTTTTTTTTTTTTTTTTAAGAGGTTGAAAAATTACTTGCTCTTTGTATGTAGATATTTACATATGGGACATATAGTGATAATTTTGGCTCTTTATCTTTCTAACAGTCAAAAAACCCCAGTATTTGGAAGTTTGGTTCTCATATTAAATTTGACTGTTGATTTTTTAGAAATGTAAGGAATTAGAAATTTGACAATGACAGATTTAAAAGAATTTGAACTAAATTCCTAAATGTTCAGAATAAGGAGGAAATGAAGAATGGCCTGTAAACAATATTTTCCAAATACCTGCAAAATAAGCAAGAAAAAAATCCTGTTAGTAAATCAAGTCCATTTTAAATGTAAACAGGTAGTCAATGATTTAAACGAGATCTATTCCTCTGTTCTGGAGGCTAAATTCCAGCCCATTTCTTCAGTTTGTGCAGTGGGAATTTCCTAAGAAGTAATTCAGTACAAGATGAACACTGGACCAACTTTTGTTGCTGTTATTACAAAGTTGCTAAATAAAGATTCCTTGATCAGTAAATGTTAACTGAAATGCCTACATTTTCAATGCTGTAGTCAAGGTATCAAGGTAATTCACCAAAAAGGGAAACATGTGAAAGGAATTGCTTCTTATTATTTAGTTATTTCATGCTAACCTAGGTCATACTCTTGCAGTTTTCCTGATGTTTATCTCTAGAACAAAGCAGCCCAGAACTTCAGAGAGCTACAGCCTTATTTGATTTGCAGAACATTTTTTTTCCCCTGTATAAAAGATTATTCAGTTTCCTCTAATCCACAAACATTGTGTCCTCCCATGGTTTTTAATTTAATGTTATGAAAATAAAGCCAAAATTTAGGACTCTCACACTTTCAATGCACAGCTTTGTGGTTCTTCCTCACTCATTCCTTTGCATTCAGAACTGCTCCCTACTGCTTCAGTCAGAGGTGACAACCCAAAAGAGGAAGACTTTCATTTTGTTTCTGGGATTTGAGTCCTCACTACTTGTCAGATTTTTAGAAGGAAGATCTAAAAGAAAAACACGTGGATATTATGTTATCAATCTGATGACATGCTCACTATGGATGGGAATCTACTGTACACATAGAAACTGACCTGAATATAGAGTCTAGAAGGTGCCCATTACACAACCAAATTTGCAGAAAAGGAGTATGAACTGGGGGTGGGGGGTGGGTGGGGTGCGGGTGATGTTTGTTTTATGTTTTTGAAGGATTGACACTTTGCATAAAAACAAATGAACATGCACATTCTTTACACGGCATTCTTTACTGAGAAATTGGGTGTCAGTTAAAGATGCAGGACATAGGTAATGCTGGCATTGTGGTATCTAACTTAAGCAAATCATTTGCATTGGATTAATCTAGATCTGTTTGGCCCATCTGTGAAACACTGCAGTCACCTCTACATTTCTTCATTTCACTGTCTTTTCTCAATGGCTTAACAACTTTTTGACTCCTTTTTGTTCCCATTTTCCCCTTTCCCACTGTGCTACTGAGATGGATGTCTCATCTCACCCTGACTGCTCCTCTTTTCCACATCTCAGTGATTATATGGAGAGAATGACTGAATATTGAGAAGCAGCTAGTATTTCAAGTTCCTTAGGTTCTGTCACAGAACTTTGAACACTCTGTCAGATAGATAAAGCCAGTCCAGCACTGGCTCTCTGAATTTCAGGGCAACCTTAGAAGGGAGGCTGGAAAACTACCTGTGAGAGATCTCTTTCTTCTAAGTAAAAATTTGTGGGCAGCTTCCCCATTTCATGGAATGAATTAATATGAACTTTATGTTGATTTTGGCATATTTTTAAAATAAAGCGTTGACCATTCATTAGTTTTCAGAGATTGTTTTTATTTCACAATTTATCTTGGACTACTAAAATCAGTGAAATGTAAATCTTTTTCCATAGGAAGATGTTTCCTCCTCCTTTTATCCTAAATTTTAATTTCAAAGTGTTATACCAACACTTTCTAAAACAGTCATCCCCTCGATAAGCCCTGCAAGAATTCTTCCCACTCTTTCAGATTATTAAAGAATCTTTTGTGGGTGTTTACCTCTCTTTATGATTCAACAAAGTTACTTAGTCTCTGATATTTTTTTTCTTTTCATCTTTCCTGAGTGTTTTACAAATTAAAACTCCCTGTAGGTATTAATCAATAATAAGATAATTAACCCAACACTGCCTTAATCTAATGGCTGTCTCAGTTCTTCTAGTAATACTGTCTTAGAGCTAGATTCTCAAGTATCTGATTGAACTGAATTTGCTGTTGCTTCCGCTTAGCACTATCATGATTTGGATAAACAGGAAGGCAAAAAAGAAGATTGTAATGAAGTGATGCATTCACTGATGCTCATTGAATATTTTAAACACAAGGATGTAACTTACACGATTCATTTCACGTGTATGTGGATGGTGCAATTCTTGTGCTTCTTAAAGCAATCCAGGATGTAATTATTGAGTCTCAACTTGTCCAGGGCTGAATTATTACCAAAAAATGCAGAATATAAACAAAACAAAAGATAGAAAAGTAACAAATAGGATCTATCCTTTCTCTTTCCAGAAGTAATAAACACATTCAAGAATCAAATGAATTCTGCTTTATGGAGCTAAATTAGTACACAGCAGCCAATAGACCAATCTAATATGTTTAGTTATAGAAATACAGCCATCTACAAAGTAAGACCTTACTGCAGTAAAGTCTAATAATAAACTTTTGAAGAAAGAATAAGTTTTATATAAAGGTATTTGAAATTAGGTATTTTTTCAAATAGCTAAGGATTAGTTGCAGCCTACTGCTACAGGATTATGTTACTCATGTATACTACTCTATGAGAATTGGTTTGCTCTGTACTAGAAAGTGGAGTGGAATTTAATCTCTAAAAAAAAAAAAAAAGCAAAAGTTAGTATATCCAGCATATGTACATTGACTTTTATTGTGAGTTAACCCCAGCTCAGGCCCACAGAGCCACTTACTTTCCTACAGTGGGACAGGGGAGAGAATCCTAAATTAGAAAATTCACGGGTTTAGATAAAGACAGTTCAATAAGTAAAGCAAAAACTGTGTGTGGAAACAAAAGAAAATAAGGAATTCGTTCACTACTTTCCATTGGCAGGCTGTTGTTTAGTCATCTCCAGGAAAAGACTTCATCACACTTAAGTGTTATTTGTAAAGATGAATACCAGAAGTCCAAATTTCTCCCTTTCTTCCTTCTTCCCACAGCTTTGCCACTGCACAACACAGCATCAAGAAGTATGAGATATCTGTTTGTTCCATTGAGATCCACTTTCCCAGCTGTGACCCTGTCCTCACATCTTGTGCAGCCTCAGCCAGCAGGACAGTGTGAGCAGCAGAGAAGAACCTGACTCTGTACAAGCACTGCTCAGCATCAATTAAAAAATCCATATCAACATTGTTTTCATCACAAATTCAAAACACAGTTTTGACATGTGAGTTTCCATGAAGAAAATTAACTCCATCCTGACCAAAAAACAGTACAATTTTTTATGAAAAAAACCCTAAAATGGATTCTAAAACATGATCACTATGTGTGATCCATTTGTTAGAGGACTGCTATTTAATCTCAGATGAATTAACATAACTTTTAACTGGCCAGACAACATGGTAGGAAGTTTACGTTCCTAAATTTAAAACCAGTAGAGCAGAGCTGAACAGACAAGTATATATCCCTTTTCATGTGGTGTCTACAGTATAATGGGAATCATAGCTAATGATCTGAATCCAAAGCCCGGTCTTGTTTTATGGAATGCTCACTCTTTGTTAAGCAAAGCTGTTTGGGCAAAAGAGCATACTATTGATTTCAAAATTGATTTTTTTTTTATATATACATATAAAGGTTGGCTCACATATCACAAGATTCCATTGGCTTTTTTGTTTGTTTTGCTGCAATCCTGCCAGTGTTTTCTGATGGTCTGTTCCCCCAAATCAGTTATGTGTATATCTATCGGCTTGGACTTGGCTTCTCTGTGTTATCTGGAGATATTTGTTTATTTGCCATTATTAAGAAAAACTTCAAATAGATGAAAGAGAAAACTTGTGAAGTGCAGTAGCACAAAACATTTGATACATTTTCTAATTAATTTAATAATTTATATTTAAGTTCTCTAATTGTAATTATTATGTTCATCATTAATCAGAAAATTTCAGATCAAGTTGAAACACAAACAATTAAAAGGCCAAAGTAATAGAGAGCACTACAATCTTCCAGAGACAATATGTGCGCTAACATTCTACTATCTATGTTATGTGACAAACCCAGAAAAAGTTGAAAGACCAAACTGCTCTTCTGATAAGGATTATTATGGGAAACATAACAGACAAATTAACCAGTTGTTCTTCTGGTCATAACAGGAACAATACTGTATCTCATAGTTGTAGAACTTCGTATTTATTCATAGAGCATCACATGAAATAAAATTAAGAAATTCAGTTGACTTTAAACAATATTTTTAAGAAGTATTTTTTAAAGTAGTAATAGCTGAAAGCATCAAAGTTAGGTTGATCTGAACTGTACAAAGTTCATCTTTGGTTTTGTGGAGTGGTTGCTAAAGTCAGGAAGAAGGCGGTGCAATAAGTTCCATATAACTTGAGGTTCCTCAAAGTACTCAAATCAGTACTCAACACAGGGGTTTTAGCAAAGGAAGTATTTTGTATTTCTTTTTTGATTTGGACATAATGCCATATATGCCTACTTGCTGTTCTTGAATTGACATTTGTATATGCTTGAAATGGATTAAAATGCCTGTAGAAAAAACCTTATCATCTAACCACATTTTTTAGTAAGACCAGGACTACCACTTAACTGTCCTAGTTAATCATTATTAATTGTCCATCCCAACTAAAATTTGGGAGCAGAAATGAAAAGTTAACAAACACAGACATCTTTTCTTAAATATGTGAAAACATTACTTATGTAGCATTGTTACACATATCTTCAAAACCAGCTCCACTCATCCTGCTCCACCTCATATGGTAGTGTGAATATTCATATTGTGAGAAGTACATCTCACAATATGTTCTCTTAACTCAGAGGTGCATTTGCATATTCATGCTTAAACAATTGCACCACAGAACTGAATCAGTTGTGATAATATTTAGCTCAGATATATACATTTTATTTTCAAAAAGACCACAAACATAGCAAAATTTTGAATACATTTAATACTTATTGTAAAGCAAGATATATCCTTCACATGTGACTTTTTATATCTAAGGTAACAAAGTGCCATTTCAGTATAACCTGAATAAAAGGTTTTGAAGTTTGACTGTTGTGAGTGTTTAAATTCCCCATAATCAATATTAGTTTATTGAATTGATTTCTATAAAGTAGAATTTTTGAAATCTATAGGAAAATTCTACATGTGGGTGAGCAAGATCTCTGAGTTGTTCTGGTGGATTTAGAGTTGTTATCTGAAAGTCTTGTCTGTATGTGAAAAAAATCCTTCCCTTCGCACACTGGTAATGAAGTCCAACAGCATGTGTTAGAGCAGGAAGTAATCAGCACATTGCTTCAGGCAGTGACTACTTTGCTTTTTTCTGTTCTGTTATAGATCATATTTTCAGATTACTTATACTGGATTGTTTTAATTGGTGTTCCCGAAATCCTTTTAACAGGATTTGATTGTTCATATATGGAAAAGCTGTCTTCATGTGTGACATGACAGTGTGAAAGGATTGCCTTTAAACTTGCTGCCTCCTAAGCAATGGAATGGGGGATAAAATGGAGGTTCAACCAGATTACTTTGGCTCTTAATACCAAGGGTCAATCAGCTGTATCATCCACCTGCAGACAGTCCTGTTCTTTTGCACAATCAGTAAATGACGTTTTCCAAGACATTGCATCAACTGTTTAGCCACCTCCAGTTTAAGCTTAATAAGAACTTTTGTAGTTATTGCAAAGGATTAATTGACTCCTTTTTGGACAATTTTAACAGGAAAAAAAAAAGATTTTTGCATCAAATTCTGTGGAGGTTTCCTGCATTTCATGTACCAACTCTCTTTATTTTTTTGTCTTCCTGGTAATCAAAAACACTGTGCTGTTTTTTTTTCTTTATAAAACCTGAATACCATATGTATTCATTTGCATAAGGAGGACTGTTTCAATAGCAATAAGTCTTAGTGTCCTTGGAGAGAAGGGCCTTATTCAGCATTCAGCAGAGGAACTTGAACTGCCTGAATCTGTCTCATTATATAGGCCATATGCAGTAAGCCACAGTGTCTAACAGCTGCTGGTGTTAGGATTAAGGGGAAAATATTTAATTTGATGCAGAAGCACGTGTGTCATGATTTCTGCAGTAGCTTCTACCTGCTCCCTAGGGTGCATGCTGGATATATAGCCTAACTCTGAAATCATTTAATTCTGTCAACCAAATATGGTGCTGTTTGTTTAAAATAAAATTTTGTTTCACAATAAAATTGATTAGTTGATGGTTACTTCACTGTCACTGTGGCTGGTAGGTACAAAGACAAAATGATTCTTTTTTACCTTAGGGGAGGGTCGAGAATTCTGGTGAGACCGGAGCAAATATACAGAACATAAACTGGAATTAGTCTTTCTGTTTAGTAAATCAATAAAACAACAGGGAAGTGTGAAGAATAACCCAGATCATCTATCAAAATGGGTTTGTGCTCCTATTTCCACTTCCTTGTAAACAAGTGCCTTTAGCATTCTACTGCCCAGAAGCATCCATGACAAATGGACAAAACCATTCAGTTTGCAGATGAAGACACAAGAGAAGAAGAGAACTTAGTAAACTGCTGTTCAGAATCTCCTAAACTAGATCATTCTGAAATTCCTAGGTGGCAGCTCATGTATATGAAGATAAATCTTTGCTATCTGCAGTAATGAAGAGTGTAATTTATGCAGAATGTTAATAAAATAAGGAAAAAAGTATATATTAGATCTGGAAAAGGTGGAAAATAAAGTCAGTTAAGAAAACATAATTATATAAATAAGGGAAGGTATCCAGGCAGCTTACTTCTCTGTATCAGTAATCCTATACACAGTACTGTGAGAAAATCTGAATCTGATCATAATACTTGAAGAGTAGATTTTTAATATTTTCAAATATGTAAATGATGAGTTGCAATTAGCTATATAAAGTGGATTCTGAAAAAAAAATATTAATCTACTGAAACAAGTCAAATTACTACTGCATTTTACTCCTTTGGGTATAAATTGTGAACTAGTTCCCTTTCAAGCAATACACTAGCTGTGAAATAAACTGTAACAAGGGTGGAAAAAAGCTTATAAGAGCAAGGAGAACAGCAAGTGCTATGCTGATAAGAAAGAAAATTCTTCTCAGGAGCATAAATTGCTTCTATTGCTTCCTTGAAGAGGCAAGTGACTGTAGATTCCTCCTTGATACAGATTAAGTAATGTACACTTTACGCACAATCACTTCTTCGGTCTTCAGGATGTACAGTGCAGTGATAAAAAGTCATAGGTGGTATTGCATTTGATAATGAAGTGTGAACATGTGTGACAATGCAGCTGTTAGGGAGCAAAGGTACATTCAAGAAATGAATGACACGTTGGCTACATGCAGGGAAGCCATCAACTGCTCCATTCCTGTTTTTAAACTAGCAGGGTTGACAAGTACCAAAAAAATTGCCAAATTAAGATGTTCAGTAATCTGCACGTACCGAATTACTGTTTTCATTCCAATTCCTCATGGACAGATTACTCATATCTTTTACCCTTCATCACGGATTACCACTGTTCTGCCAAAGTGCTGGAGATTCTCTCAAGCCACATTAAAAGTAGACAACTGATGCATTTTAAGGAAAATTGCAAAGATGACATCCAAAGACACTTTGGTACAGAGCATATGAAAACATCATGAAGGGACCTGCTCTCTTTTAGTGGTGCTCACTTTCCAATCCTTCTTCCCCACACTGTTCCCTTCCATCTATAAAGTCAGATCAGTTACCTTCTGTTCAGGCTGCCAAAAAACATAGTATGTGAGCTCAGCACTCTGTTATTATACCCTATACATGTTGTCAGCAGACACACAGAAAAACTTTTCTTCAGCTGTTCCTTTTCCAGTGCTTTGTTTAAGCTCCAATTTTACGTAAAGTTGTTTCAAAAAATGCAGTTGCTACAGTAACTAGAATAAAGGAGGGGAGGGAATAGAGTAAATATAAATGTTAAATGGGAAAGGAAAAGACACAAAGCCCTTCGCTGCTGAAGCAGAGATTATAAATTAGTGCTGCTATGCTGCAGAACAGAACAATTTGGTGGAAGATTATTTTTGCCAGAAATAAAAGCTTAGCCAAGCAATATTTTGAAACATGCCATTACCCTCAGGGTAGAGTCTGGCAAAGGAGTCAAGTTGTTTAGCATGTTACCTCTGAAACTGTGTGGTTTAAAATCTTAGCTTGTGCTTTTTTTGAGATGCAATTCCAAGCACTCATAAAGGCACACTGTTAAAACAGCCATAAATGGTCATTTTATTTACTGTTTGATCACCTCCCCTGTAACCACTGATTTCTTTCTAACTATTTTAACTGGAGCTCCTTGCATTCAAAGTGGTTCCCCAAGGACAACAGAGACGATAAATTTAAAGGCAATAGTCTGAAATGAAATATAAATTTGGCCTTTTACATTCAGCAGCCAGCTATGCAAAATTTATGCTTTAGGCTGTCAATTAAATAAGCAGCAAGAACTTTTTCATAGTGACTAAATAGCATCCTAATACTGTCCAATGTTTGGTGACACAGCTCTAATAGGCCACAGTGGTGCAATGAGGATGACTAACAACTGATTGTGGGTTATTTGATTACCACATAAGCAATGCATACTAAGCCCCACATATGAATAAAAAACCCACAAAGACAATTTGTAAAACTCAAGCATGAAATTAATTTTAGCATTATTTATTAATACTTGAGAAAGTAGAATTAGGATAGTCTTCATATATTGCTGTTTCTAGTCCCTCTGTGCTCTCTCCTCCCTTTCCTTTGTTCCTATCATGCATCAAATGCCTTGTATAGGTTATTACACTATCAGATAATCACAGATTCTTTTTGAACATGCATCTTACCACTGTAGCCACACATTCATTCATCCATTCATTCAGGCATGTAGCCTTGTTATTGACATTATCCTAACATGGATCAGTTAATAGCTCTTGCCCAAAAGAGGTTCATCCTGATAATACAAGGATTTCAGAAAAGGATCTCACTTTTTATTTGAAATAAATGAGCTGTTTTTCAAAGAAATTTGAATTGGTGTTGTCTATAAACATCAAGTGTTAGTGGAATGTCTGAAGTCTTCAAAGTCAACAAATAATCACTTTTACTATCAGATCCCTGAGATGAGAAGCTTCGGGATAAGCATACATGGGAGTTGGGGATACAAATCCTTTTAGAAAATTCAGGTACTGATGTTTGTTAAAATGAATGAAAGCCTACAGTATTTAATTGCCTGGAACAGTAATATAATATCACAAGATATATTGTACATGTTCTACATTAATTATAGCTATATATTCTGGTTTTCATCATCATTCTAGCAGGCTGAAGTAAAATATTTCTGCAGCACATGATTTTATATGCAAAGTTCTAACAAAGGAACAGAACACAGTGCAGATGGAAAGAGATGCAGCTAGTGCTCACAAGCAAGACAAAAAAAATGTCAGAGAGATCACATCAGTGTCATTAAACTAGTAGTTTGAACACAGATACATCAAGCAATACAGGAACTATGTATGCAGTAACACTGATAATAGATATGTCAGTTTCTGTAAGAAAGAGGAAAGACTTTTAATGAACACCACATGAACCATTTTACCAGTAGAGCATGCTTCTCTTATTACACAGAAATACTGATTTGATTTTAAAGTACTCTTACACCAACCTAAGAGTTTCCAGTAAATTATTCAGATTTTAGTCCTATCATTTAAGGGTTGATGAGCAGGTTCAGTAAATGTCACAGCCACAGAGTAATTTTTTAAGGGTGTCTTTAATATGGCCCTTTAAACACTTCCGTATTGAATCAGTGCTGTGCCTTAGAAAGTGAAAACTGTGAGACTGCAAGGGTTAATGTTTCAAATATTGTGGTGGGAAACATTGGCTCCCTGGTCAGGCATCACAGAGCGTTTGATTGAGGAAGGAGCTTACGACCACCTGAAACACCTTTCAAGACACCCCCCCACAGTGGCACTGCATGGAGGACCAAGAACTTTTATCATCAAGAACAAGAACAAGTTGTCAAGGGACGTAACTAGAGGTGGAGATGAGACAAACATTTGCTATATATGAGCTCACCATCAGGGCTTCACAACTGCATGGAGAACATTGCTGGATCCAAGGGTGGTGGTATCTCTAGTTTTCCTCTCTCTCTTTTTTGTCTTATAAATGTAAATTATAAATAAGACACCACACTGCTTACCATTACACTTTCAAAGTTCTGGTTGCTTCTACAATAAATAAAAACTTTAGTTGTTTGGTGTTGTTTCACCTGAATGTAGCCTGAGGGAATCAAGAACATGCTACGGCTCCCTGGGCTACCCAGGTTGGGCTGTGACAACTGTTCCTAACAATATTACCTTAAATAATTTTCTTTTCACCCAAATCTTTCCTTAAAATATTTGTTAGAAATGTTTGTTCTGGTACCTAATTTTGAAGGAGACTTTTTTTGCCACCAGAAAGCAATAATTTTCTTAAAGTTACCTTATTGTGTCCAGTTCTGGGCTTCATGGTTTAAAAAGGACAGGGATCTCCTGGAGAGAGTCCAAAGAAGGGCTATGAAGATGATTAGGGGCCTGGAGCATCTCCCCTATGAGGACAGGCTAAGTTGGGACTCTTCAGCCTTGAGAAGAGAAGATTAAGGGGAGACTTAATTGGTGTTTACAATTATCTTAAGCATGGGATGCAGGGCAAGTTAGCCAGACCCTTTTCAGTGGGGACAGGACAAGGGGCAATGGCTGCAATTTAGAACATAGGAAGTTCCGCACCAACATGCGGAGGAACTTTTTCACAGTGAGGGTGACAGAGCACTGGAATAGGATGCCCAGGGGTGGTGGAGTCTCCTACTCTGGAGATATTCAAGACCCACCTGGATGCCTATCTGAGTGATATGTCCTAGGGAGCTGCTTTGGCAGGGGGGTTGGGCCTGATGATCTCTCGAGGTCCCTTCCAACCCCTACAATTCTATGATTCTATGATTATTATTATATGTTAAAGTCCATTACACACCTGACTAAATCAAAGCTATTTTTAAAAAGTAGGCATAGGAAAGCCATCCACAAAAATGCATACTTCCGGAAAAGCTCCAGTTTTTAGTTTCCAAATAGAACTGAATGAAAAGGATACAAAATAGAAGTAACAGGCATCACATCTACTCAAAAATTTATTAACATTGGAGATTTTCAAAATATTTCAGCTCTTTGAAGTTTCAATCCATTGTCAACAGTTTTGCATAGCTGTGCTGCTGAGATGGCTTCTGCAAGAAGCAGCTAGAAGCTCTCTGCAGGCCCCAGAAAGTAAACATCAGCCAATTCAAGGCCAGAGTTGCTGCTGACCAGGGATGAGCCAATCAGTGATGGTCACAGTACCTCTGTGAATCACATACAGGAGAAAAAAAATTTGCAGGCAGGAGCATTTTGCCACTGGAGAAGGGAGTGAGAAGGGGTAATAAGCCGTGTGGACACCAAGGCCAGGCCTGAAGGAGAAGGGCGGGAGGGGAGAATGAGGCCCTTCAGGTGCAGGAGAGAGAGATTCCTCTGCAGCCCATGGAGGACCATGGTGAAGCAGGAGTCCCCTCGCAGCCTATGGATAAAGACAGGGAGCAGAGACCATCAATCTGTGAAGAGATTGATCCACCCCCAGCAGGGTTGCCAGGAGACTTGTGACTCTGTGGGAGACCAGGCCACAGCAGTCTGGGCCCAAAGGCCAGCACCCCATGGAAGGGAGCCCTGCTGAGACATGTGATGAGGAGATAACTCTCCGATAGAGAGGACTCACGCTGGAGAAGTTTGTGTAGGACTGTCTCACATGGGTGGGACTCTACAGTGCCTCAGGGGAAGGGGTGTGTATGGAACGCCACCCCCCCAGCTAAGAAGGAAAAAAACTTGTGAGGAACGGACTGAAAACTCCCATTCCTCATTCCCTGCCCCTCCCTGCGCCAGGTTGGGGGGGGGAAGAAGGGAGCGAATTTGTGATTTAAGTCTGGGAAGAAGGGAAGGGTAGGGGGAAGTAGAAGGATTAAGATCTGGAGGAGGAAAGCAGCTTATGAGGAATTGACCGGAACCCCACTGCCCATTCCCTGCCCCTCCCTGCACCATGTTGAGGTGGGAAGAAGGGAGTAAAATCATGATGCAGTTTAAGTCTGTGAAGAAGGGAGGAGTGGGAGGAACGTGCTTTTAGACCTGGCCACACTTCTCATTACCTGACTATGGGTCACTGGGTGTGTAGTTGCAGTAGTAAGAAATTAGTTTTCTTTCTTTTATTCTGTGTTGAGTCTGTTTTGCTTTGCCCATTGCAGGAATTGGAAGGTGATCCCTCTGTCCTTATCTAGAATCCTAAGCCTCACAACATATATTTTCTCCCTTTTTTGTCTGGAAAGGGAAGTGAGCAAGCTGCTTTGGTGGGCATTTGGCCTCTAGCTAGGGCCAAACCACCACAACCCTTTAATGAATGACCACAACATGAATGACCACAGCAAATGACATTAGGCATGGCACCAACTGGGCTTTGGTATCCCTGTTCTGAAATGTACAGTGAGTACTTTTGCAAAACATTTGTTGTTTTTAATTCTTTCATGAGCTTTAGAAGAAAAAAACTACAGCATTTTCAAAGTGCTCCCTTTCCCTCCCATCATGGACAGACACATTTCAAAGTACAGGTTTTTTTACATATATACAAATAAGAGTTTGACTGAGAAGTACCGAGCCCTGCCTAAGTTGACATTTGTGGAACTTGTTTCTGGATTTGATAGCCTTTCCTATTCATGAAATCTTGACCTGGATAATTAAAAAGGAATTGTATGCCACAGCACTGCAAAATAACTGGTGGAGCCGTTCACCACAGACCTTGACCAGGCTTCTAAATTAGTCACAGAGTAACTCTCATGCTTACACCACCATCCCTTGATGGTGGTACTGACTTTTCTACTGTACCATGACGTACTTGGTATGGGCTTTTTTTGTCTGCTCTCCAGAGTGAAAGCAACATTGGATACTATTAAAACCAAAAAACTCTAAAGCCTGGGGGCGAAGGAACAGAATAGGGATAAGGTGTCTCCTTGGTAACATTTCTCAGCATCAGTGATTATAATAAAGATTTCCTTTTGACTTTCAGGGAGCAAAAGTTGTATGTTATTGGCTGATCCAAAGCCTCAGCTAATCTTTAAAAAGAAGTGGCTGTTATTTGCAAAACAAAAAAATATTCCTAATGAACCTTGAAATGAGTCTTCTTACTGAAGCTGTTCCTATACCTGAAAAGAAGCTCCAGTAGTTCACACATCACTGCCTATTGCATATGGAATATAAACTAATATATCCTAGAAGAAGCCTCGAGTAAATGGATTTTTAAATGAGATTGTAAAGTTGATCTTAATTATAATATCTCAATGAAGTAATCATTGTGTTGTGGGCCAGTCAGATCTGGTCTGTGCGGCGATTACAGAACTGAGACCCTAGACTTCACATGTTTCAGAGCTTGTAGCTCTCCAAGCTAGCAGTTCAAAGGCTTTTTGTAACCTTTGAGGGTTACCTTTTGCATGCTTACTCAATCTATTATACCACAATATCTTTGGCAGTGATGCTTCTGGTTTGTCTTGGGACTGTGTCCATTTTTTTTTTTCCTCAGATACTTAATGTGCTTTCAGTAGGTCCTCTAGATTTCATTTACAGGATAACTGGTTTAAAAAGCCCTACTTGGTCAGACCAATGATCCATGTAACCCAATATTCTGACTCCTCCATGAGCAAAACATGAGCCTGATGATTTTGCCAACATTCACCCTCCTAAAATCCCTGCATCCACGTTGTTGTGTAAGGAATGTTAGATGGTGCATCTCCATCTGCAAGAGTAGTCTGCATTTTGAACCTGAATGCCTCAATTTGCCTTATTCCCCTTTAAACCTGCAGATGCTGTCTGCTTCCACAACCTCCTGTTGCACAAGTTTACGAAGTTCACTTGTAACTGCCTGCTTTCCAAAGAAGTGTTTTCCTTTATTTCTTTTTCCTCTTACCACTTTCATTTGGTGTCCCATGGCTATTTTTTTTTGTGATCTGGTGAATGCCTTCTTCATGCATTTTGTGAAAGTCAGTATCTTTCCTCACTAAACTGAAGATTTCCAACCTTTCAGCAAATTGCATCCAATCCTATTGATTTATTGACAAGACTTTCAGCAAATGTCATCTAGTACTGGTGAATTACTAACATCTAACTTGGCTATTTATTCTACAACTTCGTGTATACTTGCATCAGTTTTTTTCCAGCCCTTCTAACATACTTTACACAAATAACACCAACTTTTCTCCAAATACCTTCAGCAGTAGAATCTAATACAAAACAATTCATTTTTCTTCTGTGCTTTATCATCACTGAGTACACCTTTCACACCTTTGTCATCAAATAGTCCCACTGATTCCCTAGCTGGCTCCTTGCTCTTGATATAAAAGGTTTTTAAGATAAGTTTGAGCATTCTCTGTTTGTACTTCAAATACCTTTTCAGCCCTTCTAATGTACTTTCTTTTTCTAATTCAGGCAAACCTTCCATTTTCTAAAAGTCAGCCTTTCTCCTGTGATAGTTTCCTTAACTTTCACAGTGTGTTGTAGTTGATAGGAGGCAGGGTACAGTTGCATCACTCTAAGCTAGGTGCCCTTTTGCATATCTTAGTTTCTCCCAGAGTCTCCCTTCTCATTCCTCAAAGTTCTAATCTACAGCACTTTTGATTTTCATTACCTGTTTCCATTATGATTAAGTATCAGGTTATGCTACACGTGCAGATTTCTCCTTCAGATAAAATTCCCCAGTTCCTAACACACCTGTAACCTTCCTCTCTACACCGTTGCTTCATTCACACATTTAGGCTTTAAATCTCTACCTACTGCTCAGGTCTTGAACAAAGAGCTGGCAGGATTTCAAAAAATCCTATTGTTGCGGTGTTACTCCTCGCTCTTCTGTCTATCAGCCAGAAATTAGCTTCCAAAAGCTAAGAGTCCAAAAGTCCTTATTTTTCTGTGCTTATTAATTGCTTGATGACTCAGCTGATTCTATCAATAAAGAGACCAGTGGCCTGTATCAGCAATATACAAGTTAGAGCAGTAAGTTTTGTGATGTTGAACACTTCATGAGGAGCTGCGAAGCAAAGAAAAGCAACCACTAATGAACCACATGGTGAGTTCCAGCTAACTCAGATCTTTGATTCCTGTTAACATAGACCATTAGCTATTATTTTGGTTAGAATACAAGCTATTGAGATAGATATATGCCTTGCTATTTGACTTTATATGGCCCTTATTATGTAGGATATTAGACTGACTGATCATAAAGGTCACTTCTCACCTGAGTTACAGCTTTAGGAATTATTGTAGGTAATGATGACACATATCAATTGCCATTTTATATTACATTGAACCAATAAATCTGAAATTAGGAGGTCTGATATTACATTATAAGTGTAAGTAATCCAACACAGCATAAAATCTGGATTTAAATGAGTGACAGTTAATTGAAAGCATCAATAAATCTGCCATCTTTTGTAACTATCAAATGGTAACTGTTCAATTTTTTTAATCTCAGTCTGCTCTCCTTCTATTCTGTCTCACTTCTACACAGCATATTGACACAACTCAAGCTGAAAGGAGAAACTATTTGCTATAAAACCACCAAACCAGTCATTATTGGTCCACCCACACAGACCAGTAGGTAGTCGATACTTCTCATTTCCTTGTATGTAACCAGTGTGATTTTATACTCAATCCACACATACTATATACCAGTAAAGCTGCTTTTTGAAGCCAAATTTAGGATTTGTGTGCTATCACAAGCTGTAAAGAGAAACACAAATTAAAAAAACCTATTTTGACTCAAAAGTATGCTGCCTTGCCCATCTTCTTTGCTACCTTTCTCCTTAGATGCAGATGAATGCATTCATTGTCTTTCTGATGCATTAGAACAGTGTTCCATAAGGATTCAGGCTACTGAGTTCCTTCAGCTATTACTTAAAGACAATAGAAAAAATCCTGAACATAACCACATCTGATGTCAAATGCACTGACATTTAGTTTAGTTTAGTTGTATATCTGGGCTCCAAAGTTTCAGCAACTAATTTATAACCTAAGGTGAAGATCTCACCCTATACAAACAAGAGATGAGCAAGCTCTCATGAGCACAAAGTAAGAAGCAGCTACATATAGCTGGTAGATTGGGGCTGAAGCAAAATTTGTCTCTTTTTTGTTTGTGTGTTAATTATTCAGTATTTATAAGTGTTTGCTGTGACAGATGGGGATATGTGTCTCTGTCAAACTGGTTTTGACACATTTTGCTTTCTCTGTAATTGCCTTCAGAGATTATGTATTCTGTTCTATTTGATGCTTGAGACTGTTGAGATATAGATACATGTATATACATATCTGGGTCAGATAGCAGAGTTCATTTGGAATATGATGTCTTTGTCTCTTATTTTAAATAATGCAAAAATTTATAGTCTAATAATTTTTCAAGAGTCATTCAGAGCTTGTTCTTCAAAAAAAGATGGATTGCTTTTTTATTGAGAAATTCTCTTTTGCATAACTTTCAATTTAGCCAGTCAAGATTATGATCTCATTGTTTTCTTTCCTGTCTTCCAGTACAGCATCTTCATCTGTTATTTATTAAGAACACTATCAAATAGGGGTTTAAATCCTAATTAGCTTTAGTTATAGGTATTCCTTTGCTTTAAAAAAAAATATTATCTGATCAAAATATGTCCTTGGAGACACAGAGGTTATGTTCAGATAACAAAATTTGCACCTCCTTCCCTGTTAATATGTCTTGGGCAACAAAGGCTTTTTTCATGTCCATGTTGATCTAAAATATTTCCATCACTGATCTATAAATGTGTTACTTTTAGCAGCACAACAGTAAATTTGTCTTCTTCACTGCTTGTAAAACCCTCTAACTTTTGACAGGTCCACTCACTACTTTAACACTTTAAGAAATCATTATTGTTGGTTCACACATACCAACATAGTTTGCCAGAATTTGTTTTGTTTTCAGGACATAATTCCACACCTATCATCATAACCTTCATTGATTTTTTTTTTAATTTTTTTATTATCTGTGAACATCTCTTGATGACATAACAAAAATATTGATTAAAATGACTTGTACTTCTTTATGGTAACCTCCAGATATTTTTGATGTTTCTTTAAATGGTGAAATTTTTTTTTTTGTTTTTATGTCTTCTTAATTTTCCTGCCTAGACACAAAACATTTTCATGATCTTTAAAGATTTTATTATTTAAATTCTGCATTTGTTTCTGTCTCATCTATCTAATTTACCTTAATAATTCCTTTTAATAAATCTTTCTCTCTTGTTTGAACATCAGACTCCATTTGAGGGACTCTCTACAGTCTTCAGTGATGTGTTGGCACTAAATCTTCTTAAACAGACAAGTAACCAAGAAAGCTGTTCAGAGCTATGCATAAATAACTCCCATCCATTTTTCAGTATTATACACTATTTTATTTCTCCTTTAACTTCGTTATTAATCTTAGATCCTGTAATTCCTTCCTAGCATTCCCAGTAATTGAGTCCTAGCATTTTTGTTTGTTTCAGGGTTATTTTCCATCTTCTCCACTCCCTAAACTTTGTTATTTAACCAAAATTTGCTGTCTCATACAAAAGTGTATATAATTGTTCTCTTTTGAATTATTGAATAACTTATTAAGAGTTACTCCATACAGTTGAATCAGTTTCCAGCATGGCACTCAATTTATGGAATTTTCTCTTTCTAAGAGCTGACCATCCAATTTAATCTATCCATTGAGACTTTCCTATAGTAAATGGAGAGAGTCCAGTACCTCCAAGAGACAATTCATCTCAATAAATGTGAATGTCTAGGGCAGATGGAACAAGTCTTTCACTGGTAATGCTTCCTGTGTGCTTAAATCACTACAATAATCAGCTTGAATTTTTTCCAAGTTGTGGCATTTTGATCTGAAAGACTAATGTCCAAATAGTGTCATAATGCCACTTTCTTACTTGTTTTCCTTTGTCTGCTGGCTCTAGATCTTGGTATTTTACAAAACTTATTGTAAGACCATGTTCCATATCATAAGTCTTCAGAGATTTTCAGCATTGCAATTAAGAGAGCCAGCCTACTGTTTATAGGGTAAGAGTCTCCAGAGCTTTGAAATTGCTTTTTGATAGATCAGACACTTGATGAAATGTTCCTTTCAGTGCCACAGCACCAAGCTGAAGTTCACAGGTGAACTGCTTTTCCTAAGAGCAGAGAAAAAGAGTTCTGTGAAAACTACTTACATTAACATAACACTTTCTCTTCAAATAATGTTCTAAGAATGTTACTAAAAAGACAATTAATGTGAAAAATGAATGTTTTATATACTAGGAAGTGCGAGCCTTTTTGAATATCAGCCTCATTAAATTCTCATTATTTACAGATGAAGCAGTTTGAATTATCCTTACAATTTTTTTCTTCTTTTTTGTTTCTTCCATTTTTCTTATCAGCAATATTTTTGTCATTTTTAGTGCCCAAATTTATATTGAGCCGTTAATTACCTTGACAGTTGATAACAAAATGTGTTAAATAGGAATTACATTGAATTATTTAAATCATTTCCTGAGTCACATCAGGAAAAGAATTTAAGTTAAAAAAACATCTCTAAATTAAACTAGGGAAGTAGAATTCCAAAGAGAAAACTATATTGGTTTTCAATCCAGTTGCAGCAGAATTGAGGTCTGATCCAAACCCACTGAAATCAATAGGAACACTTTAACTGATCTGGCATTGGATCAAGCACCTCATGCAGAAAGCAAGAAATCAAAGCTCCTTTATCTGGACTTATATTGCACATGCAAAAATAAAGGAGCACCATCCCATACTCAAGTGAAGACAGTTTAGACTTTGAATAAGCTACTCTAAGTTCTGTTCACATAGAATCCTGCTAAATCTAATTGAACATAAAGTGTTTAGAATTTTTAATTTTTTATTCCTAATAGTTTCGAAGACAATTTTCTTAGCATACTTCTAATCCATGAGCCACTAACAGAACCACCAGTAACTCAATTCAGACTCTCCTTTATTCATGTACCTCTTTAATGAATATGTTTTATAGTAGTATGAATACAGAAAGCCACTGAGTGACTACAATAAAGCTAGGTTATATTCCACATATGGAAAATATAATACATGCCTGAAATATTAGAAAATGCCTAAAATTTTAAAATTTTATTTGGTAAGCAATTAATACAATATACAATGAAAGAAGCCACAAGGGAACTATTGCAGAATAAGGAGTTTTCAGGTACTTACTGGAAATTTCTTTATGAGTTAGTGAAAATGTAACTACCATGAATGCAATCAATTAGGAACAAGCTTAATTATTTTTTAAAAGATTTCTTTAATTGAAACATGAAAATACACACCAAATTAACATCAGAATCTAGAACTTAAAGTCATTTACATTAGTCCAAATTTGTGTTGGTCTGGTGATATATAGCATATAAAACTCAAAACTTTACTCTCAAGCCAGAAACAGCAACAGAAAAGCAGTAGTGTAGCAGTAGAGGGAGAAAAAGGAGATAAGGACCACAGTCAATGAAACCTGACCTCATTATGGTCATGGTGAATTCCAGTGTTATGCTGCTGATTTAATGATGATCTATATGTTGAAGCTATAAAATTAGGGGCCCAAAATTACGGCTGGGTAGATCTGTATGGTAAAACAGGATAAGATTTCAAGATAATTTGAAAATAAAAATCTCAAAGTTAAAATTAATATTCAAGTAGCTTTAGCAGGAAAACCATAACTTTCTTTTGGATCTTTCTTTAAAACTTTTTCTTCAATAAATGACCAATGCAGATGCCAACTTTTCATGTAAGACAGTCTTTAATTATCATTTTTTGGATTTTTTTAAAGGATTAGATTATTTTCCTCTTCTATATTTCACAGATAAACTGAGCCTTCCATGAAGCAGTCTTCTTTTAAAACATCTGGTATTTCCACTCTAGATTCTTGGAGGGATCTAGACAGCATATTGGAAAAACTATTAACTGATTATAAGAAAAATATAAATGTGTTTTTTGCACTGAATAATTTGTGATAATGGCACATTAATTTTCACTCACTGTGTCATTAGGTTCCAAAGTACTATTTACTCAAAATCTAAGCCACTAAGATAAATTGTATCAGTAAGCCATAGAGTATACAGACCTGTAATATTTAAGAGTTGCGACATTTGAGAGATTTTCTGTAGAGATTAAAAAAACCCTATTTCAAATGTAATCAAATGTAACTTGAAAATAAACCCAAAACTGCAATACTCAGGTATTTTTCAACCTCTCTTGCCGTATTTTTGACTTGCATGCATCTTCAGATATTGGTTGACTTCATATAGGACATCATGGAAGTAGAAGAGGAAGTGCACTAGTATAGGTCTCCTAGAAGTGAGTACACATTGAATAGAAGAATTGATTAGTTTTATAACCTGAGGGCTAGGGCCAATTTAGCACAGCACAATGACACTGGTGCAATGTTTTAATACTCAAGGTGTCATTTGTGCATCTTACAGAAAAAACATCTTCCTTCACACTGTGTTTTACTATAGTAACATTTCCACAGACCCCTAATGTTAAATGTTGAGTCAGTTGGCAGTTTCTCTCTTCCTTAGTGTTACATAACATATATATAACCAATATAATACCAAGTCCTTCATCAAGACCAAATTCTTCACACTTAATTTTTGGTGACAGCTATATAATTTCTGATATGTTTCATTCTAAAATTTATCCTGGAATTTTTCAAATTAGCTATTGTTGCAGTGATTAGTCAATTAAACCTTGCTGTGTTGTGTCACACGACACAAAAATGACAGAACAAGAACACTGGTTAGGAAAGAATAAATTGCTTGAGCTTTTCATTTCCTTCTTCCTTCCAGAATCCATTTTATTCTTCAAGGCTGCACAGTCATTAATAGTTTTTCCTGGCATGATTCAGAGGGGCATTATGCCATATTCACAAATCTAACCTCAGTCTGGTCAGAATAAATTCCCGGTTTTCCCTCTTCAGTTGGCGAAAGTGGCTTCGGTAGCATTTTAAGACCAATGATATGTCAATGAGCTGAGGCCTAACTTTGTGTCAGAAATACTCCAAAGAAATTTTCTCTGGATGAACACAAATGTATACATACCAACTCACATTCTTTCTTCTTCCTCTTTCTGTTTAGGAAAAAAAAAAGAAAAGAAGAGGGTATTCTACGGATCGCAGGAAGAATTTCAGGGGAAATAAGTGTATAGCGCTCTGTTACAAAAGAGCTTATGGCTCATTTTAAATAGATGGGCCGATTTTTAAGTCAAATGGATTCATCCTGCTACAGAATAATACATGAGTTACCATAACTTTTCTTCTTCAAGAGTGATGGAACTTCATTCAAATGCATATGAAAAAAATATCTTAAAATTTGCAACAAAGCAAATTAAAGAATTTAATACAGTCAGATCAAAGACACTTTGCAATTATAAAAATTATTGTGAAACACTTTTTAGCAGTATCCACCAGGAATTACATCTCAAAGATGCAGATGGAATATCTTCAGAAGTGGAAATACAGTTTTATAGAAACAGACGTTTCTATGGTTAAGAATTTCTGATTTACTTCAACAGCAATGGTTCTAAAAAGTCTTAGCCTTTCACTCTCTGAATTTTACCGATTTGTTTCCCAATTGATCGCTAACCCTACTTGGAATATTGTATGTGCCAAAGGCCATGGATTTCAAGAAGATATTCGGAAGTTGGAGGGTTCAGGAACTGAATAAAATGACCCATTATCTAGCCAAATTTTTTCCAAAGGACAAATGCTGTTTTATTAATCAGAAAAGATGAGAGATTACTTGATGAAAGTATATACAAGGGAGAATACATGTAAATAGCAGGTCTTCACTTAAAGCCATAAGCAGCAGGTATAACTAGAAGCAATATCTAGCCAAGTACAAATTACAAGGAAGGACCTAGGTCATGGAAGGAGGAGATCTTAACAGGGTATTTATGGAGCTAGGTACACAGTGACAAATTTTCAGTCTCAAAGACTTGGATAAAAAATGGAGAATTTTAGGAAGTACTGTCTGAATAAAAACCAATTAAGAAAGGTCTACTCTAGGCAAAATGAAGTTTCTAGTGTTATGGAAATGAGACTATATAATTAAGTAGTATCTTATTTTTTAGCCATGCCACTTAATTAAATAACCCTTTATTTTGATAATTTATTAGAAAAATGTTGCAATGACATTAAGAATTATTGCTTTGGAGAATCATGCAGCAAAACAACAAAACTCTTCTTTACAAATGCCCAGCAGTACAAAAATATATGGATAGAAATTACCTAGGATATGCTATACATGCATATACACAAAAGTTTTTTCTGTATGTGGTGGTTTAGACCTGGCTGGAGGCTAGACGCCCAGCAAAGCTGGGCTATCACTCGGGGAAGAAAATACATATTGAGTGGCTTAGGAGACAATATAAGGACAGGGAGAGGTCATCCCATAATCAATGTCAATAGGCAAAACAGAGTCAGCACAGAGGGAAGCAAAGAAAACTCTCTAATTTATTACACTACACTACACACACAGTGAAACCAGTCAGATAATGAGAAGTGCAACCAGGTCTTAAACAAGTGCACCCAGATCTTAAAGTACCTACCCCCACCCCTCCCTTCTTAGCAGACTTTAGTCATGATTTTGCTCCCTTCTTCTCCCGCATCGTGGCACAGGGTGGGGCAGGGACTTGGGAAATGGGGTTCTCAATCATTTCTTCATTAGCTGTTTTCCAGATCTCAAGACAGATCTACCTCCCCACACACACCCCTCCCATCTTGGCTGACTTCACTCCAGTCATGATTTCACTCCCTTCTCCCTGCCCATTGTGGCAGAGGGAGGAGCAGGGACTGGGAAAATGAGTGCTTCGGTCAGTTCCTTGCAAGTTGGTTTCCTTCTTGGTTGGGGGGGGGGGGGGGGGGCATTCATTCCACACACGTTTCCCCTGCTTCTCCCGTGGGGTCCCACCCACGGGAGACAGTCGTTCACGAACTACTCCAACGTGAGTCTTTTCCCACAGGCCTTTAGCTCTTCACCAGCTGCCCTGGCGTGGGTCACTGCTCTGGCGGGCAGTAATAAATCACGATGTCTCTCAGTCCCAGTCCTCCACAGGGTCACCAACCTGTTCCAGTGCAAATTTTTCTCTTGCTCATCTCTGTGTCTCTGTCTCTTTCAATGGGCTGCAAGTTCTGGCAAGGGCTTGCTCCAAGGCAAGTCACAGCATCTCCTCTATGTCTCCACCTGGTCTATCCAACACAGAGCCTCTCCATGGGCAACAGGTGGGGTCTTTTCCATGGGCTGCGGGGGGGGGACACCTGCTCCACCGGTTTCCCCATAGGCTACAGGGGCATCTTTCTCTCCAGCACCTAGGGCACCTCCTCCCCTCCTCCCTGGCCCTAGTGTCTGCAGAGAGCTCATTACATCTTCTCACTCCTTTCTCCCATGGCAAAATGTAGCTGCTTGCGGGTTTTTTTTTCTCCTCTTTGTGATTCACAGAGGTGCTGTGACCTTCACTGATTGGCTCGGCCTTGGGCAGAAGCAACTCTGGCCTTGAAAGGGACAATGTTTACTCTTTGGGACCTGCAGAGAGTTCTAGCTGCTTTTAACAGCAGCCATTTTCTGCAACCCCATTCTCTCCCAGCACCCAGCTACGCAATATTGCAATGCTGTATGAAGTGTTTGACTAGAGCTTTGTCAGCTCTTTAAATACAGACATTATTAATGTAATGTTCTGTACTGCTCTATAAAGTTTGTTATGGGTTAGCATTTCCAGGCCTGCTTGGAGATGGCTTAATCTGCAGAACAGAAGCCATAGAAGCTTTAATATCTCTTTTGGAAATGTTCACATTTATGAATCCTTCTCAGAAAAGTTCTGATAGATTTTGGAGTCAGTTCAACTTTTGGAATCATTCAGTTAGTATTTGTAGTTAGACTTTGGAACCAAACCTATTTACAGAAGACTGCAATTAACATATTTCTGACACAGGTGAATTAAGTTGTTCCCTATTTATTCTATATTATATTTTTTAAAAATACATTGTTTCAGTGGCATGAAAATATACTGATTAGACCAGTTGTATCTGAACATGCCAGAATTACAACTAAAATCATATACTGTAGTTCTGAATTACCAAAACTCTCTGAAAGTTCTGATACTGCTTTTATCATAAACAGGATGGTGACTGAAATAAATTCATTTGTGGTAATCCATCATTTACACAACTGAAAGAAGTCACTATTATAACACAGATAAGCAGATGTATTTAAGTCAAAGAAGATGATGATCTTTGATGAGATCTATGGGCCTAAAATTAATATTATGCTTTAGTTCTAGGTAAGGAAAGAGATTAATTCATTTGTAGTCTTTAACAGGAACTAAAAACCATGTACTTGTACTTAGAATTTCTAATACTTCTTCTGAAATACTGAACTGTGGATTCAGAAAAATACATTGTCTAAAAAGAAAGTAACTTGCAAAATGTAGTATTTTTCAGTTTAAGGATCTCTTAAGGTTATCTCTGTGGACAACCTCTTCCAGTGTTAAACCACACAGATAATGAAGAAAGGGTTTTCTTACATTTAGATGGAATATTCTGCCCCTTCTCCTTTCTTTGGTCATGAAAGGGCCAGGCTTTCATACACATTGGTAAGATTACTCCCAAGCCCAAATATCAGTATCTTACACACACGAACAAAAAGAAAAAGTCTTTCCAAGGACCCAGAACTGGGGGCAGAAGGAGGCATCAATAGCAAATCCAACAAAGCATACCTATAGGGAAGCTTCTTGTGAGATGCATGGGGAGAGATCTAAATCACAGTTCAAGACTATAGATTGAAAATAGAATAAAACAAATAAAAAAATAATATTTGCTTTTATTACAAACGTACTCTCTCCTTTGTACGTCAATTAATTCTACAGAATGTGTACAAAACCATTTTTTTTATTTCATGTTGACTCTGCACTAGCTGTTAGGCTATAAAATCAACAATATGTTACTGTTAATGCAATTTTATTTGATTTTATCTGTAAATGTGACATCACTAACATTTTTGAAATCTAATGAAATATGCCAAGATTAAAGATATACATGTTAAAACACCATAATGCCTAAAGATAGTAGACATTTAGGATGGGACATTTTTTTGAGAAGAGTCTGACAGGCAGATTTCAGCTTTTCCCATCCCATCACTCAAATTCACATTATGTAAAAGTGTTGGAGGTGCCTGAGGATATGGTGACATTGATTAACTTGCCCCTTGCCCCTGATGCCCAGGATGGCACTGAGTATAGCATTTGTTGTGAATTCCACCTTGATTTGACCTTGCTATTAGATTGGCAATATTTTCCTAAATAACCTGGCCCAAGTTTTGGAAGTGTTATCCAAACCTGTGTTAAGAAAGTGGAGTTGCTGATGCAAAGGGAAGGTCACCAAAAACTACAACATCCTGTATAAACAGTAGGAATTAATATGCCTGTGTCAACGAACTATCTTCTCCCTTCTTGACTGCAGTAGAACCTGTGCATTCCTGGATTGTCCCCAGGTTTTTCAGGGAAGCCCGCAGCCTGCAGGATGTATAGTCAACAGCATCCTCACTAACAAGACTACTAAAAGAAAGGAACTGATTCTTCAGGCAGGTCAGGATACAATAATGAGAAACTGAGAGGTTTGCCAGTGGTGATTATGCTTTAGCTGTGTCATTCTCTTACATGATATGCAGGTTTAGCATAGCTTTTAATCTTTTTTCATAAAATTGAAATAAAATATTTTTTCTCATGTCTTAAATAATAATAATACTTTTCTAATGCCCATATTTGTAAGGTTAGATATCAGGTTGTGTCTGTTCTATAATTCTGTGTATGGTATATATTTATCTATGATGCATTCAGTAAAAATCATTTGAATCAAAGATTTATATCTGTAAATAAAGAGCATTAATATCATAAGTATGTGATTCCACATTTCCATGGAGCAGTGCCATGTTGAGTGAATGTAATCATATAGCTCTTCTAATTCTGCAAACATAATAGACTAAAACTACCTTAGAGTTACTCTGGACATGGTTAATATATATATTTTTTTTAACCTTTTTTTTCTTTTTTTTTTTTTTTACATAGAACTTCAACCTACTTCCAAATAATTATAGAATCAGTCTCTTGAAAAAATGGCTGGACAGCATATCTCATGGAGTCTCATACTTCGCATATTTGATATTTGAACTCATCTTGTTGAAGGTCTCATCTTAAACATGTATTACATTTAGAAGAACTCAGAACTTATGTGTCAGAATCACACCAGCTTGTAGACCTGTCTATTTTTTTTTTTTTTTTTTTTAGTATGTTGCAGGAGTCCCTAGAAGGAATTATAACTTCAGGCTCTGTCAGCTCACTTGCATTTGTAATTACTATTTGGGTTTTTTCTGTGTATTTGTTTCAGTGGTTGTCTATGGTTTCGGCTAGGATAGAGTTAATTTCTTTTCTAGTAGCGAATGGAATGCCATGTTTGGGAGTTAGGATGAGAGCAGTGCGGATAACACACAGCTGTTTCTAGTTGCCAAGCAATCAAGGACTTTTCAGTTGTTCATATTTCCCCACTAACAAGAAGGGAGGGAACACAGCCAGGACAGGTGGTCCAAACTGGCCAAAGGGGGTATTCCATGCCAATTACATCATGCTCAGCAAAAAGGGGGGGCAGTGGGGGGAGGAGCAGGCAGCTCCAGGTTGCACACTTTTGTGGACAGTCCAGTTTCAGGACAGCTCTGTGCTGTACAGCCTGAGTTTGTGAGAGTCTGCATTGTGTATCACCAGTTTCATGTATTTTGCTATAAAATCCTATTATTATTGTTATATCTACCTTACTGCTATCCCAGAAAGCCAGCCTTACCCCAACCTGTGAGGTTTTGGTTCCTTGGGTTTTTTTCTCCTTCCCTTTCCCCCTCTCTCAGCTTTCCCCCAACCCCCCCCTTTTAAAGAACAAGTAGCTGCATGGTGCTCGGCTCTCAGCTGGGGCAAAACCATGACAACAGTAAGTAGCTTTATGTATTCTGATGTCCCAAAACAACAACAACAACAACAAAAAATCAAAACCAAACCAAAAAACATCCAAACCAAAACAAAACAAAATAGATGTAGTATCCTATGCCTGAGTTAAGAATTGCATACATGACTTACAGAAAATATTTTAAATGTGCACCACTTGTTATGTATCCATATGACATTTTCTATTAAAGATGTCACTTCCATTATTTTTTATTTTAACTGAGTGGTGATCTTCAGTTCAAGTACCCTGTCTCTGATTATAATAGATGGTCTTACTTTAAATGGAAATTTGCTCCTGTCATACAGAAATCTACTATTATTACATTCTATTGAAATAATTTATTAACATCAAGAACATTAAATGAAGACACAGGGGGTATGGAAAACGTTGGGGTTTTTTTAATTCTAGTTTAAGGTCTTCAGTTATTCAGAATTGGCTAGCTATGCTGGAAATTAGTTTGCTGCTCAAAGCTTCCAAAAAAAAGAAAGAAGAAACTTCTTTATGTGAATGTTTCAGATTTTCTTCTTTCAGATTTATTTTATTTTGGATTGCTATTGTCTTCTTAAAAATGAAAATTAGATGTTCCAAAATATTAACAAACTGAGTACTCCTGTCACAGAACCTCACAAAACAGGCCAAGCCAGTTAAAAACCTAAAAAAAATTATATTTATTTTACAAGCTGGAAGGAAAAAAAATCAAACTAAGTTTTATTTGAAACAAAACCACTATGACGTTGCAACAGACATTAACAATCCACAGATTCAGGATGTCAGTCAGGATGTTAGTACTACAAAGCTGACTTAAGAATGCCTAAGATTTATGGTTGATGACCCAAAACACTCAAAAGATGAGGTGTCTCAATCTGTACATAGGTAGCACCCCAACCCATGGGCAGAGCCTCTGACTGCAGACCTGCTGCTTTGAGTGAGACAAACTCAAAACAGCTGTCTTGCAGGACTCCATTTATACATGATTTGAATCTGACCTGTGATCGCATTTGGTCACATAGCCCTCCCATTGGCTGAAGACCTCAGATTTGTATCCTGTCAACTCAAATGGCCACAGCCATGTGGGCGTAATTCAAATTGAGGCAGGAATAATCCAAAATTATGCCATGTGGGCATAATTCAAACTGAAGTGGGCTTGACTGGGACAGGTGCATCTGCCACAACTCCCCAGGCTACCTAAAGTCAGCAAAGTATAATGGTTTTGTAAGCACTTTTCTATGCATTATGTTAGACAAACCATACCATACACGTTAATTCTTTTCATATTATGGTTATCCTTCTAGAAGTAAATTCTAGCCTCCCACTTAATCTCCTCCTCAGATGTATAGGCAGGCTGCTACCCGATCTCTTCAAAAGCATCTCTTCTACTACTGAGCAAACTTATTCCCTCACCCTCTACTCACAGGGCAAGCACTCCTGGCCCCAATCATCTTTCTGACTCTCTGGAGTTTACCGGTGTTTTTTCTGTAAACTCTACCAATGTTTTCTTGTAAACAGAGACCCAAAGCATACACAGTATCTAAGTGTGGGCTAAGGAATGCCATTTAAGGGGGGGATAATAACTTTTCCCAACCTGCTGGCCCTGCTCCAGTGAATACAGCCTGATGACCTTCTCTGCCACCAGGAAAAACACGTTCAGGTTGCTGCCTTCCCAAGGGCCCCAAGACCTTCATCACAGAGAAGTTCCCCAGCTATATAGTCCTCTGCCTCTACTGTTTCTTTTCTGCACAGGTGCAGGACTCTGGATTTGCCCTTGTTGTCCTGGTTTCAACTGGAATACAGTTAATTTTCTTTCCAGTAGCTGGCATAGTACTGTGGTTTGGATACAGGATGAGAACACTGATGTTTTAGTTCTTGCCAAGCAGTCAGGGACTTTTCAGTTTTTCATACTGGCCTGCCAACAAGAAGGTGGGGGTCACCCAAGATGCTGAGAGGGGACACAGCCTGGACAGCTGACCCTCTTCTTCAAATGGTGCTATGGGACCATAAATCTATAAATACAAATGTAATTTGAGTTTGTGTCATTTTCACACAGAAGTGAAGCCATTGGATTTTAAACTAAACTCTTCTAGTAAAGTTTTCTACCAATTAAAAACAGCTAAAGTAAAAAGAAAAGTTACTTATACTTTTATTTAAGAACTAGAACAGTCAGCAGAATCCAGTCACTCCAGGAGAATGCCTCATACAGGAATCTGTTCCAGAATGAATGGTCTTGGGAACCTATAAAGAGCTCTGGCTTTCTACTGAAAAAAAAATTTTAAAAAAAATATTCAAATATTCACAAAATAGTTGACTTGAAAAATCAGAAGACTGAATGCAACAAATTGCAGATCAATATTTAGTTAATTTCTATATTGTCCCTGCTGAATTGTGCAAGGAAAATGATTTCGACTTTAACTTTTGCATCAATGTAAATTGGAAGTAACTCCACAGAAATCTAGTTCTGACAATTCCGAAAGTAATTGTTTATGAGTCTAATTCCATACAGATATAAATTATTACATCTGATGGGTTATGCTGAGAGTGAAGTCTAAAACAGAATTAAAGACTGTACCTAATAATGTTCAACAATAATAGCAATCAGAAAAACTCTTTATTATTAAAATGTATAAATATTTTATATGTATCAAACTTAAGAAATATTCATGTTGATTTCAAAGGAAAGGAAGAAATGTAATAAATGATCCTGAAGTAAAATCATAGCAAATGAGAAATTGGTATCAAGTAACTCAACAGAGAAAGCAAAAAAAATTCATGCAGCTACTGTTATATAAAAAATTATTTCTTGTCTCTGAAGATATCTACATGAAAAATTATTATCTACACAGTTCCCTGCAGAAATAAGAACTTGAGTAAAGTAAAAACACTACAAATAAAAGATCTGTCCTTCAGCAGTGAATTTGAAAATTCCAGAAGGACTGAACTGAGTTTAAATAATAACCTAATGAAACTTCCCTATTTTTTTAAAGGGGAAAAAAAGAGATTTTGTCTTTAGGCAAAGTCTACTATCATAGCCAGTTTGTTAAATTAATCTTTGGGTTTTAGCAGGGGTGGGAGGAGGAAGAAACTGGTGACATTATTTTTTTTAAAAGGGAACTTTCTTCTGCTCTGTAAAAATGAGAAAATAAAAAGTATCTGTATTCACTACATGCCAAATTTTTCATTGTCTTAACCTAGGTTCAGTTTTTGTCATGAATAAAAGAAAGAGAAATCTTGAATCTTTAAAACATTTTGGACTGAGACACAAAATAGAGTCAAACAGAAGTTTTAAATTCAGATTCATCCTCATTCATTCCCAGTTACTAATATCCTCCTTAGATTTCAGATCTGCATTACTCTAATCAATCCTCCAATATCTCCTGTTTTCTCACCAAGACACAAAAATTTTTTTTCTTTTTTTATTTTAAACAGTGTGACCAGATCTTAAAGCACCTCATCCCACCCCTCCCTTCTTATCAGACAACTGTAGTCATGATTTCACTCCCTTCTTCCCCCACCTCACTGTGGCACAGGGAGGGGCAGGTGATGGGGGGATGGGGGTTTTGGTCAGTTCCTGATGAATTATTTTCCTTTTTATCTTGGGGGGAAGGGGGAGGCACATTCCTCAAACCCTTCCCCTGCTCCAGCATGGGGTCCCACCCATGGGAGACAGTCCTCAATGAACGTCTCCAAGGTGAGTCCCACAGGGCTCTTCACTAGCAGCCACAAAGTGTCTCCATTACATGAAGTGCTGACGTTCAGGCCCAGACTGCCAGCCTGGTCCCCCCCAGAGTCACAACTCCACCAGGAAACCTACTCTGGCATGAGTCAGTCTCTCCACGGGCTGCACGTTTCATTGCCAGGAGCTTGCTCCAACACAAGCTTCCTACAGGGTCACAGCGTCCTTGAGGTGTCTCCACCCACTCTAGTGTGGTGTCCTCCACTGGCTGCAGATAGGATCTCTGTTTCCTGTCATTATCCACAGGCTGCAGGGAAATGTATCTCTCCAGCACCTGGAGCGTCTCATCCTCCCCCACGCTTCTTCCCTGGCCTTAATGTCTGCACAGCTTGTTACATCTTCTCACTCCCATCTCTGGTGGCAAAAAGCAGTTGTTCTCCTAAATGTGATTCCAGAGGCCCTGTGGCTGTCACTGATGGGCTTGGCCTTGGTCAACAATGACTCTGGCCTTGAGTCTGCTGTTGTTTATTCTCTTGGGCCTGCAGAGAACTTCTAGCTACTTCTTGCAGTCCCTCCATTCTCCACCAGAACCCAGCCACACACAGCTATGACATACTTAAAACAAACTGACTGTTTAGCATCATCCTGTAGAAAATAAGGAAATCTCTCTAAGGATGGAATTTGTTTCAGTATTGTGGTCAGTACAAATAAGTATATTATTCCCCAAGATCATTTACCACAGATTACGGATTTCTGGCATCCATTTCTTTCTGAGTTTGATCATGAACTATATTAGAAACAAGGTATGAACTGAGAAAAACTTTGCAAAGTTCCTCCCATACTCTTTTCCATAGGAATTTCCAGTCCTGGGCTCCCCAGTTCAAGAAAGAAGGAACTACTGAAGAGAGTTCAGTGGAGGACTACCAAGATGATTAGAGCACTGAAGCATCTCTTTTCTGAGGAAAAGTTGTGAGAGCTGGGTCTGTTTAGCCTGGAGAAGATAGAGGGGATCCCATCAACATTTATAAATATCTAAAGTGTGGATGTCAAGAGGAGGGGACCAGACTGTTTTAGTCATGCCCAGCAATATGACAAGGGACAATGGGCACAAACTGGAACACAAGAAGTCACATTTGAGCATTGAGGAAAAATTTCTTTACTACAGGAGTGACAGAGCACTGGCACAGGCTGCCCAGAGAGGTTGTGGAGTCTCCTTCTCTGCAGATATTTCAAACTGAACTGGATACAATCCTGTGCAGCCTGTTCTACGTGATCCTGCTTTAGCAGGGGGGTTCGAATAGATGATCTGTAGAGGTCCCTTTCAACACCCACCAGTCTGTGATTCTGTAATTATCTTGAAAAAAGGAAGATAAATAAATAACCCAGAACATAAACACTGGGTATAATCTCTAATATCAAAGGACAAAGAAGATCAAACTTGTGATTTCTCCACTGTCAGTGTTGTGCTTTTCCGGAGAGGTAAGCTAGTTGACTTAAACCTAGTTAGGGTAGTTCCTAAAATACTATCTTTGTTTAGGCAGCTCTCAGCTAGCTCATAGCTCCTTTAATTGCATTTCAATTTAAAGTATACATTTGTTACTGCAATGCAGTGCAGAGATAGATACCATTGTCACTGAAAATGTTCCAGCTTGAGTGTTGGAGCAGTTTAGTTGCTGTACACTCCATGGCATTTAATTGACACTTCTGAAAAGCAAAATGGCTCATCCAAAGCTTCCCCCCCACTGCAGTTATTTGTTCCTGGCACTTAGAGCCTGTCGTTAAGTATCAAGACAGAAATGTATCCACTGGATCTTTGCGTTCAGCAGAGACACACTGCCCAGATTTCCCCTGGTTCTGGGGCTTCCTGAAAATCTGCTCTCTGATATTTTCTAATATATTAATAGTAAAAATATGTAAGGATGAGAAATAATCTACCTTATGTATGCCACACATATTTTCTGGGAGGAAAAAAAGACAGGAAAAAAACCCATTTGAAAACATATAGATTGCACTGATGTTAAAAAACCAACCAACCAAACCACAAAATTCCCACCAAACAAAAAACCCCACAACTCTACAATTTAAAGGAATTTTTTATTGACTTGTGGAATTTTCTTGGTTTGATTTTTTTTTTATTTCTACATCCTATGCGCTTTCTCTGAAGAACTCTTCCCTCTTCATGAAGTGCAGATACATAGCTCATCTCCTATGCATATTACCTTTTAATATCAAACATACTCACCTAAGCAAGTAAAAAAGTGGAATGAAGCAGTGACACCTTATCTTCTATTGCAGTGGAGATTGCTTGGAGTATACTCATTAATTTGTCCATCCTCTTTCTACATCAGAATAGGTTCACTTAAATTCTTGACAGATAAAATCCCGGATTCTGCTCATTTTATTATTACCACTCCTCAGATACATGATTCTGCACTGCCACTTGCCTTTTTCAATTTATTACTGCATATGAAATCATATGTGCAAGACATGCAGTGAAGTGTCCTTGCACCTTCAAAGCCAAGAGCAGGTTCTCAGATGATAGCAGTATTCCAAAGAGATATCAGGACCTTACACAGGTAAGATTGGACAGAAATGGAAATGTGATATTGAAACCTTTGTCCGTCCTTTCACCTCAGTTTTCCATTCATTTGCAATAATTGGAAAGAGTTTTTATGTATATTATATTATTAAGTTAAAATGGCTCGCAACATTCAAAAAACTGGTTGCCTCACTACTTCACATTGTAAAGAAGGTGCTACTGACTCACTCATATCGCATATTAAGTTCAGATTAACTGCAAATAGACCACATCTTATCCTGAATGCTGAAATGGTGCATCAGGTCCTAGCAGCTGGAACACAGCTGTAGGATTTCCTTTTTCTTTCCTTAGTTGAGGGTGAAATAGGTGAAGTTAGTAATGCACACACAAAAATTAAAATCACTGTTTTCAAAGAAGCACTGGATCATATCTATGGTATTGCAAAATGGTAGAGAAAAATACCCAACTCATTCAGCAGCAAGTCAGGAATATTATTTTTACCAAGTGACAGATGTTGGACCTATTTAATACTTTCCTAGAAGATACTCAATTGTAATATTGGTAAGTGTAAAAAAAATTAATCGGAATAGAAAATGTATGTAGAAACTAATATTTTATTGTCCTATAGAGAATGTCTTTTTCTAGGCCCATCTTTCATGGCTTCATCATGGAGGACTGAACTCTAACATGTATCCCATCCCTGTCAGCATTCCCAGATGATATATTCAGGAAGGAACAGTTAATTGTAGTGATAGTAGTCTCCTCTAATATAAATATAAATTATTTGAAATAAGGTTGAATGTTTCACTCTTCTCCATCTGAGTTAGATAAAAACACTCTGAAAACTCTTACAGAAGGGACCAGTCACATTCAGAATGTATTGACTCAAGTAACTGGAAAGGCATTATAAAGAACATATTATCCTTCCTGTCCTCTCGCTTAACTCAAACTTCTTGAAGCATAAACTTCTGAATACAGAGTGGGAATTTTACAAAGTGGTATCAATATCTTCTTAGATTCACAAATTTGTGAAGGTGAAAATTTGCTGGTCAACTTCAGTTATTTAGCAGCTCACCTCTTGCTATTAATATGTGTAGTAACAAATTTATTTTAAAATTCACAGGAAAATTTGGATGAGTTTAAGGCACTGTCATAGGATGGTTGTAGCTTGCTTAAAAAAACCCAACATTTAGGCAGAGGAATACCAAACACCCGGTGAAAGTAAATGCTGAGGAACAGAGAAATATTGCTGCTAAGAAAGTGTTCTACTGATGGGATTTAATTTCTGTTGTATCAAATGATGCATGTAGATTTAATAATTTTCTCTAATGGATCTTGGTTCAGTAGAAATAAATTGCTTAATATAATAGTGTTAAAAAACCTACATTCAGTTTGGTTAAGGGAGCAATCTTCTTGTATCATCCAACCAATCAGAGAATAACCTCATAAAAAAGGATATGTCATCTCTGATCAAAGAATTACTGTTATCAGTAATTAAAATGCAGTTTCTGTGTGAATCAAAATCTGGTTTAGATTTCATTTTTATCAGCTTTTAATCTGAACAACTCTTATTGTGCATGGGTCCTATAGTGAAATTCCTGCATTAATCAGTGCCTCACAGATTCTGACTGTCAACCCTTCCCATGTGGTGGTGATGTCCAATACGCATCAGACTTCAGACCACGCGTGAAGTCACGTACAATCTATCGCTCACTAAAACTTTACTAAACTCAGAATATAAGCTCTAAAGCTTTTTTTTATGTAACAGTTCTTAGTACTATTCTTTTTTATTCCATACCTAATTCAAATTATTTTTTTAAATGGTTACATACAAGTTGCTGCAGAATGTGAAAAGGTAACTATATATCTGTAAGGTAAGTGTTGAAATACAAAATCAAACTAACCGGGGGTGATGAGGTACTGAGAGTTGGTTGATTGCTTGTTCTGATACAGACAAGAAAAGTGATTCTGAAAGAGAAAGGGGAGGGAAAAGTTTCTTTTATATTCTCAGTTTAAAGTTTGACAGCATGGTGGCTATGGTCTTTTTTATTGTTCAAAGTGAAAGTGGCTAGAGCCTGAGCCAAGCCTAAAAATTACATTTTGATAGTAAAAGGGCAGGACTCAGTTTGAAATAGAGGAATTATTTGCAAATTAATTCCATCAGTTTTTTAAATAAGAGTAGAAAATCATAAAATAAAATCACAAAGTTCTATTATAAATCTTGTTCTCAGACTGATTTTCGCTTTTAATAAGGCTTTATCACTGCTGCTAGAGTTGAATCAACCCTTCAAAGACCCCAGTAAACTAACAGAATGATCTTCTAATTAATTCACCTTAAAAGCATGGATAATTCCTTTGCATTTTTTTGAAGACTGTAGGCAACCACACTTTTCCAATATGGATTTGACCTGTACATCCCTATAGCAATTTACGCTGGCTGGCAGAATAAGAAAGTAGAGAATACTTATATGTTTTTCTTCCAGATATTAAAGGCAGCTTGTCTAGACCAATGAGATTGAGCTCTGCCTTCTAAGCAATGTCTACTCCCCTTGTAACAACTTCATCTGTGCTTCAGCCATTGCCCCACACTTCTCCCGTGGCAGCAGCTCTTTTCTCCAGCGCTTCATGCCCCTTAGGGATACCATGGGGGAAGGCTTCATGGAAGAAGTATAGCCTTATCTCAGTGCATCTCTGTTCTTCAGAAAGCCTGTGAAAAAAGATTCACGAAGCTACACAAAGCTTAGGCTACTGCTGAACATTAATGTCTACAACACATGGAATTGTACAGGTAGTAACAATAACTGGCAGTAACAGAAGTATACAAATATCTTGAGTAATTAATGTGATGAGCAGGAATTATTATTTAAGTGCAAATACAAACTGAATATTCCATTACAGTGTGTGTGCATATATAAATTTCCCTTATACTTTGAACATATGAGAATATTCTGCTTTTCTTCTGTTGATACTTTCTTTTCATTTATTCTTTCTAGAAACTTCTTACTTTCTAGATACTTTTGAAACTAGCAAAATTTTACAACTGCACCTGAGCTTTGCACTGTACAGTATCATAAATCAATTTTTGTATTCTCTCCATCATAGATAGCAGGGGGTTTCATTGCATTTACAACTTGCTGTAGTGATTATTATGGTGAAACAGAAAAGGGAAAAAAGGAAAATATTACATCTGTGACTAGAACAGGTCTAACAATGGATATATCATCATTTATTTAATGCGTTTCACAATACCTTTCAGAATATAATCTGATATATTCCTTTGAAATTTTTCACAAAGATCTCAGTGTTTGAGAACTGTTGGAGAGCTAACAATAATTTCAGTTTTTGGAGAAGTTGTGGAACAACTCAGCCCAGCAAAATAATTCCAGCCAAATACGTCTGACACCTGGGAGTGTAAAAGGAAGCAAATATGATAGTGACAGAATTCACTGCAGGAAGCAACAGTAACAGTGATTCAGGCTCAAGCCAGAGGTGTTTTACTGTAATTGCTGCTAGATGATCTAACATATACTCTTTTTCTATAATACAGCCTTGGGTAAAGCCTGGCTACCAGCTGGCTGGCTTTAACACCTGCATGCCAAAAAGGTGCAATTTTAGAAGTGACATTGCTGATCTATTTGCAGAACACATCACCTGTCACTTGCAACATTGCTTGGGAGGGGGATTCATTAGAAAAAGAAGCTTCAGAACAGACATAAGGAGCTTTTCTTTCTGCTCACTGGGCTCATTTCATCTTTCCTTCTTATGTTTCAGTATGTATTTTTCGCACTTCCAGGCTTTACGCTATGGCAATGGTGCTGAATGCTGATGAGGCTCTGCTTAATGCAACTCCGGGCAATGCGGTACTCCTGATAGCAGCCTAAGCTTTCTATACTCAGAGAGTATTCACCACAGATTTTAAAGATCCTCCAATTAGCGAGCATCTAGACAGAAAAGATGATGGAAGAAAATATTTAGTAAGCACTTAAAAAAGATACCTGATGAGGGTAACAAGGCAAAAATACTAACACAACGTGATCATTCATATATTTGAGGCATATGTACAGTCTGAAACCTATATCTAAGCTTAATGCTTATCATCCTTCAGTTCAATTACAAAATTCGTTTCAGCATCTCTAATCTTTCCAATCTCTCTAAAGAATTGTACTTCATCTATCCTGTGTTTAGCTGGAACCTATACTGTAAGTCTGTATGTATTATATTGAAGAATTCAAATTGAATTACCTACTTATCTAGCAGTCCCAAAGCAAATTGTGTGTTCCAATGCTGTATATAGCTCTAAAAACAATTACAGCACCATGCAGACCTTGACAAGCACAAGTGATATTTCAATTATAGATGGGCAGAGCCTGCTGAAGTAAAAATCAAACCTGCTTGAAAAGTCATTTATTAAATATAGATCATATTGGCAGGAACACCATTTTGGAGTTCGTTCTTTCTTTCTTAAACATTTATAAATATTGATTACTGCAGACAGTACACTTTCCAAATACAGAATTGATTCTTTACAGTATAAGTAATATGGAACCAAAATGCAAATCACCTCTGAAACCTTTCAAATTGAAATGCTCCAAAGAATTCAAATATTTTCATATTGGAATACAAATACAGAGCTAAATTTTTAACCCAAATTTCAGGCACCTTTAGAATGAAACATATCTTTTCATGAAGAGAGAGGGTTTTAGGAAGAATTATCATCAATCCAGTAAAGAAATAAATTTTAGCCTACATAAGACAAAGTGAGCATGGATCAGCAGGTGACACACACTGTATTATGTACATAGCTTTCTAAATTATATCCAGAAATGAAGAGTAAAAATTGAGCTGTTACAGCTGTTGCCAAATAAACATAAATTTTGATCTTGATTCAGATCCAGACTTCCCCAAACTCAGCATGATAAATAAAAAAATCCTTCCTTAGTGATATGTACATGTATCGTTTTCAAGAATAATCAGAACTTCAGATTTTTCACCTCCAGTGGCATGCATGCAAGCCTGACATAAAGACACACACACACACACACACACACACACACACAGATGATGCCATTACAGCAGGTGAATCTTCTCTTGGCTGAATAGGTCAAAGCCATATATTTCTTGCAGAGACTGCAATCCAGTTTCATTCCCATCTGTTTTAGTATGAAGTAATGGAGATGAGAAATAATGCAGTCTTCAGAGATCTGCATCTCAGCCGCACTTGTCCTCTCTGACAATCAGAGTGGTGCTGGGATTTAGAAAAATTGTTAAAACTAATCTGGGATTACAAAACTAATTTCAATTGGATTAAAGGAAGATTGAGAAATTAGATCTCAGGGGAAATTTGTTTCTTCAGTCCTGATTGCATGAAGACTTGTACATATGCTCATCTTTACTTGTGCAAATAAACCAGCTGTAGTCAACAGAATAATTCACAAAAAATGGTATTTTTAAACACATGTGCCACAGTTGTCAGGACAGAAACCCCTGTAAAATAGTGCCAAACAATTCACTTGTTACATAGTTATTACTGTAGGGAAAAAGACATTCTGTTCAACTGAATAGATTACTTATGAAAAATGAGATGATGGATAGCTCAGTATTCTGCCTGAATCTATTCCATGGAATAAATCTCACCTGACTTCTTAATGTGGTGACAGCTATGAATCTCATTATTTTAAGTTCTGACTGCTGGACACAAGTTTTATCGCAATGACTGCCATGAGACTTTTTTTTTTTTTTTTAAACAGAGTACTAAAATCAGAAATCCCTACCTTGAGGTGAACTTAGAGCAGTCTTGTCTGTTCTTGGTAGAGTTGCTTTCAATAGCTACTGTGGGTTTAGAGCACCTCTTTGTGGCATATTTGTGAGATGCTAGTTAGGGAAAGAGAACGTCATAGGAAAATGTATTTCCTCTATAACTGCAGATAGCAACCTTAAAAAAAAAAGCTAGAAAAATATTGGTATTAATTTTTAAATAGATGACAAGTAGTGAGAGTGACAGGAGATGTATGAGTAGCAATGTACAGAAAAAAAGGGACAGCTCTACCATCTTTTCTGTGTTCTTTTTCTGTAGTTTCTGTTGGCACAACATTTATTTACTAAATAGCAAGCATACAAAGGTTGCATTTCCACTTTAGAAATAATAATAATGATAAAGGTTTAAGAATACTTAACTACAATGACCTCTGAAGCTAGTGAGAATTACATCTGCTATGATCAGGATGAAACTGTCTAAATAGTGCTGTATTAAATTTTTCCAAAATGCCACTAAATATATTAGTATGTTAACATAGAAGTTGCATTTCTTTAACTTCTATCACTGAGTCATCTTTTCTATCGCCAAGTTTTCTGCATCCTCTGTAGTCACAGAAAAAGGCAGAAGCGAGTAAGGATGATGCTGGGGAAAGGGAATACACACTTTGTTTCTCACAGGGATCATGAATTTCCCAGGGCTTCTCATCTGACTCTGCAGGTCAGCTTCAAGGCAGCATAATTCTGGGATTTAGAGGGAAGAAGTTAAGGTAAAGATATTGGTTGGGGGAATACCTCAAGGACTTATATCTAGTTATGCCTTGTATAAGCAGCAGTTCTTGATGAATCAGTGACACATATGAAAAGTGTTCTGTTACAAAAATTAGCACAGGAATCAGATGGAGTTCAAGTGAGCTAGTATGATTGATATTTTAAGACTGTCATTTTTCAAGGAAGGTATTTCCTACACTGAATCACTTTCAAATATTTCCTTTAAAATAAATGATAGTTTATCTTAAGAAAATACATATCTATTTTACAGTATTAGTGTTTTAATGTGGAAGCAATACTAATACAGGTAATAGTAATCACAAAAAAAAAAGGCTACAGTTTAATCACACCTATAGCCAAACTATAGAATCAGTATGAAACATATCCCTAGTATTGCATTCAGAGCATTGTCAGTTGCCATTTCTTTGGCAAAACTTTGAATTTAGGTGGATCAGCCTATTTATAGTTATGTGTCCATCAAGTACAGCTTTTGCCATAAAAATAGTATCTAAAATTTTTTAAAAACAACCAAACAAAACCAAACAACAAAAAACCTATAAAAAATATTTAGACACAGAAACTCTCTGTCTTTGCCCTGGTAATACCCATGGAGGACTCTCCATACATACTAGATAAATCAGTTCTCAGAAGTAGGATTTCTATGTGTCATGAAACAGCTCCACTGGAAATTCATGTACATTTTAATATAAATGAGCATTTATCATTTCTGAAGCTTAAAACCCCCATAATTGTTCCCTAACTAGCATTTACGTATAATGCCTTTGATAGTCTGTCAAAGCCAATCTTAAGAATTTTTTTCCTATTATTGAGGAGGCCACTCTTGCAAGGATTATAACGTATGACAAATATGGAAAGATAAGAGATTTTGGTATTTACTCTAAAGCTTAAGTCAGCTTTCCTGCTCTTTGAAGCATAAGCCTCTTTTTGAATTGTATCCAAATAGCCAGACATCTTGTGTGAAAAATGTCTTACTATGCAAAGGTCTGCGAGATGACCACGGAATTCAAAGGGTATTCTGTCCATTGGGAACTCTTAGAAAGAAAAGTCTTACTTCAGCTTAGCATGGTTGTTTAAAATTCGTCTGTAAGCCTTTTTCTAGCTTTACTAAAAGTCATTTTATATAGAAACAGTTCTACAGTCATGTTATATATTTTATGCCTGGCTAGCAAACTGAAGATGCTGAAAGGTACAGTGAGAGATAAGGCAGCGGGCTAAATCCTGAGCATTCTGTCATACAGACCTGATCATTATTTTGTTTCCTTGACAGTGTAGGTATCTTTAAGAAGCAGAAAAGTTAAGCAATTATCTTCACTATGCCAAAGACCACAGTTTACCGTGTAGGATATGGATGTTAGATGTAGCCATTACTAAAGATATCAGAATACTGGATGCAGTCTTTACTGTGGGTGTATCCAAATGTTGCATAATAACATTCAATATGAGATTTCAGATGTGCTAGAAAGAGGGGAAAGTAATCATAACAAATTGGTTCACTGATTTGTTTCGGTTCTTTTCCCATTCAGGAATTATATGTGATTTGACTGCAATTTTCTAGAATTTATCATTATATGTGGAATAGGGTTTGTGAATTATTCTTGATCTGTAACTCATTCATGAGTAATTAGTTGGAAGAATTATACATTTAAATTCCTTAGTTAAAGATGTGTCTGCTCCCTATGTGGGTGAGCACAAATTCAAGTAGTGCCAAGAGAATGTCAACCAGGCCCCCGACCAGTTGTACAGCAAGACATACAGCAGAAGACATACATTTGACTCTGAAGGTTCTATGTGTGCATACAAATGCGGTTTGAAAATCTGTAAGTTTTATGCAATACATACATTGAAACTCTGTGCCCATGTATTCTCACTAATAAAATTATTTCTAGAATGAACAAATAAACAACTCCACATCAAAAAACCCCACAAAAATCAACAGGAGATGCACATGCATGCAAAAAAATTGTTCTGAAGAATAAAGTAACTATTTCTTCCCTGTGTTATTCCAAGCTTATTTATTCCAAAACATTCAGTATCTACTATGTGTTAAGACTAAAGCTGATAAGATCAATCAAAAAACTACACAACATGGAAAACCATATAAAATTGTCTGTACCATGTCTTCACCAGAGAATAACTGTTCTCTGAAATACCTGAAATAATGTCCAAGAATACAGATACCACTAGCTTCATCTATGACATGCCAGAAAATAAAATCTTTATTGTTTTAGAAGTGATATATGCTAACCTTATCCCTTAAACATTACCTTGACATCTTCATGTCAAAATTACCTGACAGAGTCTGTGTTGACAGAGTCAGGGCAACAATGCCTTATGCATTAACTTGAAGGCAGAAGTTGTCTGGCAGTCATCATCCAAGCTCGACTACTTGCACTCTTATGAACAGTAAAAGTATACGAAGTAAAAGCACCAGAAGAGAAGTTGCCGTGAATTCTGTAACCTTGGATCAGGAACCAGGTGACTGTATACTCTCTGCACGGACTAAACAAATCCTCAAAATGAGAGCAAAACAGCCATTCTCAAACCTGTGGCCAAATTCCAAATGCCATTGCAATCACTTTGGTATTGGGTCTAGAGAGAATGTTTCTCTGAGGAAGATGAGTTTTCAAATTTATTCACTCTGCTTTCTATAGTACCTTCAATGTTCCATAGAACTGCAATTAATGTGAACAGATAGGCACAGAAACATTTCATTTTAAAAAGAATACATCTGTATAGCATTCTAGCTCAAGGCTGATTCCGGCACCTTTACTTGCTCCTGTTGCATAGTACCAGTCAAATTTCAAAAATACAGAAATCTTCATTTTTATGCTCCTTTTCTTTACTATTTGTGCTACTGAGAATTACATTCCTATCAAAAATGCATGTTACATTGCTCACTTATCATCATTGTGACACTGTCTTTACCTTCTTATTGTTCTAACACAGATTAAGAACAAATTATTCATATGACCTTTTCATTATGTCTGTCAAAACTCTTTGCTAATTACAAATTCATTGTCAAGACTTTTATGAAAATATTGTTCAACATGGAAAGGTAAGGATATTTATGGTTCAGCTGATGATTTTGAATGCTCACAGTTGGTAGGAGCAGAGTCATGGGGGTTTGATTGCTACCCTGGCTTTTAAGAAATGAATGGTGCCGAAGTCCACTGGAAAACTAACTTTGCTGATACTGGAGCAGCAGTTAGGAGATTTTGTCTGGATTGTTATTTACTGGTAAGATAAATGTGGAAAGTAATCAGAATTGTTTCCATAATGAATTAAATGTGTCTCAGCTAGACATGGCTTGGCATTCAGGTGGTTCTCAAAACTGTTAGCCATGTTTATTCCCTGATAATTCTCATTAGCTTTCAACCAAGAAAGGTTATCTTCTGTGCATGAAGGATAAAAAAGGTCAAAGGCAAAACCAGTAACAACAGCAATAACAAATCTCAGGTGGTCTCAGAAACCATTAGTGTCTCTGTAAACAACACCTCTCACACAAAGAGAGCTCGAATATATGCTTCTTGCAGCCTGTTTCTTCCAGACACGTGTTATGTATCCGATCAGTTGCACCAAGGTGGGTAATGCAAACGCAGCCTCAGAGGATGGAAAAAGAGAATGAGGTCCTTGCATGCTGACAGCTTTCCACAAGCAAATCTGTCACTAACTTTCGGGTTTTGTCTGGGTGTTCCCAGTGTGAGCCAGAAACCTCTTTGGCTTTCATCGCTCTGACTCATGACATCTCTCAATATAAGAAAGGTCAAATTTTTTAGAGTTTTGTTACTCCTGGTGAGATCTGCACGGTTGGATAAAGCAACAACTGCCTTTATAGGTGTCACAGTTTTGCGAGGTTGGGTGCTGGAAAAGAACAGGGGTGCAAAAAATGGCTGCTGTGAGGAGCTGCTGGAATTCTCTGGAGCTCCAAAATGTAAACAGTCCAAGGTCAGAATCAATGTTGACCAGGGCCAAGCCAATGAGAGATAGTCATAGCGCCTCTGAGAATCACATATAGGAGAAAACAACTCGGAAGCAGCTGCATTTTGCCACCGGAGAAGGGAGTGAAAAGATGTAATGAGCTGTGCAGACACCAAAGCCGAGGGGCCCCAGGTGCCGGAGAGAAAGATACCCCTGCAGCCCATGGAGAAACCCCATGGAAAAACCCCATGGAAAAGGCCAAGACCCCGACTGCAGCCTGTAGAGGGGCTCCACGATGGATGGAGCAGGTGGAGACATAGAGAAGATGCTGTGACCCTTATGTTGAAGCAAGCGCCTGCCAGCACTTGCAACCTACAGAGATGAGTGAGAGAGAGAATTGTGCTGGAACAGGTTTGCTGGGGGCAGGCTGGTGACCCCATGGAGGATTGGGACTGAGAGACATTGTAATTTATTGCTGCCCACCATAGCAGTGATCCAGGCAGAGCAGCTGATGAGACTTATGTTGGAGAAGGTTTGTGGAGGACTGTCTCTTGTGGGACCCCATGGCGCAGCAGGGGAAGGGTGTGCAGAATGAATGCCCCCCCCCACCCCCCATCCTCTGCTGAGAAGGAAGTCAACTTGCAAGGAACTGACCAAAGCCCCCATCTCCCAGTCCCTGACTCCCTGTGATGTGATCGGGGGTAGGAAGGGAGTGAAATCATGACTAGAGTGAACTCTGCTAAAAAGGGAGGGGGGAGGGGGAAAGGTAAAGGTGTTTTAAGATCTGGAAAAGGAAAACAGCTCATGAAGAAGTAACCAAGAACCTCGTTATTTTTCCTAGTCCCTGCCCCCCCCCCATACTGCGAGCAGGGGAGGATGAAGGGAGTAAAATCATGGCTGAAGGGAAGTCTGCTTAGAATGGAGGGGTGGGGAGAAGGTGCTACTGAGAACCCCATTTTTCCCCAGTCCCTGCTCCACCTGTACTGCGAATGGGAGGGAAGAAGGGACCTAGATTCTGATTAAAGTCTGCTTAGAAGGGAGCGGGGGGGGGGGGGGAACGTGTTTTAAGATCTGGTTGCATTTGTTTTAAGATTTGGTCACACTCCTGCCTCCGGTTTTCACTGTTCTTTTTAGTGTAGTGTAATAAATTAGAATAGTTCTTTCCTGCACTGTGTTGAGTCTGTTTTCGTCCATATCGTTGCCGATAAAATGATCTCTCCTTGTCCTTATCTTGACTCCTAAACCTCTTAATATATATTTTCTCCCCTGTCCAAGTTAGAAGGGGAGTAAGCTTTGGTGGGCGTCTGGCCTCCAGCTAGGGCTAAACCACCACAATAGGGGAAATCTTAAAACAGTTGTGATCCATTTCTGCAACATAAAAAGCAGATGAACAATACTTGGCATCTGAAAAGTAGCATATAGAAGAAAATTGTATCAAATATACAGTTATTTGTTGATATATATTCCAAAAACATGAAGAAAGAAGTGTCTCAAACACCACCACAGAAGTTCTTAAAACTTCTAAGGAAAAATCATCTTTATTTCTTTAATTTCTCTGTGAATATTGCTAAACTTTATATAATATTTAAAACTCAGTAGATACATTTTTGTCCATCTGAAATCAATTTCAGTTTGATAGACCTGAATATTTCGTATCAGTAAGGCAATAATGGGGTATAATCTTCTGCTTATTTGGAGGATATTCTTTACATTTAGAATCTCAAACTGGTATTTTAAACTCCTCCATAATAGAATGATTGACAGTGATATATTTTTGGCACTGTGTAATTAGAATCTGATAAAAATATTGGCTTTCCCAGTGTAGGTTTTTCTATATTGCCTGAGAACCTTAATTTTCACTTTACACAAGTCTCTATGTGTGCATGTGTCTGTCTGCTGCCTGTCTGTGGATCGAAATAACAAATTTTTGCATCTTCTGGAACTGCTTAAGGTGCCATATATTGCTTTGTCTGCATATTATTTTAGATTCAATAAAAGAAGTAATTGGAAGTATATTTCTCGATCTAAATATCTAAAAATAAAGGCATAGTTTTCTTTTTGCAACTCAAGAAAAAAATTAATTAAAGCCTAATATTGTTGTTCTTGTTCTTGTTCTTCTTATTGTTACTAAGTATGAGTTACGGTATATTTATGTTGATATCCAGTGTGCTTTACCAGACCCTTACTATGCACCATGCAATTATTTTGATTGGACTCTCATGTGCCTGTCTGCCTTTTCCAGTGCTTGGATTATCTGACTCTACTGGGGACTCCATGTTATTCTGCAGATGTGAGGCTAGTTGACCGAGCAGTCTTTAATGACTGGGGTTTTTTAGTTCTATCAGTTTATGAATACTTATTTCTTAAAGCACTAATTGGAAAAAAAATTTGCATTATTTAGCTAATATTCAGTTCTCAGCTAAATCACCCTTCTGTGAGTGTGCAAACACCTCTCTCATCTTTTCTCTCTGCATGCCTTTGCTATTCCCCTCAAGGTCATGCTACTCTCCACTTACATCCCTTGCTGTATTTATTCTGGTTCAAACGGCCACTCCACTGCACTCGTTCTGATTCTTTGAGCAGCAAGGTAGCTGCAACCATAATCAGTGTATTTTTTTCCTCTGGTTACTGCCTGCAGCCTTGTTTATTGCTTGTTTTTCTCTCTCCTCCTTCTCCCCGCCTGCATCCCTTGCCCCCAACCCCCTTGTGAGGTTGGAATGCTTGTACTCATTACTGACAGGTTTTTGTCCTTATAAAAGGATAGTTTTCATGAGGTTAATTGCAAGGTTAAAACTGGGGCAATAAGAAAGCCCTCATAGCAATAAAGAGCAAGAATTAACAATTTTTTCAGCATCCATGAAAATCCCAAACTGAGGAGCCCACTGCTTTCCTCTACCAACCACACTAGATGGCAGCATGTGCCAGTGCTGCATTGCATCAGGGCAGACACCGTTAGGAACAAAACCGCAGCAAGACTTGCAGTGAAGATTTTAATTGAGAAGTAAAAATATTCATTACGGATTAACTCCATTTCCATTATTTTCAAAACTCTTATTGTCTTTATAGAGGAAGCCTAAGCTCCAGTTCTGAATATCGAGCCCAGTCTCCTACTAAGAAAATCACATCTATCATTTTCTTCTGTGACTGCTCATGGAAGCTTTTTCCATATTGTCTCTTGTATATAATAAACTTGTATCTGAAAGATGCACTTAAATGCCTTTTTCTTGCTAGCTGAATTAAAATTGATGTCACAATGAACTAAGTGCTCCAAGAGCAGGGAACAGTAAGATGCAAAGATGAATACAGAAAATATAAATGAAATGGTCTAAAAATGAATTAGCTGTCTGGTCAGATTCTTTTTGCATTCCAGTGCTCCTCTTATGTTGAACAATGAACAGTGGTTGAAGCTGATTTCTTACACATTATTTTCTCTTTCTCTGTCTTCATCTGACCTATGAACAACTATGCTAAACAGATCTCCACTATGTTGGTCAAAGTGTTAATTCTTTTTCAGCCTTCAAATACTAAAATTGGATGAGAATTTCTTGTCCTGAGTAGGCAATTAAGAACGGGGAATAAATGAAGAGGAGCTACATTAATTTGGACCAAAACAATACAAAAAATGCTGAATAATCAGCAAAATCTGAAAAAAGAAGATACTAAAAGTTAAGTCTCTGCTATGTAAATCACAGTCTGGTCTTTGTCCTTTTGTTTGTTACTGCATGATATTGCAGTGGGTAACAGCTCTCTGAAATGTTAAATGCAAGATAAAACACATTTTTAGTTCTTGAAAATGCATATTTTTATTTTCCCGGGGGACACACGCATTGCTTTCTTCTTGTTAAGTGTTGAAACTTTCAACAGCTATTGAGAAAAGAGCTCATATCTTAAATTCAAATATCTCAGCTTCAAGAAAACCTGTGAGTACAGCGAGCCCGCTGTACTTAGCAGGAACATTGCAACTGAATTGAAGCATTCAGCTGATAAAATAAACCTCATAATAAAATTTGGTTGGTACAAATCAGCTCAACAAATTTAACTACAGCCAAGTAAGCACGCATTAAACAGAACATAAAATATAAGTTTCTGTCCTGTAACTAATTATAAATGGAGATTCATTCATTAATAGAGTGAAATGAACCACAGATCTGATATTTTTCAGGAATTACATTGTTAATGACAGTTTCTGACAGTTTGCTTTACTGCTATAGCATACATAAACTCTTCCAACCTCACAAAGACAGGTCACCCCTCAGTTTAAATCCCAACACATACTTGTTTCATTTAAAGCATAGTTTAAATGTAGGGAAGTACTAAGATATTATGGCAGGTATGGGAATGAAAGCAAAGATTTGCCAGAGATTTAGTAAGAGGGAACAGTATATTTTAAGTGAACTAACAGCATTAGGATTCAGAGAGAGGAATGTGAGTTTCAAATAAATATAAATTCTGGAAAAGTTAAAAACCTGATGGGACGGAGAAGAATCCCCTGGAATTGTTTTTTAAAGGTATGCTAGAGTAATGTATTGGTGCAGACACTTTAGGGAATAAGGCAGGACTATGACCATTCCTGAATACTACTACTGAGCTAATGTTAAAAAACATCAGAATGTAAAAGAAGTCATGAGTTCCTGAGGCTCTGCAAGAGTAACCTTATATGGCTTTGCAGAATAATTAAGAGAACAGAAGATTTTAAGAGGGCTGGAAAAGCTTTCAAAGCCTGGGATGAAAACCCACTCTGCCAGCCCTGAGTGCACTCCTGTGAGCTAGGTCCTTTCGGAAGCCCAGGGAGGGTATGGCTAAAGGAGTGTAGCACTAATGGGTGTGCAGAGAGGCACACGCTTTCTCAGCAGCCTCTCTGACCAGAGTTACATTGTGAATGCCCACAGTTCATACTGAAGGCAAAATTTAGTGTATGACAATTACTTTTCTCAGTCAAAATATCCATTGAACCTATAAGCACTTGACATCTAGATTTTGAAGGTTTAATTTTGTTACTATTTTTATCTACACTATAAGTAAGGGGAAAAAATCTATAGAAATTCTATGGCCAAAGTAAAATGTTGAGTCATTCCTTAATCCTGTAGGTAGAAATGTGTGCAAGAAAGATGTTTTTGAAAGCTGGAAAGTAATTGCTTCCTCAAGTGAAAAGTAAGAATGCTGTTGTGTATTAAAAAGTTTTCTCTTTTGATTTCATTAAATTGAGGCCTCAATAGACCATGTTTTTAAGCTAAGTTAATTTAAAAATTCATAAAATTCCAACACCTAGCTTTCATAGACCTTTAGAATAGAAGGAATACTCTTGCAAGTTCTCACTTTCATTTGGGTACCCTTATGAAATCTCTATCAGGATTGTCCAAAGGTTAATTTATAGGAAAACAAGTATTTCAGTAACTGAGATTTCAAGGAGATTACAATCATCAGCTAATTAGTTCACTTTCTGTGATGTCCAGCGACAGTGTGCTTTTGTATACATAGAAATCTAGGTCCTTTATTGTAACTTTCTGAAACACAATCAATGCAATATTGCCAGTATTTTCCCTCTCTCAAAGCATACTATAATCCTTTGGTGTCTGTCTAATTTACAAGGAGGACACAGCCAATCTGTCAGCACCCCTACAGTGAGATAAAATAAATGAGCTGTGCTGTTCCAGACATGCTTTTTACTAAGATGGTTATTTAACAACAGATAAAATATGAAGACAAGAACAGGGTCAAACCAAAGGTTCTTCTTGTCCTACATGTTTTTTCAGTAGTCTCCAGTTACAGATACTTAGGGAAAAGAAATACAGAAAATGAACAACATATAGATTTTCCTTTTTTTCTTCTATACTCTCCCAAATACCAGTCCAGATGTTCCCTATCCTGAAGGTCAACTCTGGACCATCTTGTTTCATAGACACTGATTGAGTACTGATTCCATTTCAAAATAAGGAAATAAGTCCGGTTTTAGACTCAACAATACTTTTGAGTTCAACCACTAGCAATTATTTTTGTACTTTAATGGTGTGAACTATTAGTAATGTTTGAAAGATCCATGTATTCTGATCAGGAGGATGACATCTCTTTCTTGTAAAGCTAGATATAGGTAATGATGTTGTCATAGTTTAACAATACTGGTAACTGCACACCGCACAGCTGCATACTCACATCTCCCTGCACAAGCAGATGGGAAAAGAATGCAAACAAAATCTCCTGGGTTGAGATAAAGGCAGATAACAAAAGAAGATAATGATAGTGATAATAAAAGTAAAACTAATACTAGCACCACCACAAATATAATCTAAAACAAATGTTAAATAAAGAAATTTGATTGCTTACTACCAATAAAACTAAAATAAACAATCCATGGTCAGTTGGTTTCCAAGCACCAATCCCACTCCGAAGATCATTTTCCCAGTTATATTCATAGAATAATGTTACATGTTAAAGAATATCCCTTTGGACAGGATGGGTCAGCTGTCCTGGCTGTTCTCTTCCAGCTTCTTGTGCACCTGGCAGGGGGTGGGAAACTGAAAAGTCCTTGACTTAGTCTAAGCAACACAACTACCAAGCAACAATTAAAACCATCAGTGTGTTATTAACATTGTTCTCATCCTAAATCCAAAATGCAACACTATACCAGCTACTAGAAAGGAAATCACCTTTATCCCAGCCAAAACCTGAACAAAATATTTTTTACTTTTTCTGTGCCATTCTGAAGACATAGCAATCAATGTAATCCACTGGACTGCAGAAGGCCATGTCTTCATTGCAGGAAAACATGCCAAGCAGTTGGCCTGTGCTACAAAAGATACTTGGTTATTTATTGCAAATAGAGTGACCTACGTTACAGCGTATCTCATGGCAATAGGAGAGGAGGCAATTCACATCCACATCCTTGACATTGGCTGGATCGTCATTCAAAGCAATTTCCCAAGCTGGAAACCAGTCCACTGAGAAGCGATCTGTTCTCAATTCAGTCGCTCAGGATAGAAAACACTACGTTAGCATTTCCTTGGATGCCCTTCAAGATGGTTGCCGTGAGGGGGAAATGCACCATATTTGAAGGCTGATAGGTAAACAAGGATTATTATTCCCTGAGATTTTACCATTCACCCTGTTGGTAAATGAATCTTTGAGCTTGCTTTCTTATTTTCGCATCCCATTTATTTTTGTGATTCAGGGCTCTATTTGTGTTTTTAAATAGCTCAGTAGCTCTGCCAAAAAAGCTCAAAATGCCAAGGAGTGGAACAGATTTGTTTGGCTGCATTTACTGTTTGGGGAAAACAGAATTACAGGCAAGAGACCTGAAAGCAACGATTTGGGGTAAACTGCAGTAGCTGATAACAGCTTTGAGATGCTGCGTAATCGTAATGCATAATCACTGTATGCTGTCGGCATACAGTGAAAGTACATATCATACCTTCAGATATACACAAATTACCCACCTGCATGGGGGACTTTTGGAATAGTTCTGTAACATTGATCTCCTGTAAGATTACTCCAAACAATAGTAGTGAGAAGTGTATTTGAAATCGTTTTCAGTTGTGCAACACGATATAGTTTTCTCTTTTTTTGTCCAGTATATCCTCTGAGGGGCTAAAAATGTCTCTACAGTTACAAATGAATTTTTTTTATAAAAGACAGTAGAATGCTCCATGTCACACTGTGTTGTGCGGTATCTCCACCTCTGTGAGGGAGGTTGTGAATCCTAGGTGCCATTGACAGTAAAGACAAGGAGGGGCTACAGAGAAAAATGTGGTCATCAACCACCTACATCAATGCTTTCCAAATATACAAAGGATTGGACAGTTTGGATTTCATAGGAAACAAAACCTTTTCCACATAAAAGAGCTGCATTGAAAACAGCCAACATTTCAGTCTTCTTCAAAAATATTTTTTCATCTGAAAAGTGTGCAGCACCTGTAAGCTAGATGTGGAATCAAAAAGCACGTTGAGAATAATAACAGTCTAGGATCATTGTGAAGATCACAATGGCTTTTCCTGTGAGGTGACTGAGACATTCATTAAATACCTGAAATCTTGGGGTTTTTTCTGTTTTGGAGTGTGGTTTTGGTTCTTTTAAATCCGGATTTTGGTTTGATTTCTTTCCTCTCAATGTTTGCTTTCAGTTGGTCTCTTCTAATTTCAAAATACAGCCATTTCCAGTTATAGCATGTTTCCTACTATAACTATCTTAAAGTAATCAAATCTATTAAGTCATTGAAGAACAGAGGGAACAGTCATTTTTTTGGTGTGTAAAGCTTAATGCCTTTATTTCAATTACATGATAAACTGTCTCTAGTCAGTTAGAGGTTACAGGCTAAAAACGCATTTGTTGTCTTCTTTACTTGAATATTTTTCAGTTATATGATAACAGGTTTCATTTTGATACTGATTCAAATTTAGAGATAAATGAAAAAATGCACCAGTATATTGTACAGAAAACTGACCATGGAGACTTGTAGTAATTGCGATGCTGATGGTAGGGATAATAAAATGGCAGATGGAATTCACTTTATATGTGATATGTGTGGGAAAAAACAACCTAACTGCATAACTGCAAAGATGAACTCTGAAAACATTATTGCCAGTTAGTTAACAGACCTTAGAATTATTATGGCTCTACAAGGTCATTGGTTCAGTTCTCAGTGACAAGTCAAAACGCCAATCTTAATATTAGGAAGACTAGTAGAGAACAAAACAAAATCCCTAATTATAGACTAATTGTGTCATTCAAAAATGGTACTATCAAGAGCTATTAAAGACACAACCTCTTTCTCAGTAAAGCACTGAGCTGTTGATTGAGACATTATTTTGGTAGCCCCATTTTCATGGTTCTTTCCTACCTATTTCTTATCATCCAGTTTTAGACTTAGAAGAACTTTTTCCCTTACCATGACTGTCCTTAAGTTCTAAATCACAGACTTGCAATAAGCTTTGCATGGATGTGTCCAATAGCATCATTTAGATTCTGTATAAAGTTTTTCTTGCAAAATAGAGCAGCTGCCACCCAGAAAATGGCTAAATTAGAAAAAGCTGTTGTTTTTCATGGTTGGAGTCATAATTCACAGAGCACATATTGGCAACGGTATCATTCAAACAACCCAACGCACTAGTCGTTTTCTTGATCATAGAATCATAGAATCATAGAATGGCATGGGTTGGAAGGCAGCCCAAGGATCATAGAGCTCCAACACCCCTGCCACAGCCAGGGACACCAACCTCAGGCCTGGATCTACACAATGTTGCCCAGGCCCCCATACAACCTGGCCTTGCCCAGGGACAGGGCATCCACTACTTCTCTGGGCAGCCTGTTCCAGCACCTCACCACTCTCTCTGTAAAAAAAGCTCTCCCCTAATATCTAATCTAAAGCTTCCCTCCTTTAGCTTTAATCCATTCCCCCTTGTCCTGCCATTGTCTATCCTTTTAAAAAGTTGAATCCCCTCTTGCTTATAAGCCCCCTTCAGGTACTAGAAGGCTGCAATGAGGTCCCCCCCCAGCCTTCTCTTCTCCAGGCTGAACAAGCCCAGCTCCTTCAGCCTCTCTTTGTAGGGCAGGTGCTCCAGCCCTCTAATCATCCTTGTGGCCCTCCTCTGAACCCTCTCCAACAGTTCCACATCTTTCTTTTACTGGGGGCCCCAGATCTGGACACAGTACTCCAGGTGGGGCCTCAAGAGGGCAGAGGAGAGAGGGACAATCACTTCCCTGTCCCTGCTGGCCACCCCTCTGCTAATGAAGCCCAGGATACCATTGGCCTTGTGAGCTGCAAGAGCACACTGCTGGCTCATGTTAAGTTTCTCACCCACCAGAACCCCCAAGTCCTTCTCAGCAGGGCTACTCTCCAGAAGTTCTTCTCCCAGTCTGTATCTATGTCTGGGATTCTTCTGCCCCAAGTGCAACACCTTACACTTGGCAGTGTTGAACCTCATTAGGTTCACCCAGGCCCATCTTTCTAGCCTGTCAAGATCCCTCTGGATGGCTTCCGTTCCTTCTAGGATGTCGACCACACGACTGAGCTTGGTGTCATCTGCAAACTTGCTGAAGGTGCACTCAATCCCATCATCGATGTCATTGATAGAGATGTTAAAGAGAACCGGTCCCAAGACAGACCCCTGGGGGACACTGCTTGTCACCGGCCTCCACCTGGACATAGACCCATTGACCATCACCCTTTGGCTACGGTCTGTTAACCAGTTTCTTATCCACTGGATAGTCCACCCATCAAATCCACATCTCTCCAATTTAGAGATAAGGATGTGGTGGGGGACTGTGTCAAAGGCCTTGCACAAGTCCAGGTAGATGACATCGGTCGCCTTCTCTTTATCTACTGATGCTGTTACTCCATCATAGAAGGTCACCAGATTGGTGAGGCACGACCTTCCCTTGGTGAAGCCGTGCTGGCTGTCCCGGATCACATGCTCTTCCCTCATGTGCTCCAACATGTCATCCAGGAGGATCTTTTCCATGATCTTCCCAGGCACAGAGGTGAGGCTCATCAGCCTGTAATTCCCTGGGTCTTCCTTGCTCCCTTTCTTATAAATGGGAATGACATGACCTTTTTTCCAGTCTCCAGGGACCTCTTCTGACAGCCACGACTTTTCAAATATGATGGAGAGCGGCTCAGCAACCACATCAGCCAGCTCCTTCAGGATCCTGGGATGCATGTCAGCCGGCTCCATAGACTTGCAGACATTCAGTCTCATGAGGCAGTCTTGGACTTGCTCTGCTCTTACAGTTGCAGGGGATTTGCTCCCCTAGTTCCCACCTAGAGTTCTAGGGATGCAAGGTTCTGGGATTTGAGAAGTATGAGAATCCTGGCTGCCAGAGAAGACTGAGGCAAAGAACTCATTCAGTACCTCAGCCTTCTCCTCATCAGTTGCAGCCAATTCTCCTTTCTCATTTACCAAGGGCAGTACGTTCTCTTTGTCCTGTCTCTTCTGGCCAATGTACCTGTAAAATCCCTTCCTGTTGTTTTTAACATCCCTTGCCAAGTTCAGTTCCATCTGCGCCTTGGCTTTCCTGATCCAGTTGCTCTTTAAGCTTTCTTGAGTAAAATGTTCCTACATGGAGTAAAAGCAAAACAAAGTATTTCTTCTATGCTTAACTAGAATATGTCTCTTTTCTGTCAGAGTAAGGGATTTTTTAATACTTTCACAATTATTCATTAATTCCATGTTTCTTTATTAAAAGAAATTTTAGATTTCCTATATTTAGATTAGGAGTAAGATGTAAAAGTAATTTTTTATTTATTAAAATGCATTAAAATATGTCCAATTACCTGCTTCCTTTTGCTCACAGGTTTTTGTGGGTTTAGGGGTTTTGTGGCAGTTTTGTTTATTTTTTTTGTAATTTCTTAGAACAAATCTAGCAATAGTTTAGGAGCTTCGCACTTTGCCCACAAGAGGGAGGCAACAGACTTTCAGCAATATGGGGCAAATGATACAAGCAGTGCCTGAGATGTTCTGGGTGTGTTTTTCTCTTTCCAGGTTGTAGCTACGGAAATACCCTTTAACTTTTTAGAAATAAACAGATGAATAAATTTTTTAAGAAAATCTAATCAGTGGCTAAGTGCTAGTCTTTCCAAAACAAATGAAGAATCTAGGCCTACACACATTTACAGACACCATTTAATTCTGCCATTTCATTTACCTTACTTGATAATGCCAAATATTTGCCTAAGAATTTTTTTCTGGTACTGGGCTGGGAGAAAAAAAAAAGTTTAAAATAAAAAAGCTGAGAGTCAACAAGGAAAAAGAGATTTCTGCTACTTTGGAAATCTTATTTTATATGCAATAGAATGTATAGATCAAAGCTAATATGTGTTTGGAATGTATGTTTATGAAGGAGAAATGTATTCATGTGTATATCAAATTAACCATGTTTTACTAATAACAGAGACGTTCTTTGACATATAATATGTTTGCAAACAGAAAATAAAACAGAAATCCTCATCACATTATTGCTCTACCACTTAATCTTTATCAGTTCTCTGTTGTATTCTTAACTGTGCTGCATTTTCTTTTCTGCTCTGCTTATGAAATGTCTGCTTAAATTCAGGGGGCTTTTTGCATGGACCTATCTCAGAGGAACATTTTTCATTGTGCAATGTATAATTCTCTTCAGGTAAGATCCTCTATCTTTGATGTTAGTGACATAATTAGCCTAATAAGGCATTATAAAGTATAGAAAACAGACGTTAGTAGATGAATGTTCATTGTGGCAAGGAAGTTAGCCAAGAAAAATCAGAATAGACGATGTTATAAAGGAAAGCAACAGTCACAGGTAAGTTATTTGCTTTGAAACAGATCTTAATACCTTCCAAAACTTGAGTGAAGTATGAGTTTGATTTGTGATAGTTTAGAGCTGGAGACAAGACTGAAATTTACAGTGTGAACTGAAATACAAGGCTGAGTACTTAGGGATTAATAACAAAAACCTTCTATAACCTTGAAACTTAGTAGAAGCACTATAGATGAGAAAAATCTGTCTGCACCACCTGATCTCAGAATGGCTGTGAGATGTTGATATGAAACCAGCGTTACAAAGGCAATTATAATTTGCCAATCATCCTAGTCATATCATTTACAAAAGAACAGTAATATACTCTGTAAGGCTCCAGTGAAACTAGATTTAGTATACAATGCATAATTCTAATTGCTGATATTTAGAATAGATTGGTTAAACCTGATAGAAACAAAAAAGTGACCTCCATAATGATCATCAAAATTAAGACATTCCCATAAAAAGAGAGACTAAAGGAGTTGTTCAGCTCACAAATTACTGAGTAGCAGTGTATTTCTGTAAGTATACAAAAGAGAAAACACTCAGGGTAGGGGCTATTTAAGTTCAACATAGAAGAATCTGTTGGACTACAATTTGCATCATGCTTTTCAATGAAATATTAACTGCAGTTCAAATGAATGTTGCAAGACTGTATCTCATAGAAATATAGCTAATTATGTAATGCAATCAATTAACATCGGGCCCCTCTCAAAACAGACTGTTAGTATGATACTTGTAAGCTTAAATTCTTTAATTGTAAAATCTTCAGTCCAGAACACTCTTTTTCAATGTCAGAAATCCTTACTACCTTATTATATCTGATGACACTCAGACAGCACCACATCATCTATTACCAAATACCAATCCAAGAAAAAGGGGATTTTTAAAAGTCCTTACACTCATTAAATTGCTATGTCCTTGTTTGACTTAGCTGGCAATGGGATTTTTCTGGGCCAAACTGCAGTATATAGTTTAGATCCTCTGAATCTTAGACTAAATACCTGTTCAGTAAATGCTATTATAAGGTATATTTTAATGCAATGTAGTCTTTTTCATTAAAATAAATTTTCTTTAATGTTATTGGCAAAAATGCCTTTAACTTCAACTTTAGTTACACCTAGTCAATAGATTTTATAATAAACAGAAAATAAGCATCCCAATTTTTTTCATAAAAAGTGATTTACATTCCTTTTTAATATTTCAAACCGTCTCTTCTAAAAACCAGAATCCTTTTCAAAAGAACTGTGAAGGGATAATTATCACCAGTGCTTCGAGCAGCTCTAAGCAGTCAGCACTCAGTAGGGTCCTTTTAGAGGAAAAGACAAAAAAAACATGACTGAAATGCGTTTGTGCTCATACACTCAAGCAGATACTCAAGTAGTAGTGTTAGTTGGATATATATATCTGTATATATATATATATATATAAAATGATTGCTGAAAGATGGTCCTGTAAAACTGTACAAGGCCTTTTTAATCTTTTTGCATACATATTCCACTGTCATCCATGTTTGATATAATTTATACACTTTCAATAATACTCGAACTATGAAAAGATTGGCAGAACAAAGATATTTTTCCACAAGAGGGAGCTAATACTCCTCATTAGTTCCCGAGTAGTCAGCTTTCTTCATCAGAAGTCTGAAATCCAGGTGTTCCAAAGTCAAGCTTAAATTTCCTCAATAATACTTTGTCATTTAGCCGGTCCCTTTATGAGATAAAGAGGAATAAGAAGTCAGAGAAGTGACCATCTTCTCCTCAGGTGAAAGCAGCAAAACATGACATTGCTATGATTTAGAGTACTTTTCTGATGCAGCATATTACTTTTTTTTTTTTTTTAAAGAAGACCTCTGAGCCTATCCTCATATAATCATTAGATATTTTAAAAACACTCAATTTTCTTCTAAGAAAAAACATACTTGACTCCTCTGAGCTCACACGGCTGTTGAGAAATGGCAAGGGGTGAAAACTACAGCAATTACTGAAAGCAGTTTATTCCCTCAAAAAACAAGGAAAATTTAAATCTTATTTCAGAACTTCTGATCTTAATTAACCAAGTATTAAAAAATCAAAATATCACACAGAATTACCATTTTGTTTATAATGTTTCATCGAGGTAAAAATTAATATAAATAATGTTTCATCAGTGAAAAATTTACAGCAAAACACTTAAGCTGTTTTAGGAGCAATCAGTCTGAAATGTGCTTTTGTCATGTACACAGAATTAGATGTGGTTAGAGTAATGATAAATTCCTTCTTCTATTATTATTTTAGTTCTTGTTTTATGACTACTTATGCTACTTTTTCATTAGAAAGAAGGGCAGTGGATTCTTCCTTCTAAGACAGGAAGACACTGGTGTGAAAGGGCTTTGATCTCATTAAGTCTGAAGTTTCTACTAGTGTGTACATTCTTGAATCTACTGTCTGTGTCTATATCATCAATCAGTTTAAGGACACTGGCTGGCCCAACATAAACACTTAGAAAAATGGCATTATTTCTTACTGAGCATTTATTTGGACAATGCCTTTAATAATACACTTTAATTTTTGGTCAGTTCTAACATGGTCATGCAGTTGGACTAGATTATCATTGTAGGTCCTTTCAACTGAAATTATTCTATTCTATTCTATTTGATTTGATTCTAATCTAAACATCAAAGATTTTTAGGTGACTAACTTCCATTGGTGCCCTTAGTGCCTTTGAATATCTATGCTTGAATGTCTGACAGTAATTCTGTTATTTCTGCAGGAATTAGAATATGTTCTTTGTGAACCTAGCATGAAATTATTGACTCTTCTTTAAGTGAATTTCTTGCTCAAAAACAATCTCCAGTATGGTTTGATCAGTGTTCAAAATAATATTCTCTTTTGAGGTTATTGAAATTAGTTTTACAAAACTATTTCTGCCATGAAATAATAAATTCACTTTTATAATGTGACCTTGTGTTTCAAGCCTGTTGTGCATTTTTATGACCAGGTATAAATGCTCAAATATAATGATTTCTAATGGAAATGCTGAGAAACAATGACTTACGATTTGGGGTGGTTTGACCCTGGCTGGAGGCCAGATGCCCACCAAAGTCGCTCTATCACTCCCCATTTTAGCTGGACAGGGGAAGAAAATATATATTGAGAGGACTCAAGATAACAATGGGGAGAGATCATCTTGTAATCAACGACATGGGCAAAACAGACTCAATGCAGAGGGAAGCAAAGAAAAATTGCCACTCCATCTCAAATTATGCAAACACAATTTTTGCCAATATAAGCTGTGAGGAAAAAAAACCCAAAAAGATAAAAACAAGAGTATTTTTCTTCAATAATGAACAAAGGAAATACTGGAGTAAGAAAAACAGTGTTAGTATTCCTTGCAAAGTTTTATAGTGCTTGTGTGTTACTTAAGCCTGAACCCCTCAAGGCAGTTATTGCCTGTATGAATACATAAACTTTAAAAAGCATTTCTAGCTTCTGCAGCTGCCAAGATAAGCTAGGGTACATGACCTCAGTGAATTTGAAAGATTCCCAGGCAGGGGGCTAATTAAAACTCCATCCACATCTACAGACTATTTGCTTGTTTATTTGTATCTGATTATTTTATGCCTTCTTATGATTTTTACACAGCCTTAGTCATGACTCTTGAATGCTCAAGATGATAGCACCAGAGCAATTCTATTCCTAATGCTACATCGCTTCTCCACACCACTGCTCAGCTCTTGCTGAGAACCTTCCCCAGCTTCCAGAGTAATTTTTTATGAAAACTAGTGCCACCTATTTACGGCTGCAGCAAGACATGAAGTAGACCTACCCCTGTTGTCGTCCCTGCAATGCAAATTTGGGGTAGGATGAATCATGATTTTATGCATATTTCCTGATGTATGGTCTGATTGAAATGTTATACTAGCATGTATGATAGGTCCACTAGGATAAAGTTGGATGTGTTACTCTTGTGTTTCTAGAATGCATTCTTCCAATTTAACAGCTCTCTGGTTTGAAGCACTAGCTATTAGTGTCAGCCTGGACAACATAAATTTTCTCCTTGGTAATATTTTTCTCATTTATTTTTATAATAATCACTCTATTTTTAAGTTCTCACACAGGAACCTCTTAAGCTACTGCCTAAGAGCGATGCTACGCTTTCTCTACTGGCTAAAGAAGCTACTAATACAAACTTTTGATGTTTAATGTACCTGAAGCTAATTGTATTGCTTCTCCTCCTTCCATTTGCAATCAAGTGATTACTTGATGACTCAATGCAGTTACAGCTTATTCATACAGTCCATCACTCAAATCATTGATTGCAGAAGAGTCAATTTCCAGAACAAAAATGATTTATCTGTTGTTTTAATAGAAGTTGGATAGATAGAGAAAATATCTTTTGTTTCACAGTGCAATATTCCTAATTGAAATTTCTCAGAGGAACTTTACATTGTGTGAAATTATTAACTCAGTTAGACACTGCAATTTTGAGATCCTTATTTTAAGAGATTTTTTTTTTCTTATACCAGCTGATGAGATGCATTGCTTAAGGCTTATGAAAGGGGATCAGCTAACAATCACAAATTTTCAAGAGGTTGAAACAAGTGTGGAATGCTGCTTATGGAAATCAAGTTTTGGAAATAGTTAAATCACTGAAAAGTTAGACAAAAGGACTTAATTGAGTCTGAACAAGATTTTGAACCAACCCAAGCATGGGAATCTTTTTTGTAAGAGGAAATGCTTCAACAATGTTCATGTATGCATTTTGGAGCCGTGTTCTGGTTACTTACGTGACTTGCGTAACAGTTCCAGTTTTCTGGAACAGAAACAGTTCTTTTTTGGAAAAAAGCCAGTCCCTCATTCAGGTTATAAATCAAACCAGGAACTATATAGTAAAGAATAAACCTATAACCAGAAGCTTGAATGGAGGTTTTTGTACCCGGAGACCTATCTTTGCAGAAAATACTGGTCCTGAACTCCTATATTCCTCAAGAATTTTATTTTTCTTTTTTTTTACCGGTTATAATTATCTGTATTTTTCTCATATAAACCTTGCAAAAAACATTGTTAATTCAGAGCATATAGTGACAAACTGTTCATTGGTGAAACTAAGCAAAATCACAGAATCACAGAATCACAGAATCACAGAATCTTAGGGGTTGGAAGGGACCTCAAGAGATCTTCGGGTCCAACCCCCCTGCCAAAGCAGGCTCCCTATCTCATATTACATAGATAGGCGTCCAGACGAGACTTGAATATCTCCAGAGAAGGAGACTCCACCACCTCCCTGGGCAGCCTATTCCACTGCTCTGTCACCCTCACTGTGAAAAAGTTCTTCCGCATGTTGGTGCGGAACTTCCTGTGCTCCAGCTTACAGCCATTGCCCCTAGTCCTGTCCCCACTGACCACTGAAAAGGGGCTGGCCAATTCCCCCTGCCACCCATGTCTAAGATACTTGTAAACACTAATTAGGTCCCCCCTAAGTCTTCTTTTTTCCAGGCTGAACAGACCCAGCTCACTCAACCTTTCCTCATAGGGGAGATGTTCCAGACCCCTAATCATCTTTGTCGCCCTTCTCTGGACTCTCTCCAGAAGGTCCCTGTCTTTTCTATACCAGGGAGCCCAGAACTGGACACAGTATTCCAGGTGGGGCCAAAAGGTTTTCTGTACTCCATTGTGTCTTACAATCTGACAATCTTATCATGCATATTATTCTCACATTGAATGAGAAGACCATTCTATTTTCTTCTTTTTTAAATCCTGGATACAACAACTTATGGTCAAAACTCAACAGTTTTGGAAATAGATGTGGTATGCTTATATTTAAAAACAGATTTATAAACCCACAAAGAATTTATTACAGATGCTGTAGTACATATTGGCTTTGGATCAAGTTGGGGATATGGATCAGAAGTCCATTAAAATTTCATGTCCCAATCTCTGCCAAAACCAAAGTTCAGAGGAATGGTTGGTTGGGTTTTTTAAGATAAGTGCAGCAGACTTAATTTAATCTCAAGGATTTGATTTGAACTGTATCCAAAGAGCAAGTCAGCACCAATTTTTATTTTATCCATACCCACTTACCTACATATCTACTGCTCTACATCAAAAGACTCAAGAGCTAATTCTGTTATGGTGCCTTTCCTTTTTACAAGTAGAATGATATATACAAGTCTGGAGAAGAGCAGAAATAGCTTCCTGCTGAAAAAAATATCCTCAGTACACAACTGATATGCAAGAAGCCTACAACATATTTCTTAGATCCTAACAGAGACAGGAAAAGCCAATTATGTGGAACTGGAATATGGAGAAGACAAAGAACATAGATGAAGAATATAATACAGTGGTTGGTCTCTGTTCACTGTGATTCAAAGTAAATATGTAATATTACAGCTAAATCAGGACTTGTTTCCATTCATTCATTTCAAAATATGATCTGGTTAGATCTTACCCTTTCAAATGAGCAGTTATATTCAATTCTGGAATTTTATAACAGACACTGTTGTCTGCCAGCAAGACAGATATTCATGCATTACCTGAAAGGAAATTAAATTTTAAAAGCTTCTTGATAGTCATTAAGTTCCACAGCATAAAAATTCCATGCAGAAATTAGGAATAAGAGCTAAAAATCCATATATTGATGACAGAAAATTGTTAAATGTGAGATTCAAACATTTCAACTGAAAGTAGAATCAAAATATTTGAGAAAAATAAAAAAGCCAGCCTATTCTAAGAGAATGACAATAAAAGTTATTTCTGAATTGTATTATATGCCATTATCTTTCTTCACTGGACTCTCTCCAGGAGATCCCTGTCTTTTTTATACCAGGGAGCCCAGAACTGGACACAATACATGAATTCTATATTTTGATGCATTTCTCCATTACTTCCAACAAGCCAATAGTCCATCACAACTTTTTCTGAAAGTACAGAAATAAATAATTCACAGATGCTTTTAACTTAATAGTCAGTTCTTTGTGAAATGAGTCCAGAATTAATAGTGATGCCGGTTGTGTGAAACCTTGAAGCATTTTGGGTCACAAAAATGATTTATTGACTGATAACATCATCTTTCTCTTCAAAAGTTCTGGTAAAAATTTAACAGCTGCTGTGGCAGGAAAAGGCAGAGGCACTGCAGAAGAAAGCACATACAAATAGGGACACTAAAATGATTGTGGAATTGGAGCAACTGTCATATAAGGAGAGATTGAAATAACTGGGATTTTTTTTGAACTTTGAGAGAAGATATTGAATGTTGTGAGGCTGGGTGACACTTATCAATGTGTGTAAGTATCTGAAGGGACTGGGAAAAAATTATACAGCCAGATTCTTTGCTGTCATAAACAGTGAAAAGGACAAGGGGCAATAGGTACAAACTGAAACAGAGAAAATCCCATTTTAACATAAGAAAAATTACCATTAAGGATGGTCAGTCGCTGGAACATATTGTCCAGAGAGGTCATGGTGCCTTCATCCTTTGGAATGTTCAAAACACAGCTGGATTTGGACCTAGGCAACTTGCTATAGCGTGCACTGGTTGAGCTGGTTAGGTTGGACAACAGGATCTCCAAGTGCCCCTTTAAACCTCAAACATTCTGTGATTACATATGGAAACTACTGGGGATAAATGACTATCAAGTATCAGTTAATACACAATTCAGCATTTAACAGAATATATTTCTTTTGTCCAGACTTTAAGGTTGAAAACATGTAGTCATATCTGTCCTGAAGGAACCATTGAAACATGCCAGAAACTCCCTTGTATCATTCATAGAAAGGGGGCTTTTCAGTCTTGGCAGAGGCTATGTGCCTAGACTCTCGCAGCTGAGAGAAAATGTACTTACTCGTAATTGATACTTAGTCCAGCTGGACAGAAAAACTTGGCTAGTAAACAAGTTATCAAGTCCTGATAAATGAGGCTGTTCATATTTCTAAATTTATCTGTTTAAGTGTCTTCAGAGGGTGTTGCTTAATGTTCATAATTTCAAGACTATTTTTGCAATATGTAAAATCAAATAAGTATAGTCCAGGAGTCAAGCACATAGCTGGACATTAAGTTTTACACTGGTGTTATAGTCTCTTTCACTGTTCAGCTGACTGTAGCAGCAATCATTTAAAAGCAGCTTGGCACTTTTTTCTGATTGGCACCAGTCCACCAGGCTGTCTACTGTGCTGTCAAAACATTTGATATTCCCCCCCACAAGAGTGCACAAGAGTTGCAAAAGTGGGAATCAGGAGTCTTAAGTATGTGTTTGCTTACAAAAATTTACCTCATTTCTTTTAGGAAGAAATCCAATTTTAATTAAAGTCACGAAGTAATGAAGAACATAACTGTGGCAGTGATGAATTACTCTCACTATTTTACAGATACTACCAATTCTGAAAAGAAATTGTATCAAATTATAAATTATTTAATGCAATAGTGACTGCAGTGCTAAAATACATCTTACCAGCGAGGAAGAAAAATAATCAATTGGACAACTTGTTTGTTATTTATTAAGACATTAGTTGCTGAGGACAAATTATGCCAGTGTCTTGGGAAAAATAGGCACTCCAAAGTGTACCTACACATAATTTGATTGGCAGAAAGAAGGCATTTCATGTAGAATGTACTTTGAAACCCACCTACTTGCTGCCTCTTAAACTGTAAGGTCTTTTATATACATTTGCTCTGAAAAATAGCCTCTAGCCATGCCTGGAACCATGCTTATAGACTTATCAACTATATGGCTCACGATCCTGATCTCAAAGAATACCTAAGTGAGGTCTCTAAAATGCAGTGCAGATTATTTGTCAGCATGTCCAGAATAAAGGGTAATATTTTTTTATAACACAGCCAGTACTAAGCCCACAGACACTGAGCCCAAACACAGCCATGGTGGTGAATTTATAAATCACTGATTTTTTTAGAAATCTTAGAGCCATGCCCCACTAAAACACAGAAGGGCTCTTAATGCTCTTAAGTAGCAACATATTCCTAATTTTAACCCTACCATGGGTTAACCCAATCATAGCTTCTCTGGGCAACCTTTTCCAGTGCCTCACCAACTTCATACTGAAGACTTTTTTTTTCCTAATGTCTAACGTAAATCTGCCCTCTTTTAGTTTAAACCCATTCCCCTTTGTCCTACCACTACACTCCCTGATAAACAGTTCCTCTCCAGCTTTCCTGTAGACAACCTTTATGTACTGGATGGCTGCTATCAGGTCTCTCTCCACAGAATCTGAACAAGACTAGTTCTCAGTCCCTTGTCATAGGAGAGGTGAACCAGCTCTCTGATAATCTTCGTGGCCCTCCTGTGCACTTCCTCCAGCAGCTCAATATCTATCTTTCACTGGGGATCCTAGATCTGGACATGGGACTCCAGGTGGGGGTCTCATGAGCACAGAGTGGCAGAATCTCCTCTGTTGATCAGCTGGACATGCTGGTTTTGATGCAGCCCAGGACATGGTTGGCTTTCTGGGCTGCAAGCCTGCATTACCAGCTTATGCTGAGTTTTACATCAATCAACACCCCCAACTCCATCTCCTCAGGGCTGCTCTCAATCCATTTTCCACCCAGACTATAGTTGCTTTTGGGATTATGCCAACTCATGTGCAGGACCTTGTGCTTAGCCTTGCTGAACTTCATGTGTTTTACATGAGCCCACCTCTCAAGCCTTTCAAGGTTCCTCTAGATAGCATCCCTTCACTCCAGTATGTCAACCTCACCACATAACTTGGTGTCATTGTCAAACTTGGTGATGGTGCACTCGATAACCTGCACCAGGAAGAGTAAAAATCTCAATGAACAGATGCTTAAAGACAAACTTCCAGCAACAACACCTTTCTTTTCTGCTAGTGCTTTATGACTTTATTTTTTTTAAACAAGATCCACTACAACTATACCTGATCTAGAAATTCTTTGATGGTAACTGAAATAAGGTCCAACATGCTGGTAAATGCTGATATACTTGAATGAAGTCCATAATAAACCAAAACATATATTGATATTGGTTGATCCTGCAGTATTCAGAAACGATTTTGGATACTTAATGCCATCTGATGCAACTCATGTGGCTTCCAAGTATTCACCCTGTGTCAGTTACCTGCTGGTTTTTTTATTAATAGATTTTGCATTTGTTCTGTGCCTACGACAGTCACATCTGTATGTTATGAAGCACGTAGTGCTTTTCATAGATCATATTTGGACTGCATAGTCTACTGATACAGCTAAACAATGAAACTTTGCCCCTTGGGGTGGCTTTTGGCTGAAATGCCATTAGTAATGATATTTTTCTATTTTCAGTATATTATGAAAACAATATTACTTCTCTTTTCTCATGTCATAATTCTCCTATTCAGAATGCTATTATTTACCAGTGCCTTTTTAATTTACTAAGTTCCTCTCCTCTTCTGCAAATTTTCTGTTTTTTTATCCTCCGTGCTGATTCCAGTATTCAGAAGCTGAAAAGCATGTATCTAGATGGTTTTACATCAAAATAACAGATTTATTCACTCTGTTATAAGATCTTTGACAAAGACAACCTGTTTTCACTATTTTGAAAAGAAGTGGACTATTTACATCATCAGAGGGACAGTTAAGGATCTTTGTCCACCAAAGGAACTTAGTTCATTCACTCAGAACCATTATGGAGCTGGTACAAATTCCTCCTCCTGCCCCCGCCTTTTCTAATGTCCACAGCTGTCATTTCCTTCCTACTTATGTCTCATCAGTACTATTTAACAAACTACTTAATTAAAGATTTAACTTCAGATACCACCTATTTAATTGCTTAAAGATAAATATATTCTTTGATGCTTTGTTCATCTAAAGTTTTAAAATTAATTTATTTCCTCTGAAGTTCCCCATGGTAAACCTTTTTCTTCTTTATCACTAATCTCTGCCATCAGTGCTGGCACATTTAGGATAATTAGATTATCTGTCATTTCTAACGGATAAGATCCCAGGTTTTCTGCCAATGTGATTAGTGAAAGTTGTATAATAGTTCCCAGAAGTAACCTTCTACTCAACTCCCTTTTCAATACAACCTGATTTATTCTACCGGCTTTTGTGCCTTACATTGTTTCCATGGATTTCTGCTTTAATAAGCTCCAACTTCAGTTTAGTCCATTCTCCAACTAACTCAGTGGAATTTCTTATTATCTCCTTTAAAAATTACTCTGAATCCTTACTATAAAATGAGGTTTTAGTCTCATGTGCTTTTATACTTACCCTGTTCTTGGCCTTTCTGATTTTTTTTAAACTAACAGACCTTATGCCATACTTAAAGAAGAAAAACAGAGGCAACATATAACTCAGCAAGATAATTTACATTCATGGTTTCTTCTTATCCTTTCACATTTTAAAACATTACTTCCATTGCCAAAGGAACTTAAAAAAGATAATGTTTGCATCCTCTTATTGTCATGTATATGTGATCTTGTAGTTCAAAGTCCTTTCCCCCATTTCTAAAGTAATATATCAGCCTGCCAGTGTGACTCATTTAAATTGAATACAAGAATCCTTCACTTAAAAGCTAATTAGGTAGCCCAAAATACTTAATTCCTTTGAGGCTTCCCATATTTCTTGGCTGTATCTGAGCATACAAATTCCTTAAAGCAATTTCAGGGAGGAATAAAAGAAGTTAAAGGCCTCTTGTCCCAAAGGATCTCCTCCTCTTCGCTCTCTGAATACTGCTTGGAAATTTATAGAAACATGTACAAATGGAATATACCACTTCATGTATTTATTCCAGTGTGATAAACACTTATACATATCGTTAAGATAACAGTGAAATGAGAAAGTCAAAGTGAATATAGCCAAAATTAGCCCAATAGAAATATTTTCTAATAGATACAAGCACACCAGCTGTCCTACACCTTCAATAGTTTTATTCAATGTTAGCTCAACTAATTGTCTGGCTGCTGAAGAAAAGGGCTATTGAATGCCCATTGCTACAGGTTTAAATTTGCACTAAATGATTGAGTTCCACTTTGATTCCATCACAGAATGAAAAAACCCCAAAAAACTTAAGAAAATATTTCTTACAAAATGGCCTATAGAATGAAAATTTCATAACTAGAGCATCATGCAATACATTGTATTCAGTGAGTTAGTGATCTTGAGCAAACCATGTCTGCCCTATGGGGATTTAAGGCTTGAGCAGCTGCTATAAGGAAACCCCATGAGCAAAAACACCCTGTATCAGCCTGGTGGTGGTGTGCAGAGGTGGCTGTACTGGGAGAGATGGCATATGCATTCTTCGCTACACAAAATAAAAGGTGCCATAGTACAGGAGGAAGGAAGAACCTCTCCATGAATGGGATCCACAAAGCATGCTGTGGAAAAATCATCTGGGGTCTGTCTGATGCTGCACAAATGCAGGATTCTCAGCATCTGGAAGGAGATGTGATTTATTTGCTATATATATTCTTCTGTTTACTATGTCTTATTAATATGGGGATTTTGTTATGCCATTTGTTGCCAGGTTTTTCTTTTTGAGATACCAAATCCCCCATGCCATCTCTCTCTCACTCACCTGCCATGCAGAACACTGACATAGGGAATTAATGTGCTGAAATACATTCTTCTGCACTGTTCTGATGAGGTTTAAATGTTTAATACTGTCAGATATGGTCATTTCCTACTGCATTCAAACTTTTTAAAAATTACACAGCTGCTCTTTATGTAGTCATGAGGAAGAATAAAGGATAAAATAACAGATCTCAAAGTATGCTATTTGGAACTTAATAAAAATTACTTTCATTTTAAGCTCATGAAAGGGTATATGTGGTGAATGATCACAGGAACAGTTGCAAGCATAGCCATGATTCTCTTAAAAATCGTACTGGTACCTGGAAAAATACCTACTAAATTTCCCTTACCTGTGTGCAAAACAGTACTGGAATACTCATTTGAATAGATGAAGGATGTCTAGGTCAAGGTGGACAAAATGACCCAGGGAGAAGAACTATCATTTGATGCCAAAAAAAAAAAAAAAAAAAAAAAAAGAAAATACTAGCATGAAGAGTAAGATGAAAGTTTGATTGTCTGAGAATGCTTTAAGGTTTTCTTTGGAAAACAAGCACGATAAAGTCTTACCCTTATGGATATTGTCATGAAGTTTAAGTGAAAACTTACCACCTGGGTTTGTACTTTGATTAGAGGTTGACACAACTGATAGTAAGAAATCTGTAAAAGGGGAATCACAGAATCACAGAATCATAGGGGTCGGAAGGGACCTCAGGAGATCATCAGGTCCAACCCCCCTGCCAAAGCAGGCTCCCTAGCTCATATAACACAGATAGGCATCCAGACAGGGCTGGAATATCTCTGGGGAAGGAGAATCCACCACCTCCCTGGGAAGCCTGTCCCAGGGCTCTGTCACCCTCACTGTGAAAAAGTTCCTCCGCATGTTGGTGCGGAACTTCCTGTGTTCTAATTCGCAGCCATTGCCCCTTGTCCTGTCCCCACAGACCACTGAAAAGGGGCTGGCTAACTTACCCTGCATCCCATGCTTAAGATAATTGTAAACACCAATTAGGTCTCCCCTCAATCTTCTTTTCTCTAGACTGAACAGTCCCGGCTTCTTCAGCCTCTCCTCATAGGATAGATGTTCCAGGCCCTTAATCATCTTTGTAGCCCTTCTTTGGACTCTCTCCAGGAGATCCCTGTCCTTTTTACACCAGAGAGCCCAGAACTGGACACAATACTTCAGGTGGGGCCTGACCAGGGCAGAGTAGAGGGGGAGGATCACCTCCTTCGACCTGTTGGCCAAACTCCTCCTGATGCACCCCAGGATCCCATTGGATCTCTTAGCCACCAGGGCACACTGCTGGCTCATAGCCAACCTGTCATCCACCAGGACCCCCAGGTCCTTCTCCACAGAGCTCCTCTCCAGCAGGACATCCCCCAGCCTGTACTGAAATGAAAGATTGTTTCTTCCCAGGTACAAGACTTTACATTTGCACTTGTTGAACTTCATTAGGTTTCTCCCTGCCCAGCTTTCCAGCCTGTCCAGGTCTCACTGGATGGCAGCGCTGTGTTCCTGCGTGTCAGCCACCCCTCTCAGCTTTGTATCATTAGCTTACTTGCTGAGGGTGGATGCTATTCCCTCATCAAGGTCGTCAATGAAGATATTGAACAGGACTGGACCCAACACTGAGCCCCGGGGAACACCGCTAGTTACAGGTCTCCAGCCAGATTCTGCTCCACTGAGCACCACCCTCGGACCTCAGCTTGACAGCCAGTTCTCAACCCACCTCACTGTCCACTCATCTATCCCATGCTCTCTCAGCTTTGTTATCAGGATGTTATGGGAGACAGTATTGAAAGCCTTGCTGAAGTCAAGGTAGATGACATCCACTGCTCTCCCTTCATCCACCCAGTTGGTAATGACATCATAGAAGGCTACGAGATTGGTCAAGCACGATCTCCCCTTGGTGAATCCATGCTGACTACTCCTCATGACCTTCTTCTCTTCCAATTGCTTGGAGATGGCACCCAGAACAAGCTGTTCCATCACCTTTCTTGCCCTTTTTAAAGACTGGAGTGACATTGGATATCCTCCAGTCCTTGGGCACTTCTCATGTTCGCCAAGACCTATCGAAGATGATAGAGAACAGCTCAGCAATCACTTCCACCAGCTTCCTCAACACAAGTGGGTGCATCCCATCCAGGCCCATGGATTTGTGTACATTAATCCCTTTGATCCGCTCCTGGACCACCCTCACCTCAACCAAAGGGAAGCTCATTATTCCCCAAACATTACTACTTTCATCCAGTGTCTGTGGGTCCCAGGGGGCTTTAAGTGAAGACCAAAGCAAAGAAGGCATTCAGTATCTCCACCTTCTCATTATCTATCATTTTCATCTTGCCTTTAAGAAAATAAAAACAGACAGATACAGTAAAGAAAAAAATTAATAGCAATATGCGTAACATAAGTAAGTAATGTTGTTGAGAGCAGTAAGGCAGGAAACACATCAGGTGAATCGGTACTCTTTCAGGTTAGAGTATTAGATGAAGCCCAGGGAAATAGCCATGGGTAGCAGAATGAAGGTAATACATACAGTGCTGAAAATCTGAAACCAAAGTCAACAAAAAGTACAGTGGAATAAAAATCTTATTAAAAGTATACTTTCTGTTGTTAGAAATAGAAAAGAATATAGTGTGGAGACAAAAGTAGATGGCCCAATCTCAGAAGAGATTGTAAGGCTCAATTCTGGATTTTGCAATTCCATTATCCTCAGAAGCTTCCCCAATATTTCTGCATTTATCTTTCTCCACACGCAGGTAAAAGTTACCTTTCTTCTCCTGGTTAAGTATATAGAACTACAGTGTTTCATGCAGTATCGGAGATGGGTGCTCCATTATTAATTATACACTGTTATCTGATTTTATCCCTTGTAAAAGAAAAAAAAATTTAATGAGCCATTACATGCCATTAGACTAAGGCCAGACTGAGCATTTCTATTTGTGGTAAATGCGCATGTTTTGAAATAGTTGGTTCCAAATTTGCACCAAACATGATACTTTTGAAAAAAATATGTTGACCTGACACTTGTGATGCCTACCCCTCTTTTTTAAATTAAGTAGACACAGAAGAATCTGGTATATTTAAATTATTTTTCATTTTCATCACATAAATAACCATCGGGTAAAACGTGACATGATATTTACTATGTGCATTTACAATACAGATGTCATGGCAAAAATTGGAAAAATAGTAATAGTAACATAAAACAACAAAATAGCTCTCCAAAGAATGTAATTTTCCAGTAGAGCATTTATTTTTCTGGAGCAAAACTTTCCTAAACAAGTTTCTAGATATCTCTTGCAGTAGTTATTGCAAAGAAAACATTAAAAAAAAAATAAAAAAGCTTTGTCAAAAATTAAAGTTCAATGAAAATTCTGTTATCTTTTGTATTTTTTAAAATTAGTACCATGGTCACTCCTATTGGTTGCTACGGTCATTAACCACAAGGCACACATACAGCTAAAAGCACTACAATGAGAAGAGAAGAGAAAGTGATAAATTGGTCAAATCCAGTAAAGGAAATGCTGAATGCAAAATTATGCAGAAACCCATTTCAGCAGAAAAGGGACTGTGTACTTCAGTCTGAAAGTACTGAGAGAATATATGCTGACTGCTAAGAATACGTATTTCCTTCAGTAGAAGGGAACATGTTTATTTTATGGTCAAATTTACTTAAAAAAAAAGTAAATCTCCAGGTTGGGTTTATTTAGAGATAACGCTGATTTCAGAACTTTTTTAATAAAAATATTTGACATTGAGAATTACAAGCCCTTATGAAAAAAAACACAATCCCTCTTCTAATAGTCCTTTTTTTCCCCTCACTTAGTAAACTTATATAAAACAAAATAAAAACTTTCAACTCCCAAATATACAAAGAAAATAAATACCTTCAATTTAGCATTTTTTATTAAAATAATGATACACATTTCTGGGAAAATAAATTAGTTTTTTAGCTGTAATGTCTATTCCAAACAATTGAAAAATGGTTACATTGATATTTCTTAAACCTTTCAAGAGTGTCTCTGAAGATAGGCTAACTAAAGCATGAATAGGGAACCCAAAGTGCTACTCTCAGATACAGAAATGTGATTTAGATCTCATCAGTGCAAAGCCTCACAGATATCAACAATGATCAATAGAAACTTTGTTAGAAAGAGTTCCTAAAGGCAAGCCTTTTCTAACAGGACTCATCAAAGTTCCTTTGCTTTATTTGGAACCTCCAAGGAAGTCAGTGTTTGCATTTAACCACTTTTTTTTTTCCCCAAGCTCTGATAGATACTAGATAAATATTCTTTTTCTAATGTTTAAACCATAGCCTACTGCTACATACCACAGCCTTGTTTTATACTGTTCCTTTCAGTATTCCACTCTCTTCATAAGTGAAAGACCTATCATTATCTTGGGATATTTTGGAACCTGTTCAAGAAGAAGGAGAGTGCTACCTGAATCTGTTCTATGTTGTATAGAAATGTTAGATTTTAAACTTCCTTATTACACTTCATTTTTTCTCCTTGGTGTTGCTTACCATGATTTCCTATATTCATAAAGATTGTATGAATTCCCTAGTCATTAACTATAATTGCAACAAAAATATTTAGAAACTTAATTAATTTAAAAATTCTCATTTATGAAGAGGTAATATAACTATATCGGAAAAGGTTTAGCATGAAGAAGCCTAATGATGTATTTCATTGTTTCTGCTAAGCTATTAATAGCATTCACAGCTTAAAAAAATCAAAACCCAAACTAAACCAACAATAAGCACAAACTGAAAAAGCAACAAAAGAAAAAAAAAATCAAAACCAAAAGTATAATCCAGTACCAGGTCCAAATTATTTCTTAGTATTAACTTGCAGTGATAAAAAGTGTAATAATAAAATTTACTACAACGTAAATTCATCATGAGAAGAGAGGAGTGCTTCTTCATTGAAATGAGCTGTCAGTATGCCAGATCTTCTGTAAAATTACTCTGCCTGTTTAATCAACTTCTTTAAAAGCAGCAAAAGGGAATCATGGGTACAGTGCAAACCTGAGTCTTCCTGGAAGGCTTCCTTCACCCAGCATCAGTCAAGCCAGTCTGAGAATGCCTATGCACATCAGTATGCAGTGTAGACTTTGTGCTTTCATGTAAGGAGTGCCACAAGACACAGCACCATAACGAATCTGGAAAGCATAGCTTCATTTAAGTGTCATTGCTAAGGTTAGCTCTAGTGAATATCTAGTTATGTATACATGCTGGAAACCAAGTCTAGGCAGGGGGCAGATGGGATTTTTGATTTTTAAATATTAATCATTGCAGCAGAATATAATGGTACAAAAAAAACCCCCAGTTTGATACATAATATTCCCTGCAAAAATGTGTCATGGTTTATTAATACTAATAAACTAAAAACAACCCCCTAAAATTATCATTAATGGAAATCTATGTCATATGGTAACCATTATTAGAGTGTCTCAATTTGCATTTCTTACTACAGTAATGAGAACTGTATTCAAATATTTTTTTTTAGTCTACAGCAGAAGCTTAATTAGCCATACCTTTGTTCCAGCTGCTAGTAGAAGTGGAGGGTATCTACACACCAGGAGATATACAAGTCTTTTGGAGACTATTGAGGTTTACAACAAACTGAAGTCTGATGTATATTCTAATTCAGTTCCTTATAACATATCTACACTGTAGAGTTAAAGGGGCCAGACAGGTTGTGGAGTCTCCATCACTGGAGATATTCAAAACCCACCTAGATGCTGTCCTGTACAGCCTGCTCTAGGTCATCCTGCCTCTGGCAGCAGGATTGTTGGACTAGATGATCTCCAAGGGTCCCTTCCTACCCCTATCATTCTGTGACTCTGTGACCACATAGTACCCTAAACAAAATATTCTGTAAGTCTATCCACATTTCTCAGTCTGAGAAGGTTCAAATGTACAGTAATTTAGCAGAGTGCAGTGTCATCTAGAGACTGAAAATACTACTGAATAAGCCAATTTATGCAACATATCTGGAATTCTTTGTACATCATCAGTGAATATAATGTGGATTTTAATATTTGTAATACCTTCTACTTTTATACTTATAAATGTTTTATAATCTGCTACAATTTTCTATAATGTGCTTAATACATCTCAGTCATTCAGTAGTCTTTTATTCATAAACCTTTAATAAGAATGATGACATTTTTCTTTTGTCAGACATTTGCCTATCCCTTGAACAGCAAAACAGTGTCTATAAATGCTAAAATCTTTTCCATGGAGCCAAGGGTGACAAATAATACATTAACCAGTAATGTTACCAGGCAAAATAATTTATGGGGCAGCATGCCATAAGCATAAAACAAATTTAATCTGTTGAAAACTCATGTATCCTTGAGTACTTTATTTAGAAATGTGCATACAGCATATGGGTTAGTGTCTTTGGCATAACTCAATACCTCCTGAAAGCACCCATTCAAGACATGTCACAGAATCACTTCCTGCTTCTTCATTTTTCCACTTCTTTTACAACAAATGTCTCATTTTCTGATCTTCAGAAAGTCTTCCAAAGATCTAGAAGGTCATGACGTGTGAACAGAGTGAATCCTTATATAGCAACTTGGATGAATAAAGCAGTTTTTCTTCTGTAACCATGAATTTGACATAAAATATTGTTTTGTACCTGCCAAATGTTTTTCCTTTGACAGAGAAGAATATTATATCTTATAGCTGTAGGAAAATAGTTTTACATTTTCAGAAATCATTGAAAATGACTGTTATATTAGCACATGACAATTTCGTAAAGTCATGGGGGTTTTTCTATTGTGGAACATGTTTTTCATTAGAAGTCAAAATGCGTGCAAACTTGCTTTTGATTTTAACAGAGGAGTGTATTTTTCCATGCAAACTATTTTAGTCTATACTTCCAAGATCTTACAAAAGAAGACAAAATGTTAATAAGCATTAAAAAAAAGCAGGCCTTCAAGAGAGATAAAATGACAGGGATCAAAATAAGCTATTCAGTGAAAAATTGTCTGCAGATTTGTCAAAGCCCTGGCCAAAGATGTGATTTTTGGTAGTCAATCATCTGTAGCATTTGAGTTCCATCCAATGGGCTCCATCTGCTTTCAGCTTTCGTGTCTTTCATGAAGCCCAGCCTCTGTTGTGCCCTGAGTTTCTTGGCACATGATCTCAGAAGTTCCTTTCTAACACTTTTAGCTGTAAGCTGTCCGCGTTAAGTGTGTACAAGGTCTTCAGATTGCAGATCAGACTCATCCAACCAAATTCAAGTCTCTACATGAGGCTATGAAAAAAAAAAAATCTATGTGGGTTTGCTTAATTGTGTGATAGTCCAGATATTGGATACTTAAAGGCATGTATCTAAAGGCCAAAATCATAATATGAAAGCTGAAGTGCTCATTCCTGCAAGTACAGTATAGAGATGTAGACAAAATCACTAACATGTGCAATTTCTTCACGATTCTCGAGCATTTTCTAAAAGACTGTCAGTGTTCTATGATTGCAGAACATCTTACCATCAGCTCCACATGAGCTCATGTAAAATGAGGTACAGAAAGTGTCTCTTCTACAACTTTTGGCCCTTAGTTTCATCTAAGATACTGAATTTATTTTTTTTTCCTTCTTCAAAACCATTTCCTTTTTCATTCTCTCCAATGTCAAGGTTCATTTGGTGGCCCTACCAGCCCTCCTTGTTCAAAAGGGCTTGATACGACTTCATCTGCAAACACTTCAGCAAAAGTTTCTAAGATAGTGCTCTGCTTCTGCTCTTTGAGCGCCACATACTTGATGTCTGAAAGTCTTACTGACTCACCTTTAAAACAAATACTAAATGTCACCATTTCTAGATTATTAAAAGAATTTCTAGATTATTAAAAGAATTGCCACAAGCTATATCACATTGTAACACTGATTAGTAATTTAGTCTTTAAGACTGGTCGTTGGAACTACCATCAGGGTAGTTTTTTCAGAGTTCACAGAAGACTCAAGTTCCAAAAAATTGGGTTACCTATTGATTTTGTTAAGCAACATAAAGAAAAAAAAACAAAACCAAAAAAGCTCAATAGATTATAAATGCCATTGCATTTAATTAACATTTTGCTTTTAAAATAAAAAATCATCTCTTTATCAGAAAGAATGTCAAGGAGGAGTTTTCCATTCAATGAAAATGTGGCAGTTTATTTGTTAAATTGGTTAAAATGAGACATGAGATTTTAATCTTTTGTTCCTGTCAAGTTG